>JAQMYJ010000039.1:30983600-30999224 GCA_030014305.1 Clarias laeviceps
TTTACTTTTTTTTAAAGGTAAAGTGCAGGTTAATTTGTTTTATTTTTACTTTATATGTTGTATTAATTATTTTTATGCATTTATTTTTTGGGCTGTGGAACGAATAATTTGAGTTTCCATTATTTCTTATGGGACAATTTTAGATTTGGTTTACGAGTGTTTTAAAATACTAGCCCACTTCTGGAATGAGTTATGATCGTAATCCAAGGTTCCACACTTGGATTACTTTTTTGATGTAACAAGTAATCTAACGCGTTAGGTCCGCCATTTAAGTACTCAGTTATTTAGTTATATTTTCAAAAATGTATATCCGTTAAACATGCCATTAATTTTAGCCTGATTTTATATCCCTCTGTTTTTTTCCTCCCAGGTTTCAAAGCAGTTGTCTAGACACTACTGACAACCCTGTCTCGGATCCTTTTTCTAAGAAAAATCTGCCGCCCTACGAAACATGACCCAGATACAGATTTAATCCAGAATCCCCAGTTCAGGCATTTGTGTGACCTGAGTGTGAAAACATGTCAATATTAACAAATTAAATCCCAAAGTCTGGCCTTATCACAAACAATACATTTTATTACATTAATAATTAAATGATTAAACGTAGCATCTTCACATACAGCCAGTGATTAATAATAAAGAGTGATAAACAAAGAGATTATTCTGTAGCTTTTGGAGTTTCTCCTGATCTTAAATTTTATTTATGGATGTAGAAATAAATGTATGTTTTAATCAGCGTTATAATCTGTTCAGGCTATTTATTATGAGAATTATTGCTTGATTAATTTATGCAGATTATATTTGTTTGTGTGTGTGTGTGTGTGTGTGTGTGCATGCACACAGTGAGTCAGTTCCAATAAGGCAAGGAGAGCCTCCTTCCTTGGATTAAATTCCTAAACTGTCTGTGAGCCAACTCACTATCATCGCTGCCTAAAGACACACACACACACACACACACACACACACACAATATATAGACCTGGACATACGCATTGGCAAGGCCACACACATGCTCTATGCATCATTATGCACAAGGGCATTTCAGTTTACACACATACACACACAGAACCAGTTGCAAAGATGCATATGTATTACAAATGAATGTCAGCTTTTACAAACTACACACACACACCTCCGGACACGTAGGCTTGTACACACACATGGACAGGACCACACACATACTGTATACATCATTATGCACAAGGGCATTTGGGTTCACACACACACACACACATACACTTTTTGCTAACCTCACTATGACTTGCCGCGAAACACAAGCAGGTAAATGAAACCCATCCGTCATTAGAAACCTGATCTCTGATCCATTGTGTAGAGTGGCCTGAACACACACTTCACATTACACCAATGAACAATGACTGACACACACACGTCAATTACACAAATACATTGCTGTCACAACATTTGACACAACATTGTTCCAGAAAGATGTAATGAAGTTGTGAAGGAGAGGCAGGGACACCATGAGACGCCAGATACAAGTTCGCTTAAGTGAATATCAGAGAATTGCGCAAATGTCTGGTTTATTGTTAATAATTCAAAATTACAACATTTGTTGCTATGACTCCCAGATGTCTTTACTGACTGTCAATCAAACACGTGCACACATACACAGAGATGGAAGGAAGACGCATCACACCATTCTGTCGCACTCAGTACTTCCCGGTGTTTTTTCGTGCGCCGTATTAATCCTGGGAATTTATTCTGAAATGTGACATTTTAAAAAGCCTGCAATCCAATAAATATCGATCTTTGCTTCGTTGAGTTCCACACTGAGCTCGAATACACTCATTCATTAGTAATAGGCGCGATGTTAAACCCGTAAACGCAGGATTCTGTGTAGAAATTTTAGACGATTCGTTCTGCTGCTAATCATTACATCGTCTTTTTTGTCTTTTTTTTACTCAATCTACGTCTCATTAGACCTGATCATCACTCTTCTGCTTTCATATTCTGCACCTGGGAAGCTCGACTTTGTCTTCGTGTCAGTGCTGCAGATGACAATCTACTCCTCCAGCAGAAGTATTTCAGTTGTAAAAACATTATGGCGACATTAACTTGTTAATTTGTTCTGTAAATATGTTACAGTACATTGGAACAATGTTAGTAGTGCCGATCAATATCACGGTGAATTGAACATATTACCTTGTATGAATGTATGAATTTTTTTCTTTTAGCGGTTTTTACATTGTTCATTGTCTTCATAGTTCACTGATGAAGTTTGTACTGTAAATATGCTGTGGCTTAATTGAAGATTTTGAGAATTAACTTTTGTTAAAAAAAATAAAATAGCAAAGAAAGAAATTATTCAGACGGCATGATTATATTGATTAGAGCCTCTGAATGTCAGTTTCAACTCGTACATTGTTTTTGATAAGCAATAAGCAATTTAAACCATTTCCCTCTGGAATTAATCAAGCTCTTTGAAAAAAGTGAACAGAATTTAATGGCACTTTGGCAGTTAGTAGCTACAGTATATGGATGAAGTTAAACCTGCGCCATAAGTGAAATCAAAATGTTGAGGAGAAGGAAAGTTACGTGCAGTTACAGTATATGCCAAATTATGTCACAGCATCTAGTGCTTTTTTCCATCTTAAAAAAAATAAGCCACTAATAAGCTACTTGCTCAGTGTAAACAAACACCTACACCAATAGATGATAATTAGAAAAGCTAAGCTAAATATTTACTTAACTAGGATTATTTAATATTTTCCCAGCTGAAATAACAGCGCTAAAGTGGTATAAGTGAATTTTAATGAGCTGGAGTCGTTTTGAAGACAAAACTTCATCTTTATCCAAATTTCTTTTTCTGTGATTCACTCTCTGATTAACAAACAGGGAGTGTATTTGGCTGATGACAAAAAAGTACAACTTAGCGTAAACAAGGCGTAAGATACTCAACCTTACATTTCATTTCTTTGTATTACTAAGTTAGACAGAGACTTCTGCCGTACAGAAAGACAGACAGACATGTACATGGGCTTCAACCTGAAATACTAAAATCACTGATTACATTAAAGCTGTTCAGCTTATTTTTAGCTTTAACCTTTTAACTGTTTCTACAAACACTTTTCCTGTCAATCATGTTAGTCTTGAATAAAATCACGTTGGGCTGACGTTGAAATTCGTATGACATTGAACAAATGAAGTCTCTCACTGGTAATTGAGGAGTCAAGAGCGCTGAATGCTAACCATTGGTCTACGCAGAAAACTGCAGCTGAGGCAAGATTATGCAAATACTGTACATTGCTTTGACAAACACGAGCACCACAAAATAACGCAGATGTCAACAAATTCAACGGTAATTTGAAGGTTCTTACCATTGTCCATTTTTTTCTGCTTCCAATTTTAGAAAAATAAAGAAGTGCCTAATACATCTCACCCACTTCCGGGTGACATTGTAACAGAATATTGTAACTTAAGCTACTGTGACATGGGACAAATTGTGACGTCTAGACGACTGGGTCAGGGCAACTCCAAAACCTACAGCCCGTGTGGGATGTGCCTGGTGTACAGGTGTCAGGTGGTCCAAGGAAGGCTGTCCAAGGAAGGAAAACCGGTGAACTGGTGACAGGGTCATGGGTGGCCAAGGCTGACTGATGCACATGAGGCATGAAGGCTGGCCCATGTAGTCAGATCCAACAGCACATTACTGTTCTTGTTGTTAAAAGGGGGGACCTAATAAATATTATGCAGCTGGTCATAATGTTTTCCTTAATTATTATATAATTAACGTTTGTGGTTGTGGTTTGTGGTTCTTCTTTTATGTTCAACTGATTTCTGTACTATTGCTGTGTGAAGGCTGAAGCTACAGTATATAGCAGACGTATTATAAAACATTATGTGTATAACGGTAATTTGGGAATTTATTTTCAGTGTGACTCTGTAATTCGTTCAACTCTTTTATATTGACCCAAAAAAAGTCCTTTGTTCCACGTTTTTTTGTACATTTAGAGAGAATTACCAGCTAATGAACCAATACAATGTCCAATTAGGCTCAGCTTTAGATGAGTGATTGTATGGTTAATCCATATTCATTGCATGTGTGCATAGTCTGTGTGTGTGTGTGTGTGTGTGTGTGTGTGCAGGATAAAAACACATTCGTCGTTCAGCGATATGAATGTAAAAGCATTTATATATGTATACCGAATAACAGTGTGGGTGCATACTAATCTTATAATCGAGTCATAGAACCACATATATAATTTATTAGCCATGTACTCATTAAACATTAATCAGTAATAAAATTACGTATTTTACATAGTCATTACTCAGAATACCTAATAATTACCTGAATAAAGAAATGAACTTAATAGAACTTTCTTGTATGTGATGCATTTGTTCTGTTACATTAGCTAATAATTTGTTATTCTGTACTATTCATGATGATAATAATAGTCAAGTGTTCGAGTCAAACTGGGACTTCTAGTGAATGAGGACATAAAACCAATTGACATTTACAGAAGACTTAAAGCACAGTATGATGGTGAGACTCTCAGCTACAACAACTGAATGGTGCAAACGTTTTAAAGCAGGACATAAATCAGTGAATGACGTTCTGACTTCGCTCAGCCATTTCCACATGTTTGGGCTGTTAAAGGAGTTCCTGGGAGGCCAGTGTTTCAGACATGAAGCAGGCAGTCACTGAGAAAATTTTCTACCTTGATGGAATCCAAGCACTAGTGAAACGCTAGGATAAGTGCATTAGCGTTGAAGGAGATTATATAGAGATTGTATAGAGAAATAAAGAGAATTTTTATTCTCATAACTGTGTTCTGTTATATATAGAATTTTAATTGTTAAAATATCAATTAACATGATTAATTAATAAATAGTAAATGTGTATTAAATAGTGGTAATTAAGGTGCTATGAATTATCATTGATCAGGTCTAGTAATGAAGGTTTGAAACATGGCGGGTCATAATAACTGTTTCTATGAGAGTCAAAGAAGATGTGAAACCCCACACAGAGAGAAACCTGAGCTCAGGATCGAAACGTGAAGCTGTGACGCATCCCAGCATTAGGCTTCCCTGACTGAATGGTAAATTATTAACATGCAACCTTTAATGTCAATTTTTTTAACGATCAACTCACTAGGATGAAGCTGAAACAGAACAAAGACTAATGAATCAAAGCCCAAACTCTTCTACTGGGACATTTCTGCTTCTTTTGTATTTTATTATCATGAATTTCGGACATTTTTAATGCAGTAAATGCAGTTTTCAGCACTACAGAGTCTAGCAGGAATTCCTCAAAAATGAGACTAGTACTTGCACTTGACAACCAGCCAGCTGAATAGCTTTTATATCTCTCCGTTCCTGAGACGTTTATTATACTGTACTTTATCAGCCTTGTCTCAATCCCTGACATTAAGGGGCGAACGCTGGCGTCAGTGAAGTCGGAGGGCGCCGTTAAACCACCATTACGCTTATCTCCATGATGCCCTTTACAGAAACGCCACATGGACCTGAATCATTTTGTCATTTCAACAGACGAATGCATCTGCTGCAGTTAGCTAATTGACTAATTAGTCTAATGAAGTCACTTGCCAATTCGTTAGCAGGCAGAAACAGCGGTCTCGGTGGAACGACATCGCAGGCAGGAGTGTAATAAATTGCTGGGGTGGTAAGCTATTGCAGGGGGATTCAGGTGCATTATGGAAGCGCGGATGGATTTTTCTCTACAGACACACACATAGACATAGTGTGCGCACTATCAAGCAAATAAAATATTTTCATATGATCATAGTCAAACACACTTGTATAACAGGAAAGATTACAAAATGTAATACAACATTACGCTAGAACGGCGACAGAAGTACAATAGTGTCAAGTGGAAAAATAACCTGGTTAATAGTTATTATGAAGAAGAACGTTCGTATAAAAGTGTTCAAGTCAAACTGGGACCTGTAATGAAATTTCTCATGAATGACGGCATAAAGACGACTTCAAGCACATATCCCTTGATGGTATCTGTTATGAACTGGGTCTCGGAGGAGGCAAAAAACTGGGTCAGGTTTCAGAAAATCATAAAAAGTTCAAAGGCTTGGGTTATGACACGGAGTCACAGGGAGTGTGTATTTCGCGGTGGTGGTGTGTTTGTGAGTCTCGTTAAGTCCTTAAGTAGTCTTGGGTGTGTTATGTAACCGGTAACCCAGAGTTCAGGCATTTGTAGTTCTTATTTGAAGGTGTTCTGGGACTGACAGTAACCAAGCACTAGGGAAACACTGGGAAGTGCATCAATGTAGCACAGGATTATATAGAGAAATAAAGGGATTATATAGAGAAATAAAGGGATTATATAGAGAAATAAAGGGAGCTTTTTTTCTGTCATAATTCTGTTCTGTTATTCTGCACAATCAAAAGTCCTGGTTTGACCTGAACACCCCTTGTAGATCGATTCGAATTGTAAGTGTACTCCATTTAAGCTTATTATCAAACTGGACTACAAAATCTTCTGTATAATTGTTCGAGGGTTTTTTTAGGTTACATAATGTGAGAATTTGAGTCCCACGTTACTACATTTTTATTTAAGGTACAAGAACGATAAAGCATTGTGTTGATTATTTTCCTTTAAAGACACACGCTGATGTGTGCTATTCCTGCTATTACTATTTTAAACGTCATATCCTTATACCTCACATGCACAATTATACAAAACACATTCGACGTAAGCATAAACAGTACCTTCATACGGAAACATGCAATAACACTAGTGTGGCTTATTCAGCGTGTTGTCACACAGCGGATGTTCTGGTAGTCTTACTGTGCGAGGACATCTGCGACACTAATAAACCATAATGCTGACAAATTGGTAGTGTCCGATGACACCCACACACACACATACACACACACACACACAACCAAAACAAGCTATCACCGTCATCTAATCAGACATGGCTGAAGGCTCTAAGTCAACCAGGGCAGAAAGGACAAAGGATTTGTTTATGTGTGTGTGTGTGTGTGTGTACGAATTTGGTGTTTAGTGCAAAATCTGAAATACAAATCTGTTAAAAGCAACATCCCCAATAAAAGGTATATTTTGTCATCTTTAATAATAATTACATGATAATTTATAATAGTTTACGTGAACTGACATGGCATCACATGTGCACTGCAAAAAGTGAAATCTTAGCAGGTGAAAATATCTGCATTCTAGTTGCATTTATCTTTTTATCTAATAATACTACAACAAACCAAATATAAGATTATTAACCTTATTTCTAGGCAAATTTAACAAAATTTTTAAACAAAATTTTCTCGTTCTATTGGCAGATAATTTGGCAAGTTATAGAAATTTATTTCTTGAAAGAAGACAAATTCTTTGCCAATAGAATGAGACATTTCTGCTTAAGCGTTGTGAACTTTGACTAGAAATAACATTAATAATGTTATATTTGGTTTGTTTTATCTATGTTATTTCAAGAAATTTCAAGATAATTTGATTCAAGAATATTTCACTTACTAAGATATAATTTTTTGCAGTGTGCACATTTACAACAATTTGTGGGAAGATACAAAAGTTAACTTTGTCTCATCAAAAAGTTAAGCCTGTCCTACCTGATTTTGTCTACTAATTATATTTAAGAAACTTTCGGCCATTAGGCAAAGCATCATTAGCCTAGGAGTCCCAAATCTACTAAATCACACCGTTTCCATTCTCACAGCACTTTCACTCGACTGGAGAATCTCGAAAAGTGTAGAGTAAAAAAAGATTCAATCTTTTGACCTTATATTAAAAAAATACCTAGTGTCGATACTGTATATCCACACTGCAAACACACACTTCAGGTAAAGGTGACAGCGTTTCTGCATCCACACTATGAGCCAGTGGTGGATTTATGGCTCAGAGAGTCAGCTAACTTCGATATATCTTTTTTAATTCGGGCTTCATGACAACACCGGGCAAGGTGAAGAAAAAGCTGACACTCTCAAATTGCCTTGTCAATCACTGGAGTCATCCTTAAACTGATGAAACGCACGGTGAGACGGAAAAGAGGAGGGAGAAAAGGGTGGAGGGGACGAGGCGTTAAAGAAAGAGGAACATAAGAATGGAACGGAGGGAGACGTAGGAGGGAATTGCAAATTAACCTTGAAGGAAGTGCGAGTTCAGTATAGAGGTCGAAGACGTTGTACTATATTGATATTATTTTAATATGATGTTGTATGTTAACTAACAAGTTCTACTTCTTTTCCATCACCATAAAAAAACTGATCAGGGGATTTAGTTACTGACTTAAGCTCTCATTAAACCGTGAATTTATTAATTAATGTATTTTTTCAAGGGTGGGGGGTTAAACCAGTGTTAAACCAACTAATCACCACTGCTTAGCTTAGCAAAAACTGACATTTGAAGTCGTCAACTCGTATGCTATACCGTTATCTAGCTGCTGAGCGGCACTGACACTTGTAGTCGTGTAGTTAATGTTGGGAGTGAAAAACAGAGAGTAGAGCAGAAAACTGTCCAATCACAGGAGGTCAGAAGCATTAAAACAATGCTGATTCGCTGCCAGTAAAGCGGGAGGGTCCGGGAACCAGTGTCTGTGGGAAAATTTGTAGTGGCCAATTAGAGCACAGACACAGGTCACCTGTTTATCAAAGGTTTAAAGACTTACATAGACTCATTGGTATTAGTAATTACTTTTGCAATATACTGTATATAATTTCCGATTACGATTCCTTGCAATAGGAATCTCACACCTTGAGGAACGAGGAGTGTGAAATCTAGCATCAGAAAGGCTTCTTCTTCTCATTTCTTCTCTGCAGGAAAGAGTTGGCCTTAGGGGCTCCTCTTAGAATGCTAGACAGTATGATACCAAGTTACCACAATTTTTTTTTCTCTCAAAATCACTACAAATTCACAAATCAGGCTAAAGATGAGCCTTGGATAGTCATACGAGATAGCAAGATCGAGGCTTACCAGGACGTATCTTGGTGACTCAAAGTGATTCGGAGTTTCCCTGTATGAGCTGAGACATGCTTTGAGCATGCTCAAAAAATCTACAAAGAACCTACAACTTCTTGTTGCAGTAGATTCTCATATGTTCTCATAAAATTTTATTTGACCTTTCATGGTGAATTGTAGGAGGTCAAGGGGCTACAGAAAAGCGGAGAGGCCTACTGTACAGGGCTACTGTGAGTTTCAGGAGCATCTGCGTATATATTAGCTTTAGTGAGCTACTGCAACACCTCCAAGATTCTAACAGTCATTTCACTGGTTATAGTAGGTGTCTCCGTAAGGATCCATATACACTTGTACGGCATCATAAAGCTATCAATAGGTAACTGTTGGTATCTGTTCAAAATTATTGACTTTTCTGTGTCTTTATGTAGCGCCGCAATATTTCACCTTAGCGTTTTGTAGCAACATCGTAGGTAATGACATCTGAGAGTGTCAGACAGGCTTTTTTTTTTTTTTTTTTTTTCGGTAGCAATTCATAGCAAGAATCATGAAATCGGGGAAAAAATTTAAAGGATTCTCAAGTAGCCTTTTTTTCCCCTGCATCTTTGGACACTGTTTAAACCTTGTGGTCTCTGGCTAAACTCTAGGGCACTGTAATCATTTTAAAAGGCTTTAATTACTTATAATTTGCTAATTAAGGAAAGTACAGATGCACAGACAATACAACAGAGTAAGATCGCCGTTCCTTGCTGTAGAGGGTTGCTAGCCTCAGTCATTGGCACTGTCACCTGACACCTCCATCTCCTGAATTTGATTCCGGCAGGGAATTTGCATGCAGGGTGTTCTCTCTGTGCTTGATGGGTTCCCTCCAGGTTCTCCGGGGTTTCCTCCCACAGTCCAAAGACATGCAGATTAGGCTAAATGCCGTTCTCAAATTGCCTTACCTTCCATTATTTTTACTGATGTTTGTTACACATCTCATTATCACGTCTTTTTTTTTTTTTTTTTATCGTTCTCTCTTATGGCATGCTGGGATATTTGTGGTATCAGTGTTAGCACCTTTGAAACTAAATAATTGCTTTAAAAACGAAATAATTAAAAAGATATACAGGATATAGGAAATGGTTCAGTGCTAACAATTCATATTAATCATTCACACTAACCCCTGTGTTCACACTGGCAGCGACGCAACAAATTAATTTCGGAGCCAGCTGGTGATAATCGCTCTGCTGCTACGGGCATAAAGTGTTTGATTTACCCAATAAAGAACAGTGCAAGTGTTCCTCGCACTTTTTACATAGTTGCATTTTACTCCTGAATTTTTAGGTAGAAATAAATAAATAAACACGTCGTCGTTTGTGCAGATATCGTGCTAATCAGGTACTACCTGTGAAACCATGGCAACAACGACACCCAGGTTGTACTAACGGAGCTGCGTCCATGCTATGATCCTGCCATCTTGCTAAGGTTCTGCGCTAATAGTTAATCTCTTGTAGGAATGTGGAGGCGCTGGGAGGAATGGAATAAAAAATGGAGAGGACACGAAGGGCTGGTGTGAGATAAGAGTACAAGTGAGGGACGAGAGGGAAACAGAGCAAGTGATATGTGTGTGTGGGTGAGTGTGTAAGAGAGAGAGGGGTATTAGAGCAGGCGGGAGAGTTCGGAAAGACGTGAAGAAGGATGCGGAGAATGAAGAGAGGAGAGCGAGATCTGGAGTGTGATCCGACTGCTGACAAGCTCTCCAGTACATATAACTCTGTCAGTCATCCCACACACACACACACACACACACACACACACTTTGACCAATTATTGGACATCCCTCTGGGCAAACTATGTTTATTTACAGACACCTGCAATTTGTGGGACACAACACACACTCACATACACACCTTTACAAAAGCTTCTTCACTACAGATACAGTATACTTCGGCCCTATGTCACAGCCAGGTTTGTCTATATCTATTTGTGTGTAATTTCCACTTTGATCCGATGTATACTTAAAGGTCTCATATTTTACTTTGTCTTTAATAACTTAACACAAGTGTCAGAGCTCCCCAAAAGTGTGTGTGTTAATAATCCAGCTTTCTTCATAACTGAAACCCCTTTCTTTCACTCCTCCTCTGGACACAGCGTTTCCGTTTCTATGTAAATGAACTAATTCTTACATGAGGTCACAATAAAATAAAAATCGAATCTTCTTGTTTAAACCCAAGTCAATACAAGAATAGGAAAAGTACAAAAAGTAGGCATTGTTTTTGTCCTTTTTTTTTTTTTTTTTTTTTGCACACACACTGGAGACACCCACCTGAGTGTCGAAAAGTGACAAAAAAGTTCATTTTTAATAATAACTGCTCTTTAGACTGTTTTTGGTTTCTTTTTCAAAGGCTAAAAAGATAATCCACCTCATTCATGTTTATCACACCTGTGATCTATTTCATGTGCATCGTCTCAATTACTGATAATGAAGTGTTACAGATGTGTGAAAAATGCCAGTGTTCCTCGTAACAACCTGACGTGAATTAATTATAGACAGAATTTATAAGTGAAATAAGTTTTGTTGACACTTTTGTTGTTGTTTTTGCATAAAGCAAGTCTTATTATCTTAGAGTGTCCATGACGTAGTGCGTGCTTATGACTGAACTGAAAATAGTCATCCAGCAAAGTAATATATCTATCTAATGTTTGCAAATACAATTTGACCAAATAATGTGGCTAAAAATACTAATAATTGAATAAATTGAACTTGATACTGGATGGGAAAAGTGACTTCATCCTGTGTTGTATATTCATTGTAAACAGCTTTATTTGTTGTGAAGGTCTCAGATTTGTATTGCTATAGTTGTACGATTGAGCAAAGTGTGTTTGTGTGGGTGTGTGTGTGCACGTGTGTATGCATGACTTACCCACTGGAGTGTTCTCGTAAATGAGCAGATATGACTGAAAGAAGTAGTTCTGGAACCGTGGAGGTTGGTTAAAAGCTATGGAAGAAAAGGGACAGATATTAACAAAGCAGGCAGCAGACAGTATATATACACACACAGACACACACACAGACACACACAGACACAGAAAAGAGCACTAGAGCATCTGTATTTGGAAGACATCTGATAAAAAGCTCCAGAAGAGAACCTTGAATCGATCTGACATGCCACGAATAAAGACCCGTGAGATGCCAGCCCATTAACTTCAACTCGCTAATCAATATAAGTGTGTGTGTGTGTGTGTGCGCGTGTGTGAGACTAGGTATGTGAGTGTGTGTGTTTTCATCATGACAGGGGTTCACCAACATGCATCTCTAAAACATGTCTCTACATATTCTGAGCATTAATCTCATGATAAAGCTTTATGACCACACACACACACATATACACTCATAACCACACACATACAAATGATTTATTTCTAGTCAAATGTTACTTAACTTGGAAGAAAAAAATTATTTTTCTTTTATCATATAATTTTCTTCTTTCAAGAAATAAATTCCCCAAACTAAGAAAAATTACCTGCCAATAGAACAAAAAAATGTTGTTTACATTTTTTATAACAATATACTATATTACTATATTCTAGATATTTCCACTTGCTATCATTCTTTTTGCAGAGTATTATGGGATGTACCATAGTTTATCACAGTAACCTATAGTACATCCTGTCTTAGCTTATAGCAAATTTTCATAAGGTATACAGACATTTGAAGGTATACAGCCCTTCATAAAAAAATTATAATAATAATAATAATATATATTATAATTAAATAAATACAAGTCTTCTTGTGACAGTGTAGTAAATTAGCTTCTTTTAGCCAGGTAGCTAGCTAGCTAGCACTGTGACTGATTATGAATATGAACACAGTTTATGCCAGATTGGCTCACGTTAGCTCGCTAGATTATAAACAGTAGTGAATTTAAATCACAGTATGTTAGCTTAGCACATTCAACTACCATAGCCTAGCTAAAGCTATGAATGCTCACAAATGACTTTTAGCTATTTATATATTATTAACATTGAAGTTGATAAACAATTATACTTGTGTATTAAAAAACATGCCATGTTATTTAGCAATAAGTTTACGTTTAGCGTAATTAGCTAGCTAATTGTTGTAATGTATTTTATAAACATTTAAAAATACAATTTAAAATCCTCTCAAAAATAAACCCTGTCAATTTACCTTATCTAACCTTGCTAGCTTAGCATTAGTAATAAAGTTTATAAACTGTCTCAGAAATCCTGTCAGGTTAGCTAGCTGGCTAACATAAACACTTTTATATATGGACTTAAACACGTGCTGTTTATAGCGTGGTTCAGGTTCAGCCAGAGATCTGTTTGTGTGTGCGTGTGTGTGTGATGGGGGGGATATGAACTGAAGGCATCTCTCCACACTTACAGTAAGCATGCTAACAAGAAATACTTAATTGCATGTTTCTTTTGGCTAATTAGCAATTAGCGTCCTAGACAAAAACATTACGCTGCTTTTACTGCACTATTCTGTTCTGCGTATATGCTAATTAATGCAAATCAATGATAATTAATGATAATTAATAAATACAACATGTGAAGCTGTGACTGCAGCTCATGCTATTGAGCAGATTTAGCTCCTCTGAGGCTTTTAACTGGACTTAAGTTAATACGAGAGGCAGTCGAGAGCTCTCATCTTTAATCACATCTCTCCATCCCTGTTTCTCTCCTCCTCTGTATCTCTCCATCCCTTCATCGACTCATCACTTCATATTAAGCAGCTCATGAAGACGGGCTAATTCAGTCTCACACCACTTCCCTCAAAGCTTTCATTTTCAATCTCTCTTCCCTGTTTTCTCTCTCTATGTCTCTCTCTAATTCTTTCTTCCTTTCTTTTTCATCTTTTCCACACCAATTATTTTGCTAGTGATCTCTCACTCTTTCGTTCTACCTCACTTTCTTCTTCCCTCACTTCTCAAGAATCTTTCATTCTTTCCTCCTGTACCTCTTCGGTTCTCTCTTATTCTCATTATATCATTCTCTCTCTCTCTCTCTCTCTCTCTCTCTAATTCTGTCTCAGGCTTTTATTTTATCTGTTATTCTTTCATGCCATCTTCATCTCTTGTTTTTATCCATTCCCTTTCAATCCCTCTCATGCTCTCTTTGCATCCTTTATCCCGTTTCTTCTCATTTCTGTGTTTTTGTCTCTCTTTTGATATATTTGTTCCCATCCCTCATTCTTTCCCTCCCTCTTTTCTTTTGCCTTCATTTGTCTTCGTCTTGTCAGTCACATTTTTCCACTCTGCCTCTTTTATACTCTTATTTTTTATTCTATATTCTCCTCTTTTATTTTCCAGAACTCTATACTCCATATTTCATTTTTTTTTCCAGTTTTTCTAATTTTTTCCCTTCTTCTCATCAACATATATACATCCTTGTCTTTCTTTTTCTTGCTTGTTCTCACAGGTTTGCTTTCTCACTCCTCGTCTCCTGTTTTTCCTCCTCATTTGTGGTCTTTTTTTAATACTTTAAATCCCTCGTTCTCTCTCTCTCTACAAGCCCTTGACGTTTTTTTTCTTACTGTCTTCATGATCTCTCTCTCTCTGTCTCTCTCTGATGTAAAGTCATTATGCTGAGTGTGTTCAGGCATGCAGCGAACAGGACGTCTCTAATTTTCCCTCGTTTTCTTCGTGGGGCCACAAAGCCCTCAACAATCACTTAGTGATAATAACCATGAACACGGTTCTCCAATAGGATCAGCCACAGCTATTAGCTCAGACAGAGAGAGAGAGAGAGAGAGAGATAGAGGTAAATGTGGGAAAGACAAGTGGAGAAAACAGGAGCATCAGACCATCATTCAGCATGTTATGAATTTGTGGTGGCATGGTGTTGATAACTCGGCACAACATGACTGGAGATGTCTAGCGCACGCACACACACAAACACACACAGCAAGAGTACTGGCTGTTGATCTAGCACAAGAGGGAAGAGTGACAGGCTGGTGCGAAATCTTGATTGAGCGGGTGAGACAGGATGAGAGGACGACAGGTGGAAAAGCAGACAGGTAATGAGACATCGCCAGGACAAATAAAAGACAGGAGCTCAAGAGGACGAGGATGAATGAAAATGGACAAGGAGAGCCGAACTGAGTTAGTGCTTAGGTGTTTGTATTCGCATGTGTGAGTGTGTACAGTATGTACCTTCGCTGAGTGCTTGTAGGAGGAACGAAGAGAGCAGCAGCTCGGCCACCGTCATCCTGCCACCGGAACCTTTACTCCACATCACCTGCACCTGCTCCACACTGTGTGCACATACACACACACACACACAGACACAGTTAACACTTATAAAAACTAGTTAACAGACACACAGCAACACTATAAACCTATATCAGAATTGCCTTAACTTTATGATACAAACTGATATACATAAACGATATACAATCTTGACATCTAGTTAAAGTATGTGTTAGCATGTTCGTCTTTCACTAGTCCATGCTTAAGACAAAAACTGTACTGGGTCTCTTCAGATCTGGCTAAGGTAACATGGAATTAGCTGTGTGTAAAAACAAAAACAAACAAAAACATTATATAGACTACCGTTCAAAAGTTTGGGGTCACTTGCAAATTTCTTTGTTTTTGTTTACTGATTTATTTTCTACATTCTACGACAATACTGGGGATTTCAAAACTATAAAATAACACATATGGAATTAGGTAATTATGTAACAACAACAAAAACAACAG
>JAQMYJ010000039.1:30999324-31013902 GCA_030014305.1 Clarias laeviceps
CTAAATGAACTTCTCGTCTGCGGCAGAGGTAGGTTTTGGTCTCGCCCTCCTGGGACGGCCTTCATGAGAACCAGTTTTATTATGGTGCTTGACGGATTTTGCAAATGCACTTGACAATACTGTTCTTGCAAGAACTATTACAGAAAGGCTGACATCTGTGTCTTAAAATAACTACTAACTGTTGTTTTTGTTGTTGTTACCGAATTACCTAATTCCATATGTGTTATTTTATAGTTTTGTTGTATTGTTGTAGAATGTAGAAAATAAATCAGTAAACAAAAACAAAGAAATTTGCAAATGACCCCAAACTTTTGAACGGTAGTGTATATGTAAATATAAATATATATAAATAAATATTTTGAAAATTATTTTGTTTGTTTTATATATAAAAACAAACAAAAATTATATATATATGAAATTAAATGAAATTAAATTAAAAAAAAGAGTTCTGCTTCTGAGTTTTGCATTTGCCCTTCTGTCACAAACTTATAGTGTATGTATGGGCTCTCAGGATATGGTTAGTAGTGATTTCTTTTTTTTTATTTGTTTGTTTGGTTAATACACAGCATAATAACATTAACAATTAGTTGTTTTTATATTCAAGGGACTACGGTCTACATGTAGAACAAAAAAACAGTTACTCAGAATCTTGATAGTTAGGCTATAGTCCCTGTTAGGTGCTTAAGAGGGATTTAAGACAACTGGACAATGAAAACTCAGTCCTGTAACTCCCAATCAACAGGTCCGGGCCAATAAGAACGCAGCAATGTAAGGCCAAACACATGACAGCCAGGAAATGAGAAAGCAGCCATGTAACACCTGCCCACATGAGATGTTTGTGTCAGAAGGGAAAATGCAAAACTTAAAAAAAAAAAATGTGAGAAACTAAAGAACAAAACTGAAAAACTGAGGAACAAAACAAAAAAATTTGAATCAAGAAACTAAAAACAGAGGACCAAACTTAAAAAAATAAGCAATTGAACTAAAAATCTAAGAAATACAACACAAAAAATTGAAGACCAAAACTGAAAAAAAACAGAGCAACAAAACTGGAAAAACTAAGTAACGAAACTGAAAAACTGAGAACCAAAACTGAAAAAAAGTAAGAACAAAACTGAAAAAACTGAGGAACAAAACTGAAAAACCAAGGAGGATGAAGCTAAAAAAACAACAACTGAGGAACAAAACTAAGAAGTCATGAAGCGAAACAGAAAAAACTATGGAAGGAAACTAAAAACTGAGGAACAAAACTGAAAAAATGAGGAAGGAAACTAAAAGCTGAGGTCCAAATCTGAAAAACCAAGGAAGAAAGCTTAAAAAAACTGAGGAAGGAGTCAGAAAAAAAAAACTGAGAAAAGAAATTTTAAAACTGAGGAACGAAACTGAAAACCTGTATATTTTTAGCACACATTGAGACTATAGTCTAGTGTTTAATTCCGCTAACTAAGGCAACTTTAGAAATTTGAAATAGAAGTGAATGATGTGTAATAGTGCTGAGAGTAAGCTCTGTGTAAACGGGATAATCAGGGAGGGGGTGTGCTTGCGGAGATTCATTAAGGATGTTAGTGTCGATGAGGAGAAAGTGAGTAGGGTGCTTAGGGGTTGACTAATACACTGCAGCTGGTAGTCGATACGGTTTGCTTTGTATTAGCAGAGAGTCGGAGGAATTCAATGATAAAGGATAAAGCTAGTTGATAACAGAGTAAATCATCTATTGCTTGGTACTTGAATCAGGCTTAATGAATAGTTCATAATATAATAATATAACTATTATGCATATTCAGTTAAGAACAAAATTAATATGTGGGCTTTTAAAAGTCTAATGTTTCCACAGAACAAGTGCAATAAAGTGCAAGATATAGATAGACAAGATGTTAAATTATTTTGTGATATATTTTAAATCCATATCTATATTGATTTTTTTGTTTGTTTGTTTGTTTTAATCACATTACTGTATTTTGATAGAGATTATTATGTACACTGTTATGGTTATTATTTAGGGACAATGCTATGCATTTGTTTCAATTAAATTCAGCATCATAAAGTTTTTTAGTAATTATTGGGACAAAACCTTCTATCAATAATCAACCACTTAAACCGTCCCTAAAGTTACCTGAACTTCCACAGCAATGGTGTAGGGGTTAAAAAAAAAAAAAAAGAGAACCTCAAAGTGTTTGGTTTGTTGTCTTTTTGTAACAGAGTGATAGGATAATCCTATTCAGGGTGGCAATGACAGTGCAAGCTGGGCTCTCTGCCATTTAATCAGACACTAAAGCTCAGGCTAAAAGGAGTTCTAGGAAAGACATAAAGCGAGCAGGGTGGACTACGGTTACGGCGCGACAGGTGTGAGGAAGTATGGCTGAACGCCGTGTACCAAACCGGCAGCAAATGACTCACTAGAAAAGAGCAATAGGTAGAAACGAGATCCTCGCTGTCTGCCGGCCGATTCATTATTTAGAGCTTACTCGATCCTAGAGCTGTAATGCATTCATGTGCAGAGCATTGCATTCCTGTGCTGATAGTCTCCAACAAGGAGTGTTGAGATGACTATAAATAAATACATATACTGTATGTTTACACATAAACACCACATACAGTATATGTGTACGGTACGACCGTAATTAAAACGCCCTCAATTAAAAGTGATAAAGAGAAAGAATACGGCCGTACCAAAGTTAGTTTTAGGTTAGATATCCACTGCATATTCACACCTTCAGTGCAGACAGTGTTTAAATAGAAACTGTGAAAAGGTTTATATACAAAATGCGTATTGTGAAAAAAAGCTTAACATTGCTTACTGTACAAAAACAACGAGAAAGTGACAGGTGAGTTTTATATTTAGTGTTTAGAGTCATTCTTTTAACAGTAGGCACTGAAGTGAGGGAAATATTCAGTGTTTCAAGGTTGACATTTTAATATTTTCTTTACATTCTTTCATTTACATATTTACTTTTTTTTATTATTGCATTCAGTGTCCTTTTTATTTTAGTTTTAGGCTTGACTTTCACAAAAACCTCAGAGATACAGTATCTAAGAGATCTCTAAACTCACCCTGCAATTCACATTAAAACAGGTTCATATTGTTATCCTTATTCAAATTTGTACATGATCTGAGGGCAGTAGTGGTTCAAACAGTTAAGGCTCTGAGTCATTAACCGGAAGGTCGGTGGTTCATGGCCCAGCACTGTCAAACTGCCACTGTTGAGGCTTTGAGCAAGGTCTCTATCAGCTCAAGTGGAACTGTATCCCCTCTGACTCCAGCGTCTTAACAGGGATATGTGGGGAAATAAAAATAATTTCACAGTATGTGCTGTAGGAAAGATGTGACAAATAATTATGAATCTGAATCTAATTCACACAATTATCAAGTTTTCCCTTTAACTTAGTCAGTCATGTAATTCACAGGGTTTGCTTGGATGACGGTGGGTGAGCTGGATTTGAGCTACGTTCCTGGAGATGGAGAGAAACACTCGAATTTGTTTTCATTTGCCCCGGTGGATTTCTTGGGTGTAATAATGAATGGAGTACCCTGCGCTTCACTTATTCCCACACACACACACTCACCAACAAACACACTCAATCTCATTTTGCAGCGCAAGAAATTCACCGCACATTGTTTCACCAGTAAACAGCATGAGTGATGTTTAGTAAAATACGACGGTTTCTAGGAATACTTCAGAAATGACTCTTCATCCATTACGCAACTCATCTAAAATGAAAGTTCTGTTTCCCAGAGTACTAACCGGTCACACTGTATGTACTCTAATGGCTCCTATAATGTCTGAAATAGACGCTCCATGTGTATTCCTTTTCATAGTTAGCAAAGATGCCAGAGCAGGCTGTTTGTGCTGTGAAAAGGTGGCAGAGCTGACGCTGGCAAGGTGACAGACAGCATTAGCGTTAGTCTCAATCAGAAAGACTAGCTGTCGCTCTGCGGAAAGTGCAGAAATGACAGAGACGCAGCACCCTTCAACACTCTGCAAGAGACGCACTTGTAGTACTTCCTCTTTAGTTTGACGTGTTTTCACCCGCTTCGCTGACGCACTGATGAGGACAAACTTGAAGCCAGGCTCAATGCGTGAAGTTGTCTATGCAATCGCTCTCTTCACCTGCTATTCTGAAATACTAATTTCACAAAAAGTTACGTTTGATCACATCTTATGTGCACACTTATCATTTCTGAATTATCCTTCAGGTTTCAAACCTAAACACACATTTTCAGAGTACACAGATCACTGTTTTATCACACGTATCAATCAATCACGCACAAGAACACGCCATGCAAAATCCTACGCCACATAAAAACCTCTGCCAGGTCTGTCATGTAAGTGGGTATGTTATACATACACAGGTAGCTGTGTATCACTGTGTATAATTTATTTCAGGTAATATAGTCAGGCATTTATTTGTCAACAATTCAAGTATTTTTTATGATTTTATATATGATTTTGAGTTTAATCAATTAGTTAATCAATCTGTCATTTGTTGTTAGTCTCGATGAATAAATGGTAGATTTAATATTTAACTATCACAAAATTTTCAGTTTTTTTTTAAATAATCCTTATGATTTTGTTTATCCTTAAATACTTTCTTGTGATCAACCAGAGAAAATTTCAACACTCCAGAGTGTGTATGTTTATGTTTGTGTGTCTCCTGATTGATAAGTGTGTTGAAGCACAGTGAATAGATCTAGTTCAGATCGGTCCTCTCATCGATTTTAACCCTTAGAATTCAAGCAGCATGAAATGGTGCTGGAAACGCAATATTGGTTAATGTCTGATTTTAAATAGCCACCTACTGGATATGGATGTCATGTCAGTTTGTGTTTGGGTTTTTATATGTCACATGGAACCAATGTTGTCATTTTATTTAAATACATAAAGTTTACCAATAATTGAATATTGGAATGGTGTCGCAAAATTTTTTAGAATTTATTAAAATACTCATATTATTATTATTATTATTATTATTATGTTATAGTTATAAAAAAACAGTGGAACCTTGCGAGCATAATTTGTTCCCGGAAGCGTGTTTATATATCAGAACACTCGTATATCAAATGAATTTCCCCCATAAGAAATAATGGAAACTCCGACAATTAGTTCCACAACCCAAATATATTCATATTAGAATGATATATAATATATATAATATATTATATACAAAATAAGTAAAAATAAAACAAATTACCCTGCACTTTCTCTTTGAAAAGAATCATGGCTGTAGTGATTGAGACCAGAGAGAGGAGAGGAGGAAGGGGGCTGCTACCAGTTTACTGATAGACTCTCACTTAACCAAGCTTGCAAGCAAAGAGGGTGGGGGGAGGGGTGGCTGTGTAGGACGAATTTCACACACACACACACACACACACACTCAGTTTACCGAATAGAGACTCACCCTCACAAGCGCACGGGTGAGTCTCTATCCTGTAAACTTGTGTGTGCAGGAAAGTCGTCCCACACACAGTCTTATAGTAAACAGTACACATGATGTTGACTATAAGAGTGAGAGACACGCACTGAGACTGAGCATGGGAGACGATTTCCCACAATTCCGCAGCGCGAGAGAGAATAACCATTGGCTCAGTTGTGATCACGCGACGGTTGGCGTCAAAACAATACTCGATACACGATACTCAATGATATTTGGTACTCGGTTATCAAGACTCGCTCATTCATCAAGTCAAAATTTATTAAAAATTTTGCTCGTCTTGCGGAACACTCGCAAACCGGGTTACTCGCAATCCAAGGTTCCATCATTGTATCTGAAAATTACCATAAAACATGTCATCATATGTCCCTAAGGTATTTCTTTGCATGAGTGAACCAGGAAGTGGTGTGTAGATTGGAGAAGCTATTGCATAATTATATCGTGGAAAACCCAAGTGCTAGGCTGCTTGTTTGGACTAGATCATAATTCTTTGTAAAGTATCATTATTATTAGTAGCAGTAGTAGTGGTAGAAGTAGTAATATTTATCATTATTATTATTATTATTACTTTTATTTATTTATTTGGTAAGAGAAACAACCATAAAGACAAATGGTATTTCTTTGCTTTTGTGACCCACATGCGTAAGAAAAAAAGCTGTTTTTAATTCATGAGGCAGAACAAATACTGCAAAAAAATCTGTTGGAGCATGTTTGGATTAAATTTTACTTCTTTGTTTCTCTATAAACAAGGTTTAATAAGGTAAACAAGGTCTAATTTGTGTGTTTGACAACAATTCCTTTAAATAGGTCTAATCATTCATTCTAAATCCGCCTGTTTTTTTATGAGGATATTTGGTGTTTGTAATAAACAATTATAAAAAATTATTTGTTTCGGAATAAGAATTTTTATAATGAAATTGATAAATATGGTCTAGTGTGTATTTGACAATAACTCATTCAAAAAGTCTGATCATGAATTAAATATCTGTCCATTATGTTTTTTTTTTGTTTTTTTTTATCTGGTCATTTTTTTTTTTTTTTATTGCTTAAATAAAAATGTAAATTGTATTTGTTTAAGAATAAGTGTTTTCATAATTTATAATCTGTAAATGAGGTTTAATGGGTGTGTTTGACAAACAAAAAAAAGCCTATCAGATTTGACAAGCAGAATTTTTTATATCTTTTGCTCAGTCATTTTTATAAAATACAGCTTATTTCATCATATTGGCCAGGTTGTGCTGAAAAAAGAATATAAGACACTGTATAGTGTACAATAACTTAGCCATGATATGAGCACTAAAACACAGTAATGCAAAAATAAATAAATAAAATAAAATGTTCTGAGCTCTAAGTGTTAAATCTAACAATATATTTATAATTAACATGTGACGTTCAGTGGCATTCAAGATTTGCTTTATAATGAAATTTTACCTAAAGGGAGCACTGCAGGTGTCATTTGGTTCTTTATTCTATATTTATTCAATGGAGCCTTTAAAAAATTTTGTAAAACACTATCAAGGAATTAAAACGTTAATTATTAAGAAATTTTTAATGAAACAGAGAAATTTTAAATGTAGGAATTTTGGGCAGCTTCCAAGTTTGATTGGAACTCTTCGACTTTTCCCTAAATCACTCGAGGTTGGTCAGAGGCCTCTTGATTTTTAAGACTTAAACGATACACAGGTTTTGTAGTTTCAGATGGACATGGAAGAAATTGGGTAAGAGAGAGCAGAAGGCAAAACTTCAAAGAGACACAAAAGCATTCAGTGTGTGAAATGGACCGCACAGATTGAGGACAAGCTTGGGGAACTTTTCAGAACGATGTCTGAGGGTTTTTTTTTTCTCCCCCTAACCACTTCATCGGAAGTTTTAGACTTCCTGTCTGCACCTTCCTGTCTGGAGAGTATGCCGCTGAGCTCCATTTGTGTTTGTGTCTCATGATAACAGCATTGTTTTTTTGTTTTTTTCATTATTTGATTCCTAACAATACCACAGCACTGTCAAACTTTCAAATATTTCATATAGCAGAAGTTCCAGCTTCAAACCACTCATTCAGGAGGAAAAACTTCATGTTGGACATGCCATATAATATAAGCCTAATAATACATAAATAAAAAATAAAAAAAGCTTAATCACTGGTATGCTGACGTCCTCTGAGGAGATGTTTGTGTAACATTTAGTGAACTTGGTTTCCAATGTTAAAACTTTGTAACATTTAGAGATAAAGCTGGTCCTTACAATTTCCTGACAAAACGAAAGGGGTTTTTATATATTACAGTTTCTTGGTAACGTGATTATTTCTTTTAACTCGAAATGAGCAAAAAGAACAAAGTGTTTGTAGCTGTATAAATGTCTGAACATACGTAATCATTCAGTAATTAATAAAATACTGTAATCAATCAGTAGTGAACATTTTTATATTTCTTTTCATTATACATCTCTTCCAAATGGTTGAGATGTCACTTCATGGTAAAAGTGTCAATACATTTACAATTATCAAAAAAGTCACATACAATGATAACTTATCAGCGCTATTGCACCAGGACACAATGTGTCATGGCAATAGATAGACTTTCTTTCTCGTGGTATGCCACAAGGCAATTTGTATTTAAAGACACAGCATCGTCTATCATATATTATCCCGCATAGTACACCTCAACCAAGTGGTAGAGATGGTCCTTTCAGGTGAAGTTAGATACACTTTCCAACAAGATAGAATTACTCAAAATTTACTTTAGCAAAAAGTTGCACAGAATTTTTAAGGGTTAACAAAGATTTTTTTTCCTTAGTGGTATCATGAAGCTGTTAAATTGTCCTAGTATTTTGAGACACAAAACTCAACAAACTTTGTGCCACTGTACATCTGTCCAATGACAATTACAGGAAGCGTCTTTCTCAGGTTATTACATCCACTCTTGGTCCATCCAGGATCAATTTTTCATTACGGTTTATTACATTCTGTGTCACTGCAGAAGTCAACGCGACGGCGGCTTGGTCCTTCCTCTGTGGAATGATGTCGCCTTTCCAATGAAGATCACAGCTGATTGGCTTGAGCCTCTACAAATTTTAATGATGCTTGATTTGGATTTATTCTAAGACTAATTTGATTTTAATTGCTAATTGTTTTGCCTGCGGTTGATCTGCAGTGAATTAAAAATTTCCGAACAGAAGGAGCAAAAGGTCAAGTAGGCCGTTAAGCCTGTAGTGATTACAGGCTGAAACCCAAGAGAACACTGGGATATGGTTCCCTCCTTCCTTACTTTATCAAAGCCAGTGCATATCACCTCACAGTTCTTTCTCTTTGTCTGTTCGCTCTCTGCTTCCAGACTTGTCCTCCGTTTCACCCTCTATGTTTCACTCCATCCTTCCTAGTCCTGAGTTGGCATTCAACAGCCCTGTCTGTTCCTTCTTGAGACAAAATGCACCGAGAGGATTAAAAGTGAACTCAAAACCACAGCAGCTCCAATGGACCCTCACTAACCTTTTACTTTCTCAATATTTTCCTGTGAATGACCACAAAATAACATCAACCTCCAAACACACATTAGATACCTTGAAACGACCCCAGTTATCCTCAACATGGGCTTTTTGAGTTTTTTTTTTTTTTTTGAGCTATCAGCATAATCCAATTGTAATCATTTTCAATTTAGCGTACCATAAAAAGCTTAATATTCTGCCAAAGCCATCTGGTTGGGGTGATGTTAGCACTCAATCAATTAATTTTTTAAACACTATCATCAGCCTGAAGCTCTAAAAAAAAAAAGTTTTGAGGACTTTTAAAGTCAGACTTTGCTGCTTGGTGTTTCAGAATAACAATGGAACGAAATCAAATCTCTCTCTCTCTCTCTCTTTCTCTGTTTCTCTTCTCTCTCTCATGAGAAGTGGATCCCACCTAAAAACTCCCACATGATGTTATTGATTGCAGCAGGATTGTATTTGACAGGACTTATCCTCACTCTCTCGCTGGAATCACTAAGAGTTTTATGTTGCCTTAACCTCGGGAAAAGACCAATAGCTTATTGCCTCCGATCACAAACAAATCGAGATATTTTTCAGGTATAAATTGGGGAAGGAGGAGCTGCTGCACGAGGCAGGACTATAGAAAAGTATTATGGGTGTTTCATGGTTTTTTTACACTATGTTTAATTATACCACAGCGCTACTGAGGTCTGGATTCTGAGAAGGCGTTGATTTCTTTTCAATAAGAATTACTGCTCTGATAGTAATTCAAACTTTAAGGATTATATTAATGCATCATTCTTATGTCATATTTAAACAGCAATGACTATGAACACACAAATGGTGCATTTTTACAGTTTCCTTGAGGAGACTGGAAATGCCGATGCTTTGGAACAGTCAGCTTTTATACATGAGAAAGTTTTCAGGGAAGAAGACATTGAATTTTCTTTGTATGATGACAAGATTCATGTTTTGTCTTCCCTAGAGGATAAAAGCACGGTGGGTGAGGAAACCCTATTACAGCTGCTATAACACAAGTAATAAAAGAAAGGCGCGCATTCTGTGGTGGAATGAATTTCCTCTACATGTCCGAACAGCTGTAGTTTTTACTTTTTTAAACTGATACTGTAGAACTCTTCAACAAAGTCAAACAGTACTAAGTGTGCTGAAAGTTAATGCTCAGGGGTGAGACATGGGCATAAATTCTCTTTGTGTGTGTGGGTTTATTATTTTTTTCCCAGGAAGTGCAAATCTTTTACGTATTCACGTGGGATCATACACAGCAAAAGAAGGTGAGAAGCTCCAAGCAATATTAGAACATCAGGATGAATCAGGAACGTCCCGAAGGTGAGAGGAGCCACAGCAGTAGAAGCGAGACTGTAAGACTGTGAGACTGTAAGACTGTAAGAATCTAGACAAGTGTGTACATTTGTTTTCCTACATTGGCTGTGTGATAATGGGGAAGAAATATAGCATGTGTCTAGGTTGATGTGTGTAGATGTTTGTTTGTTTTTTAAGAGCTGCCCTGGTGGGTATTATCAGGCCAGGACAAAATTATTTACGCCGCCTTCGCTCAAGCCCCATGTTTAAGGGAATGAAACGGAGATATCTTTTAATTTTATTTTGACAAAACTGAATGAATTCTGAGAGAAAAAAGGAAGAGAGAGGAAGAGAAAGACAGACAGACAGACAAACAGAGAGGCAACCAGACAGATGGAAAGGCACCTAGAGAGTGTGCAGGAAACGAATTGGACATGAAGTCTGCTGCTGGCAGTCTAATTATGAGAGGATCAAGTCTTAAAAAAAAAAAAAAGCAACTTGAGTCCAGGGGGAACACGGCAAGGATAAATTACTTTATCTTTATAATCTGTTCCTCTAATCTACTTAACTGATATTTTTATTTTATAACAATATAACATGGTTCTTCTTTGGAAAACCACATACATCCTATTTTATTAGCATAAAGTAGACAATGTAGAATTATGCATACACATACATTAAGGAGATCCTTCTAACAGTTGGTACTGTACAGTATGTGTGCAAGGAGGAGGATAATGTAAATTAGACGCAAGCATGATGACTTGTTTGTCTCATATTCACCTCACAAATACACCTTGTTAAAGGTCAAGATCATAAAATACAAGGTCAGATTAAACAAGGCGAACCCATAATCAGAAATGATCGAAGAAAACTTTGATTATTGAAAAATCAGAACAAGAGAATGCACGAGAAATAAGGCTTGCACTTTAAAAACCAGGATAGTAAAGCCTGTGTCCCGATCGGTTACCTCAGGGTTCTTCAACTCCAGTCCTGGAGGGCCAGCGTCCAGCAGGGTTTGTAATTCCCCAACGCCTAAACACACCCACTGAACCTGGTAATTAGCAGATTAGTGGAATCAGCTGAGTTTGAGCAGAAGAATCAACCGACTGTGCTGGACACAGGACCTCCAGGACTGGGGTTGAAGAACCCTTGGCTATTAGCTCCCTGCAAAGTGGACTGCACAGGCCATGTTAAGTAAGATTCCAAACCATAGGGAGCGAAACTGTTCAGTTCAGAGGAGTAGTGAACAATGGTTTATCAGTTTGCTGGCAGATGACAAGCAAAATGATCCATCAGTCACTGCGTCTCACTGGCAAGAGACCTGGCATTAATATCATGCCCTCTTCATTATGATTAAGGATAACATAATATTAACATTACTTATAAGTTATCTATCTATCTATCTATAAATATGTACGAAATATATTTTAACAATAAATCATTAAAATTACATAGGCTGTCAATCTACATAATATTAATCTTTCTAGGAATGAGCGCATTCATTTTGTAAATGAGCCAAAACACATTAATTCACAAATTATATACATTTCAACAGAATATGTTTTGTAATGTATGAGTTTTTTAAATATATACAATGTGGTGAATTTGTATTTTTTATTTTTTTTGCATATTGGTCACAAATAAATTATTCAGATCATCAAATAAATTTTTATAACATGCAAAGATGAATGAGTTTTTTTTAATGTTTTATATATACTGTATATGTGTGTGTGTTCTGTTATGCTGCACAATCTAATGTTCCGGTTTGACTTGAATATACCTCATATACAGTACAGTATATAATAATGGTTTTATATATATATATATATATATATATTTATATATATTTATTTTTGTTATGAGTTAAGCCTTTATTTGTCACTTATACATTAATGCACAGTGAAATTCTTTCTTCGCATATCCCAGCTTAACTTGGTCCAGAGCGCAGGGGCAGTCATAGTACAGCGCCCCTGGAGCAGATCGGGTTAAGAACCTTGTTCGAGGCCCCAACCATGGCAACCTGTTGGAGCTGGGGCTCGAACCACCAACCTTCTGATTAGTACTGTAACTCAGTGCCATAGCCCTCTGAGCTACCACTGCTCCTTATACTGTATATGCCTCATATATATGAGGGATGTGCAAGTCAAATCCAGAAATTTGATTATGCAGCATAGCAGAACACAAAGTCTTTTTGCTGTATGCAATACCATACTGTACTGTTCCCTGCTTTTACCAGTGGCATTATGTAATATTATCTTTTTTTTTTCTTTAGCTTTAGTCAGCAGAGAGACATTTTTTTATTCATTAAGGGAAAACCGTATGAGGGTTTTTAAATCATTTCATCTGTTTATGTGAGAAAATAAAAACAGTTCTTGGTAATGTTGAAGTTAGACTTTTGTCCGTGTTGGTGAGGAACATTATCAGAAAGGTGCATAAACAAATTTAATCAACTCCTTAACCTCACATAATTTCCAGTTCATTATTGGTTTTGAAGCACATTAAACAATAAATATGATGAATTTGTGCTACAGTGAACCTAATTGGAAAATAATTTATAATTATATTATATCGAAGATTACTTTTTTCAAAAGCTTTAATAAAATATTATGCTCTGATGGAACACCTTCACTTGTGAGCAGAGGTGAAGCTTTTAAATCACTGCTCCGCCAGGGGAATGTGCTGGGAACCTACACGCGTTCTCACTGTACTCTACTGACATATTTATAAAACATAATATCCTGCCTTGCTTTGTGCCTGTAGTCGTGTTGGCTTTGACTTTTGGTGGAATGAAATTCAGGGGTGATTCGCATCAGCCTGACGAAAAACCATGGATCAATGAGCCGTCAGAAGAAAGGGGAGTCAGAGAAGAGTTTTCTCCGTCTCATAGCTCATCCCGCAAAGACTTCCGAGTTTATTCTAGCGTCTCTACACAAAATAAACTGTCAGGAGGTTGTGAAGGAGGGAGGAAAAGGAGAGGAAGGGGAAGAGAACACTTATTTATCAAGTGGAAACCTCGATGGGGCAGCAAAGTCGAGTGAGGGGTGAAGGATCAACACGTGTTAACATGTTTTCTTGTCCTTGACATACTGTAGGGTGTCAGGGTCCAATTCCAAGACATGAGCTCATTTCAGCATTTATACAATCTTGTTTGTGCAGCGCAGTTGAAAATACATGAACATGTAATTTCACTCCAGAGAAATGAAGTGTTTTCTCTCTCTGCTGTACAGTTTATATTTATTATTTTTGTACTGTTAAGGCTTTTTCATTCTTTGTTATATATTTTGAGATATAAACAAAATACATCAAAAGTTAAATATAGTTCATAGTGACGGAGAATGGATTAATTCTATTTACATGTATTCCTATGGAAAAAACTGAATCGGTATACGACCAAATCGGGTTACGACCAAAACTTAAGAACAAATTAAGTTTGTGAACCGAGGTTCCACTGTAACCTTGTTTAAAAAAAAGATTCTGGCAGTACTTAGGAGAGATTCGGGGGGAGGGGGGTAGATTCTGTGATGTACCACGATTCTTTTGTGTGAAAATACATGTATTGCCACTTTGACCCCAAAATAATGTTTTATCATTTTTTAAATTATATTCAATGTATGTATGTTCGAATTTAAGGTAATAAAACGTTGCAGTTTCTCTATAATCCTACAGGAGGTGCATGCTAAACTAGTCACACATTGGCCAAATGTGTGCCCGTAGTGTGGAAATGACAATCAGGCGTCGAGCCACAAGGGGTGATTCCTATCCCTAGTATTTTACATTACTTAGTTGAGGCTGTAACAATGACCTTACATTTTTTTTAAAAACAAACTACATCATAAACTCAGGTTCAATTCATGTACAATGAAAGCGTCCATGTTTTTTTTTTGCCACATACACCCACTCACAAAAGTGAGTACGCCGCTCTAATTTCAGCAAACATTTTAGTATATCTTCTCAATACTTTAGAAGTGAAACTTGGATATATTTAGAGTAGTCAATGTGCAGCTTGTATAACAGTATGGATTTACTGAAAATAACTCAACATACAGCCATTATTGTTAATATAGCTGGCGACAAAAGTGAGTACACCCTAAGTGATAACATCTGTACATCTTTAACCATGCAAAGTCACATGTCCTGTTCATCATGTTCATGTGTTTGTCTCCAGACCTGTTGGCCAAGTGTGTCTCCAGACCTGTGGCCTGGGCGTCCTCAAGTGGACAGTGGTGAAGCGCCATGTGTCCAACATCCAGCAGCTCCGTGATATGATCATTATGGAGGAGTAAAAGAGGATTGTCTCGGGTTACTTTACTGTAACCCTGTTCCCTGAAAAAGCGGGAACGAGATGCTGCGCGAAAGCGCTATGGGAAAC
>JAQMYJ010000039.1:31037017-31047973 GCA_030014305.1 Clarias laeviceps
ACACCTACAAGTAAAATATTTACCATGAAGAAATATAATTTCTCCCAAAAACAATTATTGATCTGGTTACTGATGTTTGACTGCTATTATTTTGAACACAACTGTATGTCCTGATACCTATTTATCAGTACCAGCATTCACTTTTTCAGCAGTTTGAGCTACAGTAGCTCTTTTATTGGATCGGTCTACACGGGCTAGCTTTTCCTTCCTTGTATCAATTTTGGTATGAACCGACCACTTAAGCCCAGTGTTTGCAGTTTCTCTGGTTCAGTCATCTAGACATCACAATCTGGATCTTGTCACAGTGTCTAAAGTTATAATATCATCATTGTTACAATGGCATCTGAAAGTGGGTGGGATAAATTAGGCAGCAAGTGAACATTTTGTGTTGTAAGCAGAAAAAAATAGGCATCAGGATTTGAGCGACTTTAACAGGGGCCCAATTGTGATCTCTAGACGGCGCCAAAACTGCAGCTCTTGTGGGATGTTCCCAGTCTGCAGTGATCAGGACATACCAAGAGGTCCAAAGAAGGAAAACTGGTGAACCAGGGGACAGGGACAAGCTACGGCTCACTGATGCACATGGGGAGTGAAGGCTGGCTTGTATAGTCTGATTTAACAAAAGAGCTACTTTAGCTCCAACTGCTTAAAAGGTTAATGCTGGTTCTGATAGAAGTGAGTCAGAACACGCAGTACATCACTGCTTCGATTCCAAAAGGGGAACCTACTCAATATTAGGCAGGAGGTCATGATGTTATGGCTGATAACGTGTACACATAATTTGCCCTTTGATACAAGTCTTCCTTTTTGAAGAATGACATCAAACTATTCCGCCATTCTCACTAACAGAATGTTTTGTTAAATCTACACAGGACGCTCTGACCGTGAACGAAGTGGAGATTCCCGTCCACCTTGTTGGAAACGAGTCGTACCCGCTAAAGAAGTGGCTGATGAAGGGCTTCACAGATGAGCGCGCTTTGACTCCAGAACAGTGTCACTTCAACAGCCAGTTAAGCTCAGCTCACGCGGTGGCAGAAAACGCTTTCGGGCGGCTTAAAGGTCGCTGGAGATGCCTGCTTAAACGAATCGACATCGATGTGACGTTTATGCCCGACATCGTTACAGCTTGCTGTATACTGCACAATGTGTGTGAGGTGAGGAAGGAGGACTTCCTGCCCGACTGGATTGCTGAACCCGACGAACCTATAAAACCCGATACGGATGTTTACAGATACAAGGTGACGGATGGTGCTAAAGCTGTTCGTGATGCGATGCTGACAATTTTGTGAGATGAGTTTGGAAGAAAAAATGACACAAAACGTACTTTTTGTTTGTTTGTTTGTTTTTGTCTACATCAGGGATAGTCACATGGTTATTGCAGTGTTAAATAACTAATAAAAGAGAGAGGCAAAAACAAAATCTTTGTTTTCTTCATTCAAACAAATTTCTGAATCTTTCCAAACTTGGAAAAGATTAGTATCTACGATGCAGTAAACAAGGTTCACCTCAAGGTTCATTCTCACGCTTACTATCTTTAATAGAGACGCCACTCGGGGTCAACTCGTTTCCTTTCCCCTCAGACGTTATCAGCAAAACAATGAGAGTTTCGAGTTTCCCCTTCAGACAGCATGGATACACACAGCTGCAATCGCATCTCAAGGACATCACTGGGCCGTGGCGGAATGAAACAGAAAACATCTAACTTCCCCATATAGCATTTAGAGTACCTCATCCTGAATTTCGAATAATTCACGTGTTTAGTAATTTATTTTAGGCCTCCGAAGAATGACTTCAACCCACGCGTCTCAAACATAGAGCCACCCGAGGACCTGGGCCCGTATTCACAAAGTTTCTTAAATCTAAAAGTTGCTCCTAGTGTTGAAATTCTAAGACAATTCTTAGAATTATGACATTTTATTAGAATTTCCCTTCAAATTTAGGACTAAATCTTAGTAAAGATAAAAATGATTCATGAACCATCTTAGCCCTAAAAACAGCTCCTAAGGTAAAAAATGTTAAGAGTAGAGAGGAGGACTTTTAAGAGACTTAGGAGTTTCTATAGCAGAGGACAAACTGGTGGAAAGAATAAATATTCTCCAAACACTGAACATAAAGCTAAAAGTAAACACTGCTCTTCTGTCCAGTTTGGTTTTCTTGTTCTTTTTCTTCCTTCCATCTCTCTTGGATTGTTGGCTACATGCCATCCAAAAGTGCAACTTAGACAGTCCTGCAATCATGTAAATTGGTAAAAGTTTCCTAAATCACTTTTAGTCTAGGACTCCCAGCTAGGACTTTTTAAGCTAAGATAGGAGCTCTCTGAGAGAATTCTAAGAATCTTTGTGAATACAGGCCCTGATCTCCTTCAATCGATCTGAATAACATATTTGGTTACATTCGTCTTACAAAAGACACCTTAATCGTTACAACCCACGTCGAGTTGTTTTCTGATGCCGTACAATGAAAGTAGCTTCTTCGCCTCATGAGCGTCGGGAGCACCGACTTTTCAGATGCAGCGTCACGCTGTATTTGTAGCGAAACCTTTTCCCGCAGGTTCTACACGAATAGGCTTTTTCTCCCGTGTGAATGCGCCTGTGCTTAGTAAGCGTTCCCAAGCGCTTAAAACTGTGCCCACAATCAGAGCATGTGTACGGGCGGTCGTCCGAGTGGCACATTAAATGTGTTTTAAGGCAGCCTTCATCGTAGAAACGCTTCTCGCATATGGCGCAGGGGTAAGGTCTCTCACCCGTGTGTGTGCGCACGTGCCTCTGGAAAGCTTTCCCACAATGATACTTCTTCTCGCAGAACTCACAAGAGAAGCACCGCCTCGTTCTGGGATCTCGAGACGCCCGTCTTTTGTTCTGGTGCATGTTCACGTGCTGTAATAACCAGTCGCTGCGTCTGAAACACTTTCCGCAGAGCTCACACTTGTACGGCGTTTCTCCGGTGTGGATCCTCATGTGACTAACCAGGTTGGCTTTTCGGGCGTATTCCACACCGCACAGTCTACACACGTGCTTTTTGTGCTCTGATGTTTCATTGGCATCATTGGTGGCATCTGCGCTGAGGGTCGACACCTTTTCAGCATTTAAATCCATTTCATTGGAACGGCAAACGGACTTCGGTTTATATTTAAGAGTTCGACAAAAACGCCCCACTCTTTCGGCCTCTTCCATTTCATTCAACACGAGGACGGGAGGAGGTTCTTTTCTTGTAGGCTTCACCCATGGAGTTGCTTCTACTGTGGTCTGCTCATCTTCACAGTCACTCAGCTCCTCTTCAGTATCCATGATCCTGAAGTTCTTGTATCCGGCGTCCCGATGAGCTCACTGCAAATCCATTGATACGATTTCTACACTGACAAACCTGCAAGCAGAGAAATGGAGTTGGTACTGTGGTATGGCTTATAGTTCTGAGATAAATGTACACCGTGCTCATCCAAACAGTCTTATTAGCCAAGTATGGAACCTTTCATGGTCCCGTGGTGTTTATTTGTAACAGCACTTAGTCATGAGTTAATACATTGAAGCTATAAGGCCACAAATATTTTTTGCCATCACAAATTAAGTAAACTATTGATCATCATGGCCACAAACAAACCTATGTCACACTTATAATGTGACTTAGTTAATTTCTTTGTCAGAAAGGTAATGTAGTTCAGTCTTCTATATGTTCAGGTTGTCGGTCTAATCAAAATGTTTTTTCTTTCACTTTTTTTTCTTTTTAAACCACTTTCGAACTTAACTATTTAGACAATAACTAGGTTTGAAGACTCTTAAAATGTGGCCTCGATGTCTTAATTTATGGCTACAACACCACCACCACCACAAAGGCTCTGTAACCAAATGTAAACAAAAAATAATAATTTAATTTTGCACATGAAAGTAGATAAACTGGACATGATTTGAGATGTGTATTGAAAAGCTTTTGGGTGAAATCTAAACAGGAAAAAAAAAAATGTAATTCACGTTTCAAAATTTTGGGATCTGTGGAAAAAATTTTTATTGGCCTACAATTGTATTCAAGTGTGAGGTACAAAATACCCAGAAGGCCTCTGTTCAAGAGGCCTTGTTCTGCTCGTTACAATAAAAGAAAAGGCGCCTGCACGACAAATTGGGGAAGTGAGAAATATACAGGTAGAAGGCAGGGATAGGAAACAAAGCAATAGGTAAAATAATAATACTAGAAAAAAATAATAATACTAATAATATTTACTCCTTTTTATTTTATTTTTATAGCTGTTATACTCAACTAACGATAATCAAGCAGAAAAGTATGCGAAGTGTGACCCAAGAACGACCCGTACACACACAGAGTGCAAGAAATTGAGGAACTTTAATGAAGTGGAAAAATACAGAAAATGCAGGCAGGCAAAATATAAAAATAAGTTTTCAGTTCTGCTTTTATTGGGACATACTGTAGAGTGGAAAGGGATAGACTTCCTCTTTTAAGAGCGGACAAAGTAATAAAAACAACATATATCATATTTATCATATCAAAAAAAGAAAGGAAAAATCGAATTAATCACTAATCCTCAGCAATACCCTCCTCAGAGGAATAAGTGCTCTGATGAGACGATGATTGTGGCGATTTGGATAAGGCAGGGTGTAACCACCTGCTCTCAGAAGGATCCTCAGGCGAGATGAGCGAGAAGGGCGCTGTCTCTGAGCTAAAATTAAAAACAAAGAGAATTTTAATAAACATGGGCCCAAAAAAAATCTGAAAATTGCACTCCAAAAAATTAACATAATACACATACTACAACTGAAATTAACCTTTAATTTACCAATTATAACTACTATACACAATTATAATCTATATATGCATAACTAAATAGAATCATGTAAATAATTCTCATCTTAATATTATAGGTTCAAAAACTAATAATATAAATAATCAAATCAATGTGATTACTCTAAACTAGCAATAGCTATATGAAGAATAAATACTAATTTAAACATGATCATGTGATGATTTAATTAATCTATAATTTTAGTATCCAATAATTAAGCACATTAGTTACATTTAGTTGTATATATATAAGGTCAAAATCATTGGAAAAATCACATAGTTGTACAATTATGTATAATCAAAACAAATATTAAAGTGCTAATAGATAAATAATGTCTATATATGAAGATGGGTGATGGGAATAATAAAAACAGAGTACTTACACATCTGGAAGAGGAAGATTTTTTTTTTTAATCGCGGCTCCGACGAAAACCCAAGTCTTCACCAGCAGTGGTCAGTAATCAGGTTAAGCAAAAAAGGAACTAACCAAACTTTCTCCAAAAAAGGAAATAAATAAATAAAGATCATTTAGGCCGACCCAGACGTGAATAAATATGAGATGAGAGGGGAAAATTATGTAACTGGGAGGTGCCACATTAATCTGACCTGAACAAAAGTAGCTCACATCTAATGAATATTAAGTAACTATTTGACTTAAGGAGGAGCAAACAATGAGGTAATTGCTAGGTAAGGGTATATAAATCATGTAAAATTGGGGAAGAAGGGGATCTTGCGGAATTTTCGTGGGGTGTCTGTTGTCTTTTGGCTGGCCAGTCTTTGCTGTCCGTTTACTTTTGGTTGCAATAAACCTTTTTTGCTCTTTCAGTACTCAAGTAGTTGTTGGGTTTTTGTTTGGAAAATTGCTGCAGTTCACAAAATTTGCCACGACAGATCCCAGTTTGTCATCACTTTCTAACTCCATGGTTGTTCCAGATTTAGATTTCTTTCTCCAAAATATGCAATAATCTCCATTGAACAGTTGAGATGTATCTGCTACTCATGATCTGCAAAGCCTTCATAACGGCTTTAATCTGAGGTGCTGGTTGTTAATTGGTGATTTCTGAGGCTACTAACTCTAAATGAACTTCTGTTCTTGCTTTGCTGGGATGGTCTTCATGAGAGCCAGCTTCATCATGGTGCTTGATGGGTTTTGTAAATACACTTGACAATATTGTTCTTGCAAGAACTATTCCAGAACAACTGAATTGTTCATGTTGTTGCATAATTACCTGATTCCATATGTTATTTCACAGTAGAAAATAAATCCCTAAACAAAAACAAAGAAATCTGCAATTGGTCCCAAACTTCAAAGACAACACTACCCACTACCTAACATCAATTCCACTGGATGCAAAGACGTTTTAGACAACTGTGTAGGGAAAGTACGCTTGAATACATTACAAGTTCCATGAGGACATGGTCTGATGAGTTTGGTGTGGAGGAACTCCAGTGAGTTCTGACCACAAACCCACTCAACACTTCTGAGATTCCCTAGAACAGTGATTACGGTCTGAGCCAGGGCAGAGAAGGTAAATCTGTGTTAGGGCAATACAATTGATTATGATATACTGAGACAGTTAATCCTTGCTTGGACCACCACTACTTTTTGTTAGATACAAATCACTAACGTGAATAAAAAAAAAAAAATTCTCATTATATCCCACTCAAAAGCTTTTCAATGCACACCACAAGACCTGCTTTTTTTTTTTTTTTGAAGAGATGCTCTAATACACTCATCAGACCCTTGTTAAATCACTCAAATCCTTAGGCTTGCCCATTTTTCCAGGTTTAAGACTTTTCACGTGCTGCCTAACATATCCCACACAATGACGGGTGGCAATATAGTAACTTAGTTATGCCATGTTGTTCTTTGTCAGTTTTTTTTTTTTTTTAATTGTATGCTGTAAAATGAAAGATCAATGCAGGCAGGTGTCCAAATATTTCTGGGCATATACATGAACAATGCTATTAAGCTAAACATGACGTGAAAAAACTGCTTAAAACAGTCGAAAAATGAACTAGAAAACTTTAATTGCTTGCAATCTTCCTTTAAGTGAATCAAAACAGAAGTAAAACACGTCCATGGTTTTTGGAGACCGTTTAATCCACCACCAAACTTCGCATCTTATGACTAGGTCACATTTTACTTAAACCTCGCTAACTTCCAGCCGGTTCTATCAGGACCCTTGAGACATACACAGATATAACAAGACTATTTCATGTTGCTAACGATCAGACTTGACATTTTTACATACACGGTTCTTCTGATGCAGAGTCAAGCTGTATTTGTAGCGAAAGCTTTTACTACAGATGCTACACGAATAGAGTTTTTCTCCCGTGTGAATGCGCTTGTGCTTATTAAGAACTGACGAGCGCTTGAAGCCGTGTCCACAATCAGAGCATGTATACGGCCGGACATCTGCGTGGCACATGAAATGTCTTTTAAGGCAGCCATCATTGTAGAAACGTTTGCCGCAAATAGCACATGGATAAGGTCTCTCGCCTGTGTGCGTGCGCATGTGACTCTGGAAATCGCCCCGTCTCGGAAACGTCTTTTCACACTGGTCACAAGCGTACTGCTTCTTTTTCTTTGTCATCATTTTGCCACCTGGTTCCCTGTGTGTACCCATATGCTGAGCGAGCCAGTCGCTGCGTCTGAAGCCCTTTCCACAGAGTTTACACTTGTATGGCGTTTCTCCTGTGTGGATCATCGTGTGAGATCTGAGGCTTTGTTTTTTGACGTATTCCACACCACAGAGTTCACAAATATGCTTTTTGCTCGGCACTTCAGTGTCTTTCGCATTTACACCGGTTATGGGCTCTGAAACGTTTTTCGTTTGTGAAGCCGTACCTTTTGACCTGCGAACCATCTTGGGTCGATATTTTAGAGTTCTGCAAACACGTCCCATCCTCTCAGACTCCTCTAACTCATGCAACACAAGCACCTCTGTCGACATGCTGGAATTATTTTCTTTCTTCATAATGTTTGGTCATAGATTTTCGCTCACAAACCTGTCAGAGGTTCCTGCCGCGGTCCGCTCAGCTCCCTTTTAATCTTGGCTTGGTTCTGGTGCAGGAATCTCTCGTGGTCGAACGCAATTTTATTAGAACTTTTTAATCATGAATGCTGGCCAAGCGCTCTTTCTGGAAGCAAAGAAAAGAAATCAGTTGCAAGAACATAAAAAAAAAAAAATCATTTGAAACAACCACTGCACACTGAATTTATGTTTTGATTGTTTTCTACAGCATTTAGGGCTATCTATTTTTTTCAAACAAGGTTAGTATTTTCCATGTGCTTCACAAATTACAGAAATTCACTCACACTTATGTACTCATTCATTTTTATTAGGATGGCACACATTGCATACATTAATACATTTTGGTGCTTTGGTCTAAGCTATTCATGTTGTGTCAATATCTTACTGTATAACCTGAACCCAGGATTTAGAGGGAAAAAAGCCAATAATCTAACTTCTGAGAAAAAAACAATCTTGATAAAAATCTGATTTCTGAGGGAAAAAGTCTGACTTTTGAGGGAAAAAAGCCAAAATATTGAGATTAAAGTCAGGAGGACAAAAGCCAGAACTCTTTATTATCCTATGGTGGTCCTAATCCTCAATCACTGTTAAATGCTCATCACTCAAAATTTCAAACATGTTCAAAGTACAGTTAATTTACATGTGGTAAAACAATGGCTACATTTTGGTCAGAGACCTAAAAATTACAAAATTTAACAGTAAAAAGATTATGCCTTTTATGTAGCTAATCCTCCAATAATGTAGCTCAATCATTGCAGGGTATCAACTTCCATAAGCACCCTTTCTCTTAGTCTTTCTATAAGGCGTCATTAAAATAAATAAATGTTTTAATTAGGCTTGTCCTCATCTATGGATGCATCTATAAATAAATACACAATTTAAAACTTGTCAAAGAATATTGCAATAACTCCTGAGCAGTTATGTGATTCGAAGCCGTCCACACTAATGAGTTCTTGTAGAATGTGACTTATTTTTCATTAAAAAATTTATGAAATTTTTATATTAATTTATATTAATTGAAAAATAAATAATAATAAATAAATACATTTCTTCAGCAGTAGGAAATTTACAGGACTCAGAAGACGAACCCAGATATTAAAAAAAAAGTTCATGCTGCTAGCGATCATATTTAGACTTTTTACATGTTTTTAGATGCAGCGTCACGCTGTATTTGTAGCGAAAACTCTTCCCACAGGCTTTACATGAGTAGGCTTTTTCTCCCGTGTGAATGCGCTTGTGCTTATTAAGAGATCCCTTGCGCTTAAAATCGTGCCCGCATTCGGAGCATGTGTATGGGCGGTCGTCCCAGTGGCACGTTAAATGTTTCCTAAGGCAGCCTCCATCGTAGAAGCGCTTCCCGCATATAGTGCACACGTAAGGTCTCTCGCCTGTGTGTGTGCGCAAGTGACTTTCGAAAGCCCTCCGTTCACTGAACATCTTCTCGCACTGGTCACAAGCGTACTGATTCTTTTTCCTTTTCATCTTGTAACCTAATTGTTCCTGCCCTGGTTTTCTGTGAGTAGCCATGTGGTAATTGAGCCAGTCGCTGCGTCTGAAGCCCTTTTCACAGAGTTTACACTTGTACGGCGTTTCTCCTGTGTGGATCATCATGTGAGTTATGAGGGTGTTTCTATTGAGATACTCCACGCCACAAAGTTCACACTTGTGCTTTCTGCGCGGCTTTTCAGTGTCTTCGGCTATCACAACGGATATGGGCTCTGGCACTTTGTTCGTATTTTGTAAATCCGTGCCTTTTGACATGCAAACCAACTTTGGTTGATATTTTAGAGTTCTGCAAACACGTCCCATCCTCTCAGACTCCTCTAACTCATGCAACATAAGCACCTCTGTTGAGATGTTGGAATTATTTCCTTTCTTCATAGTGTTTGGTCACAGATTTGCGCTCACAAACCTGTCGAAGGATCCTACTGCAGTCTGCTCGGTTTAGGACCGGCCGGCTCCTTTTTAATCCTGGCTTGGTTCTGGAATCCCTCATGGGCCAAACCAATTTGTTAGAAATTTTTAATCATGAATCTCATCACTGGTTACACTGTGGAAATCTGGAAGTGGAGAAAACAAAATAGGTTGAGCTCACATGTGTGATCAAAGTTTTGTTAATATCTCAACTTGCTATTACATAAAAGATGAAAAGATAAAATGAATCTTTTTTTTAATAACAAATAAAAATGTGTCCTGCACCTAGGGTTGCCAACCTTTCCGTAAAATAAAGAATCGTCCTGTAATTACTTTAGCAATGCAATTAGTAAAATCACCCACACTACCAAATGCCACCAAATAAACCACAGTTAATTCATAATACTGTAAATATATACTGAACTGTTTTGGAGCCATATTCTAGTCTTCTGTTCTGTGTGAAATCGTTAAGAATAATATATAAACCAGTCTACACACAGGTGAAATGGTTTAGTCTTGACTCCTAATGGGAATGACAGATACAAGTCCTGCACAGTGGCCAGAGGGATTTTGAGCCATTCTTCTTGCAGAATAGTGGTCAGGTCACTATGTGATGCTGGTGGAGGAAAATGTTTCCTGACTCGCTCCTCCAAAACATCCTAAAGTGGCTCAATAATATTTAGATCTGGTGACTGTGCAGGCCATGGGAGATGTTCAACTTCACTTTCATGTTCAGCAAAACCACTCTGTCACCAGTCTTGCTGTGTGTATTGGTGCATTATCATCCTGATACACGGCATTTCCTTCAGGATACAATGTTTGAACCATTGGGTGCACATGGTCCTCCAGAATGGTTCGGTAATCCATGGCAGTGACGCGCCCATCTAGCACAAGTATTGGGCCTGGGGAATACCATGATGTTGCAGCCCATACCATCACTGATCCACCCACATGCTTCACTCTGGGCATGCAACAGTCTGGGTGGTACGCTTCTTTGGAGCTTCTCCACACCATAACTCTCCCGGATGTGGAAAAGACAATGAAGGTGGACTCATCAGAGGACAATACATGTTTCACATTGTCCACAGCCCAAGATTTTCACTGCTGGCACCATTGAAACCGACGTTCGGCATTGGCAAGAGTGACCAAAGGTTTGGCTATAGCAGCCCGGCCATGTACATTGACCCTGTGGAGCTCCCGACGAACAGTTTTGGTG
>JAQMYJ010000039.1:31062903-31076486 GCA_030014305.1 Clarias laeviceps
CTATTAGTTCTGATATCAAATAAAATAAAATTCTTAAACAGGCCTACAGTATATTCCATCATTAATACGACTTTGATGACGTGCCATAATGTGCTTCCATACACCGCTGCTCAGTGGCGGCGACTAGTGTCTTGAGTTGAAACTACACTAAGAGTGAGTTAAGGTTGGTCCAGACCAACCTTACGAACGTGTGACTTCCTAAGAGATACTTAGAGTACGATTGTTTCGGGAATCGAGCCGTAACGTTAAGAGAGAGGTTAAGGTACAACTTAAGAACTACTTCGCGATAAGAAGCTTTCGGGAAACCGGGCCCAGATTTCTTGTGCCTCCCCTCAATGCCATGTGACCATTTGGCAGACAAATTTTTTTTATGTAAAACCTTTGCTGCTGTTTTTGTTTCTGTTTTACGGGAAAAACGATTTGACAAATGTTGGTTTTTAATTTGCTGCTTGTAAAATGTAGTACTGATGCTATAATGCGAAATGACTGTAATGTACCAACTCAAAGATGATAAAAGTAATAAAATGCAAATCAGAGGAAGATATGTTCTCACGACTGCAGTTCACTGGCTCTGTACATGTACTTTGCACAATGACAATAAAATTTAATCTAATCTAATCTAAACTGACTTGAAAATCTGTAATTCAGACCGTCACGGTATCGCCCCCTAGTGGACTAATAGAAAGAAACCAGATTGGCATTTCTCTAACCTACAAAAGTATTCTCGTGTTTAAAGCTTAACAGTAGTTCTAACGGTAACGCTAAAGCTCAGTCACTCACTCATTGTCTATATCCCTTTTTAATCCACCGTCGTGGAGATTTTAACCCGTCTGGGGCCTAAACCCCAGATAGGCCTTGGGGCACGAGATTGGCGCCAGTGCTAACCACTACACCACTGTGCCCCCAGCGATAAAGAACAAATTAGCTGAAAATCTCTGCAGCACTTGTGTTGCACTTTTATGTCAGTTTTGCAGTAGCGCCCCCGAGTGGTGGTTGTTGTTAAAGCAACAAACCATTGAGGAGATTTTAGTCTTTTTTCTGTTTGGTGGTCTTGGTGCCATGTGCCTTGGTGTGCCACAGACAAAATATTTGTTAAATTAGAAAACAAAGCCACATGTCAGCTGCCTTTATTGGCAATGGGGATGAATATATGGGCAAGAAAATAGTGAAAATTTAACCTGGCGATGGCACTAGAAGGACTGCAAAATTGATATTCACCTGTATATATGTTTGGTTTAAGTTCAGGTTTAGGTTTAGTTTATTTATGTAGCACATTTACAACAGCCACAAGACTGACATTTGTGCTGTACATTTAGAAACATCATCATAAGATAAAAGTACATGATGACAGCCTAAGAGAAAAGAAACAAAACTGAAACACACAAAAAAAAATAATAATAATTATATAGGCAAAGTAAAGCCTAGTAGGCCAGTGAAAACAGATGAGTTTTTAAAAGGGATGTAAAAATAGTCAGACTAGCAGTCATTCGGATTTCAACTGGCAAGTCATTCCAAACACGAGGCCCAGTTACCGAAAAAGCACAGTCACCTCTACGCTTGAGTCTGGAATGGGGAATTAAGAGGAGGTTCTGGTCACAGGACCTCAGACTTCTCAGGGGGTATATGATGGTGCAGCAAGTCAGAGTTAAGTATATGGTTGCTTGCTGGTGTAACGATTTAAAACAAATAATAATTTGCGTGTGTGTGAAGCACCCCCTCTCTGCTTCACACACACACACACACACTGCTCTTCAAAGAAACACTGCTCTGTCGCGATTCTTTTCAAAGGTAACGTTCAGGTTCTTTTGTTTGTTTTACTTTACAGCAGTGATTCCGTTATTATGCGCTCACACGAGTGTCATTAGCGATGTTTCTTGCTAATTTCTTCCGACAAAACAGTCTTTCCGTTAACGTCTGTGAATGTGTGTGTTTGTGTTCCTCTTCACACACACACACACACACACACAGCGCCTGCGCGCATAAACGGAAACACTTATCTGTCGGGATTTATTTTTACTTTTTTTAAAGGTAAAGTCCAGGTTAATTTGTTTTATTTTTACTTTATATTTTGTATTAAATATTTTTTATGTATTTATTTTTTGGGCTGTAGAACGAATAATTTGAGTTTCCATTATTTCTTATGGGAAAATTAAATCTGGTTTACGAGTGTTTTGGAGTACGAGCCTGTTTCCGGAACGAATTATGCTCGTAATCTAAGGTTTCACTGTAGTGAGTATACATGTTTGGCAAGTAGATGAATCAGTGCTTGGCCCCTAATAATATCGCCTGATCCCCTCTTGCAGTAAATAAGGTGAGTAGTGAAGAGGGTGACCTGGGAATTTCTCTTTGCTGGAATATAACAGGGATCCTTTCTTATACTCTGATATGTTCCATGTGAACACTGAGTCAACTTCATGAGCAATGGAAAGCATTCAGTCAGAAATGACTTGCAGTGTGAGTTTGCGTGTGTGTAATTGATACAAACATTGCTTTCTAACAGTGTTATAAGTCACTAAGGCAGGACGTTTATTCCTCATCCGTATTAAATCATCACATTAGGGTTTATTATGGCATTGGTTTTATGTGGGTATTTATGCTATTACATATTCTTCTGTGACAAGTGACTCATTCATTCATTCATTTATTCATTCATCCTATGAGACACTTGTGTGGCTCATTGTCAAGTGTTAAAAAGTGAAACATGTGTAACACATCTGTGTGTCTGTTTTTTTTTTTTTTTTTTTTAGATTTGGACCACACTGCAGATGTCCAGTAAGTGAACACTTCCTTGCTTCTGGAAAGTATTACGACTCGGATCGCAATACGTATCGCTATATGGATTTGCTAAGAGTCTGGATTGTAATATTTAATAACATAAAACCGGTTCAATAATACTTTAATTTAATGTCAATCATAGTAGAAATTGGTTATTTATAAAAGTGAAAAAGGAGAAAAGCTAATCAGCTTTGTGAAGATACAAACCTGTGCGATACAAAGTGTTCACAAGGGGCGTTCGAGTCAAACCGGGACTTTTGATTGCTCATAACTGAGCTCAATTGTGAGAGTTTAAAACTTCCTTTATTTCTTATTATAATCCCCTGCTACACCAGTGCACTTATTTCAGCATTTCACTAGTGCTTGGATACATTTCACTAGTGCTTTTTTTTCCCCCTGATTTTCTCCCTAATTAAATAGTCGTATATAATCCCCCCTCGTCACTAGGGGCTCTCACATTAAGGCTACTACAATCAATCAGTCGTGAGGTCCTTTCGATTGTGTGTGCTCACAGACGCTCCTTACAGCCGTAATTAATGTCAGAGCATCCCACCAGCTCGGCCAATCAGCTCTCTCTAGGCCCTCGGTCTGCGAGTGGCATCAGCGATCTCTGGATGATAGGGCGAGAACTATGCCATTCCCCCACTCGGAGGCCCATCAAGGTACAAAGCTGTCTCAGTTTGCTGGAGCCATGATCAGTCTGACTTCTTCATTCACGTGGAACGAAGTGGAAATGGCTTGGAGCGCCGTCAGGACTTGATGTGGATGTGGCAATAACTCAAGTTTTGTTGGTGGATGATTTGTGTGTACGGTTCCCACAAAAAAAAGATGCGTCTCTTGCGAAACTTGGCGACACGGATCAGGCGTTCTACTTTATTGGTACCTCAAAGTTAATCTGTTCCATAGAAAAGTTCTTTAGGCGGAATTTCATATTGCGAAACACATTTGCCCAAAGGAAATAATGTAAATGCAGATTATCTGTTCTAACCACCCAAACAAAATTTTACCAAAATTATACATTTCCAACCCTATAATCATATTTTTGCATATAAAACCAATCAAAACATTTAGAAAAGACATGTAAATGATAAAATATGGAATAAGTAGACATTAAACCTCACTTAAACCTTAATTTATGATTCCTCTTGAAGTTTCCTTGGTGTGACGACTTCATTCACCAGGAATGTTATCTCAAGTCCCGGTTTGACCCGAACGCCCCTCATACATATTAAGATAAAGGCGGGGGGGGACAAATTTGAAATAGAAACTAATCTTGTGTTTGCCTTATGATGTTTTTCTCTTTTTTGGCTAATACCTAAAGTTTGAACTCGCTTTAAGAACTATGCCTAATATGAAGTTTTGTCTGCGTATTCATGTGTTCAGGTTGCATTCCTGGGGTGACTCGCTGGAAGAGGCGTTCGAGCAGAGTGCAATGGCCATGTTTGGCTACATGACTGACACGGAGACGGTCGAACCGATTGACACAATAGAAGTTGAATCAGAGGGTGAGAAAGCGCCTGGAGTGTGTGTGTGTGTGTGTGTGTGTGTGCGCGCGAGTATGTGAGCCCCTTCTCTTGTTTTTTCAATACGCTCTTCTCTCACATATTGTCCACTACCACCATGAGTGTGAAGAAAAAGGTGTGAACTCCGTGAGCACAATACGCTGCATCTGATCAAATTATCTTGACAGAGATGAAGTACGTTATGGTAAAATATCGAACTGTTAATGTGTTTTTTCCAATTTAAAAAAGAAAACTTCTTGGGATTTAAGATATTAGATGGACACAGAGTAAGATCAGTGTGTAGTCGACTAAAACATGGTACTTAATAATACTTAATGTTTCTTATCTCCCGATCCATGCTTATTTTTTTGTAAATATACATACACATTTATATTTTTAACAGATAACAAGAAACACATTTGCTTTCATGACCTTTTATTTAGTGCCATAACTTTTTTTTTTCAATTCTTTCAATGATTAGTTGTGATTCAGATGTTTTTTTATTATTATTATTATTATATATTTTTATTATTATTTAAAAATATATATATTTTTATTGCTATTTAACAATAACGAAAAGGCAGAGCCAGGTCAATATACAATAGACCCCACAGCAAACTTTTAAACACACACAATAATCTGTTAATATGAAAGAGTGAACATGGAAAAACCAAATGCAAAACAGTCCAGTAAAAGAAACCACAAAAGAAAGAAAGAGTCATGATTCAAGTAGATCCCACATAGATTTGTTCTGTAAGTCATATGTTAGTTTTTTCAAAGGGAGAATATTAGTCACTTGTGCCAAACACATCTTCAGAGTTGGTACACGAGATGACCATATGATAAGTATACAGTACATTTCTTTATAATAATAATAATACATTTTATTTATAAGCGCCTTTCAAAACACTCAAGGACACTGTACAAAAAAAATCCAATAATAAAAATCTTTGCCAGATAGGTAATGAAATTTAGTAAACAATTTAAATCAGAAGGAAGATCTAGTGATATTTTACAATTTAGCAGGTATATAATTGGAGACATAGTGAATTTTCTATCCAGTATTTTCTGAACCAGATCACGCACCTCATACCAAAAAGGTTACATTTTCTTACATTCCCAGAATAAATGCATCAATGTTCCTATTTCCGAATTGCATTTAAAACACAGCTGAGATACATTTAGATACATTTTGTGGAGGCGTACAGGGGTGAGATATGTCCTGTATATGAATTTGAAGTTTTGCTCATGCAGAGATTGAAGTTGATGTGTGAAAAACCTGTTCACATACAGAGAGCCATTTATCATCAGTGAATGATTGACCCATATCCTTTTCCCAAATCTTTCTTAGAGGATTCAAATGTGAAGAGGTTTCTGATAAAAGGGAGCTACACAGATAAGAAATCTGACCCTTCAACGCCCCTGGGACAAGGAGACGATTCTCAATATCAGTCATTTCAAAGTGGATTTTGCCCCGTCTCATTTCAGATTGAATGAAATGACGTAGCTGAAAAAATGCGAAAAAATCTGTTCTATCGATTCTAAGTGTCTCGAAAGATTTGACATAACATTATCTGTTAATAAACTGGCTAAATTAAAAATACCCTTTTCTACCCTGGTCCAAAGACCAATACTAGCTAACAAAGCAGGGAGGTCAGGGTTCAAAATGATTGGGGATTGCATGGTTAATTTCCTGGGAGATAAGCTAAAAGGATATTTAATAACAAAATAATGTTAACTACTGGCCAGATCTCCTTAAAATTATTAATAAATGGAAGAGATGTTTGTGTTCCCAGGCCACATGCACAGGATTCCATACTGACCCACAGGGAGTCTATCATTTGATCTGAGCAGCCCAATAATAACACTGTATATTGGGCAAAGATCCGCCTCCACCCGCCTTTGGCTTGAGAAGAGAAGTGAATTTAATCCTGGGTTTTTTATAAACTTACTAATGGCTGCATTCAGATCCTTAAAAAAGTTAGGATTCAAATAACAGGGTATGCACTGAAATAAATAAGGTAAACGGGGAAGCACATTCATTTTAATCATGGTAATTCTTCCAAAAAAAAAAAAAAATGGCAAAGAGGTCCACCTATTCATATCCTGCTTAAGTTTTGTCATTACGAGTGAATAGTTCTTAGAGAACAAATCCTTTGAATCAGGGGTTATGTGTATACCCAAATAAAGAAACCCGGACGTCGTCTGCATATAATGATATGCAGTGTTCCATCCCACCTGCCTTTATGCATAAGGATCCTTTCTGCCAAGGGTTCGATGAGCAGGGCAAACAGGAGTGGCGGCAGGGAGCAGCCCTGACAGCAGCCTCTGTGAATTGGAAATTTACCCAATAATAAGCCATTAGTGTTATATATCATATAATATTTGAAACAAAAACCTTTACTCAAGTGCTTTTTCTGCATCCAGAGATATTATAGCAGCTGGTCGCCATATGTATTCAACCGATGTATAAATAATCAGGATACAACGCACATTGTCTGAACCGTAGCAGGAAATCCAGTTTGGTCAGGTTTATTGATCTCAGGTAGAATTCTCTCCAGGAGGAGAGCTAAGGCTTGGGCGATATGAGGCACAGTTCAATGAGTTCTTTCCTTTTTTTAAGAATCAAGCTAATAGAGGCAGTCGTCCAGGAACCTGGAGTGAGATTGTCTTCCAAAAGGTCTTCAACTACAGGCATGAAAATAGTTGAGAGCTCGTGCCAAAAGTTTGTATAAAATTCCATAGGAAACCCATCCAACCCTGGTGCCTTCCCACTAGGCATAGGTTGAATAGCCGCGAAAAATGCCTTCTTTTGTAGGAGGAGTGTTAAGGAAAGCCTGGTCCTCCTCTGAAATAGAAGGTAGCGACATCTTATCCATTTTATTTTATTTTATTTTGCTTTTTAGACTTTCAACAAAAAAACTATTTAAGCAACAATTTTTACAGGTCATATGCTTCTACAGACTTTACACCAATTTTAGTATCAATACTCATAAAGTAATATAAATCATTTGCATTTTAAATGATTATTGTTTGAATTGAGACGGATAACGCTGAAAAATGGCCATTTTGGGGGCCACATCTCTCCAAGTTAGCAACTTCAACTGGAAGCAAGATTGGTCACTTCCATGTTGCTTAAACTTCAGAAGTAGTTTATTTAGCACCAACATTTCCTGTATTATATGTATAACATCAAAAATAAATACAATTAACCCAGTGTTTTGGCTGAATCTGATATTCTCTGGATTTTTTTCAGTAAAGGAAGAATGGATTCAGATGTAATTTAAATTTTAGAGTATAATAAGGAAGCAGTGAGGATATCCCAGACTCCCACTGGTTACTCCTAGTTACAGAGCTACTATTTCTGCCCAAACATAGCTGGGCGTTTTTTTTATTAACGCCCTGCACCAACGGCAACATACAAATTATTGAAATTATTCCCTGAGAACATTACACAGGGATAACATGAGGAATAAAATTGAATCAAGGTCTTGTCTGAATAAACAGTGAGCATTTAGGTCACTTTGCTGAAATAATGCAGTGAACGAGATAATCTTATCTGTCACAAGGAAAGTTGACAAGAAAGCTGATGCATGTATTTCCGCACTATATCGAGGCTTCATTTCAGAGGAAAAAATACGTACATGCAAGACGGCGTATAAACTGCATCAATATGTATTTATTGGAAGTTTGCCATGAATGCACAAATGTCTCCCTGTGAATTTATACAGTTACATATTTTCACATGAAGGTAAGTCTGATTTCCTTTCCAGTTATGTTAACTGCGTAGTGTGTATGTGATTTTTGGCCTAAATGTTCTAGGGCCTTGAGTCTGACAACGTTTAATAAAATAACTTCTTCACTGGGAGTTTCGGTATGAAGTCTTTTTCGTTTTTGATAAGTCGGTATTAAGTATGAAATAGAACATTTATTTTTTTTAAATAAAAGACAGCTCTGCTTTGGATGTTTTGAGTTGATAATTCCAGGGTAAACGGCCCTTTTTAAACTGATTTTCATGCATGACATTTCCTCTACCTCTCCTTCGCGATAATTTTTTTTTTTCCATCGGAATGTGTGTTTACTGCCAACCCCTTTCTGAATGCCATCCTTTTAAACAGGTCTGCTGTTAGTAACTTTTTTGCATTCATGTTTTATCTCTCTCACACACACACACACCCCACCAGTTTCTGTTAATCTCTGAGCTAAAACAGATAATTTTTTCATTCCTCTCGCCCATGCTTTACGGTTGGAGAGGATGCTTCACCCATGATGGTGAACGAAGATTTCTTGTCAGTGTTTTTATTACGGGTATGAGAAATCATTTAGAAAGCTGGGTAAAACATACAAGCCCTATATGGACGATTACTAGGAGCTAACCTTAGTTACAGCAGCTTATCGAAGAGAAGTTCTTTGGTATACACACCCGACGATAAGACCTGGCCTTAGTTTGGACAAGAGAATTTCTAGATAAGAAGTAGAGTGCTGGATGTTGTATCTGAAAACACACGCCAGGTGTGTGTGTGTGTGTGTGTGTGTGCACGAGTTGGCCTCCCAACACATTCCTGGGCCAGACAGCATTGTGCTTATTTAAAACTTGGTCTGTGAAGCATATCCTGTTAAATCCTGATCCAGTTAGAGCTTAACAATAACCTTTCTGTCTGTGTTTGAACAGGTGACGATCTGGAATCGCTTCTCTTTCACTTTCTAGACGACTGGCTCTTCAAGTTCAGCGCCGATGACTTTTTCATCCCTCGGGTATTTCACACACACGGCACATGTATCTTAACGCTCACTTTTTACAGTATAGTGGAACCTCGAATTGCGAGACACCCCGTTTTGGTAAAAATCAAGTCTTGATATATGAGTGCCGAGTATCATGTGGCACGCATGCGCGCCTTGTTTTGCCTTGTTTTGTCTTGTTTAGCCAATGGTTCTTCTCTCTCTTGTGCTACGGAATTGTGGGAAATCGTCTCCCATGCTCTGTCTCAGTACGCGTGCGTCACTCGTATAGTCAACATCTGTTCGCACGTGTACTGTTCACTATAACACTGTGACCATGTGTGTGCACGTAAAGCATCTTTTATTTCGTGTTTTTATATATACAGTATGTGTGTGTGTGCGCGCATGTGAAAGTCGACCTTTCATACTTGTTATAACACAAGTGTGTGCAAGCATTCCTGCGAGTGGCGCAGTGGTAAAGTGCTCGTCCTATCATCCCGAGATCGCGAGTTCGATTCCCGGGTGATGCTGTAACCTCTCGCAGCTGGAGGTCTGGAGAGAGCTGATTGGCCGAGCTCTCTCAGAGGGGAGGGATGAGAGGTACTTAGTGCTCCCACATTAATCACGGCTCTACAGCCAATCAGCGGCGTCTGTGAGCTCATGGAAGTGGAAGTCGGCCCTCCCGACTGAGTGGTAGTAGTAGCCTCAATGTGGGAGCCCCCTAGTGTCGGGGAGGATTGGACACGACTAAAATCGGGGAAAAATCCCACCAAAAAAACAAGTGTGTGCAAACATTGCTCTGCCGCGATTCTTTTCAATGGTAAAGTGCAGGTTAATTTGTTTTATTTTTACTTTACAACAGTGATTCCGTTCGTGTGTGTGCGCACGCTCGAATGTCGTTAAAAATGTTCCTTCACACACACATATACCCAGCACGTGCACGCACAAAACGGAAACACTGTTCTGTCGGGATTTACTTCGATTTTTTTCAATCAATAAAAAAATATTTTAACTTTTATATTTTGTATTAATTATTTTTATATGAATATTTTCATGTTGTGGAACAAATGGTCTGAGTTTCCATTATTTCTTATGTGGGAAATTCACTTTGATATACGAGTGTTTTGATGTACAAGCACGTTTCCAGAACAAATTATGCTCACAATCCGAGGTTCCACTGTATATGTCTTACTTTCTGCCAGTGCCAGAAAGGAAAAACACTGTCAATCAAATGAATATGTTTTTTATTTAAAGAAAAGTATTTAAAATAAAAGATAATATCTGTAAAGTCTTTTTCAGATAATATGAGCAGTGAGTAAAAATATATTGAAAGACAGGATTAGAAGCTTAAGGTGTCAGGGTGGTGTAGTTGTTGGCTCCAGCTCCAGTCTTTCCAAATTCGTTCTGTACAGTGTGTACAGTAAGTGTGTGTGTGCTTGTGAGCCCTTCATGGAAGGGGAGTCAGTCCATAGGTGTGTCCTGCGTTGCTCCTCGAGTTGTCCTGAATATGCCCCAAGCCTCCCATGGTTCTGTACAGAATAAATATTGATATATGTATTTAAGGGTTTAAGACCCTTTTAAATTATTTCTGTGTGTGTGTGTGTGTGTGTGTGTGTGTGTGTGTGTGTGTGTGTGTGTGTGTATACAATTGGTCTAACCCTTTGATTTATTTTTCCGCAGGAAGTGAAAGTGCTGCACTTTGACAGAACACACTTCAAAATCCGCTCTGTCGGGTGAGTTCACGGGGTGCATGTCTGAGGAATTTGTGGTATAACTCCCTGTGGTTGTGTGGAAGAAAGCTTGATTGTTTAGTCCTCTCCCACACAAAAAGGGCATTTTATTTTAAGCTTGGACAGGCTACTGTTCAGTGTGAGCCAATGTTTCGTTTAATTTTGTACGATACTATATGTACAGTCCTGGTGGAAAGTTTTCAGACCCTTATAATGTCTTCTCATTTTGTTGTTTCACACTCGTCTTAAAATGGATTCAGATCTTTTTTTTCCCCTTCATCATTCTATGCACAATAATGAAAAAGTTAAAACGGGTGTTTATCTTTTTTTTTTTGGTTAATTAAAAAAATTAAGGTTGAGGTTTTGTGCCTCCTACTTCTGTCAGTGGTCCTTGAGGTGCTTCTTCAACTTGAATGGAGTGAACCTGTGCCTATCTGACTTCAATGGACATTATTAAAAAAAAAGGCACACACCTGTCTGTATAAGGTCTGTGAAAAAATGAATCCATGAGGTCGAGGGAATTGTCTGTAGACTCACGAGACACAGACCTGAAGAAGGATCCAAAAAAAAAAAAAAACTTCCAAGAGCATGATAGCCTTCATCAGTCTTTCCAGGTGAAAACTGAGTAGTCAGGGGTGAAGGGCCTTGGTCAGAGGTCAGAAGGGTCACTCTAAATGACATCCTGAGTTCACGTGTAGAGATGGGACAGACTTACAGAAGGACAGCCATCCCTGCAGCTCCACCAATCAGACTTCTATGGTACAGTGCCCAGACAGAATACTCTACATTCCTCATTGAAAAGCACACGATAGCCGACTGAAAGTTTTGCCAAAAAGCACCTGGAGCACTCTCAGATTGTGAGAAACATAATCCTATGGTCTGATGACAAAGATTTGGTATGAAGGGAAAATTGATGCAGATAAAAATAAAAATGCTACCCTGAGTAAATAAAAATTCTCCAGAGTGCTTAGAATCTCAGTCTGGGATGAAGGTTTACAATTCACCAAGACCATGATGCCAATTAATCACAGGAGTGGCTTCAGAGTAACTCTGAAGTCTGGACCTGATCCCAGTAGAGCGTCGCTGGAGAGACCTGAAATTGGGCCTGTACTGACCCTGCCTGTTCAACATGACTGAGCTTGAATGATTCTGCCAAGAAAAAACTTTCCAAAAGAAGGATCTTTTTTGTGGCATCTTCCACAAGCAGACTTGAGTCATTTCTGCCAAAGGTGCTTTAACAAAGTATGGAAGTGATGGATACTTATGTAAATGGGATATTTCAGATATTTATATATTTGGTGACTAAGAGTGAAACGGTCATACGGTACTTCTTCCCTGCTTACAGAATCATAATGATTTATATGTTTATAGAACTAATTTAATCTTATGACAGGAGACCAGAACGATTCTTTTTTTACCCCACATGATTCAGTGTGCTGTTTGTTTTAGAGATTTAGTAATGATAATGGTCCCCTCTGACACTAATAGGAAATTGGACAGTTTGGCTTGAGAAAACACTGAGTTAGAAGAGTTAATCGTTATTTAGTCATTTAAAATACACAAAAACAAATCCTGGTAGGAAGCATGAGTTTCAACAGCAATTCTGACTATTCTGAAGAAAAGAAAGAGATGAGCTGGACCAGTAACATTTCCTCATTTCCACAAATCTGTTTCTTGTTCTTTCTCATATTTTCTATTATTATTATTATTATTATTATAAACCAATGTTCTCATTATAGTGTCAAATGATATTATAATATATTTTCATTTTCTCCAGGAATGAAACAGCTAAAAAATATCAACTTTAAATATTTCGCTAGCACAATGAACGGTCCTCTTAAAACTCAAGCACAGAGACGTACCGGCTACACAGCGTACAGTAGGTCAATGACGTTTAAAAGTGCTTACATAGAAGCCGTGCTGGTGTGTGTTAACGGCGGAGGCTTCAGACATCAAATTGTGTATTTGGGTTTTCAGATATGGCAGGTAGTACAAAAGTTATCGTTACTTTTAGGATAAATTTGACCTCTACTGGAATATGGGAATGACGTCGCAAAAAATGTATAACTCTCAAAATTAGCATATTATTATTCTATTTTTTTTTTTTGGGCCATAGAAACAACTGAAAACAGTCATAAAAACACGTGATCATGTGTATCTGTGCCATTTCTTTCCCTGTGTGACCCATTGTTTACTTTTTTTGCCCAGTCATGTTTGTGTAGTTGGTTAAAATTAAATTAAATTTATCATATTGCCTATTTTATTTTTTAAAAAAGAGGATAGGTCTCTCTATATTGCATAATTCTGAGCCCTATGTATGTTTATTAAGAAACAGCAAAACAAATAATGGCTAAAATGCTCTGAGTTTTAAGGGCTACAGTTCTAATTAGTGTATGGTTTGGATGATGATCACATTTTAGAGAAAATTACATTTTCCACTTCTAGTTGTTTAAACCTCATTAAATCCTGCTATTGAATAATAGATTGTTTAAAAAACCATCCAAATCATTCTTTGTTTTTTTTGTTTTTTTCTTTAAAGATAAAATCAGATAAAAATAAAAATAAAGGTATAGTGATTAAAAAGGGGAAAGAGGGAAAAAAAGGGGAAAGAGGAAAAAAAAAGGGGAAAGAGGAAGCGAAGAACAGTTGAACTATGCCAGTGGTTCTCAAAGTGTGGGGCGCGCGCCAGTAGTGGGGAATACAGACATGACTAAGTGGGGTGCAGTGAAGGGGAGGAAATTAGTGGAAAGCTTTAGGAAAGAACCTATTCTAATTCATGCTTTTCTTTATTGACAATGAAGAGCGTAGACTCAAAACTAAACAATCACACACAAAGAAATGGATCATTAATACAAGT
>JAQMYJ010000039.1:31100631-31126898 GCA_030014305.1 Clarias laeviceps
CTATTATTTTGAACACGCCCCATTTCAATTAATGATTAAATTACACAGAATCAGGTGCATCCAATCATGACTGTTGGTTTTCTATTACTCCACTACACCTACAAGTAAAATATTTACCATGAAGAAATATTTCTCCCAAAAACAATTATTGACCTGGTTACTGATGTTTGACTGCTATTATTTTGAACACAACTGTAAATCTTGAAATATTCTTAAATTATTATTGAGTAAACCTTCACAATCAAGGAGATGGTCTTCCCAGTGGCCTAATGTTTGGCTTTTTGTTTTTTTTAACCACCATTTGAAAAGTTGGACTCCAAAAGTTATGGAAACAAACTATACACAAGCTCATCCTCTCTCGTGAGGATAAAAACTGGATACCGCATGTTCTGCCACATTCCAATTCCATATACAGGGGAAACAAGTCTCAAAGTGGATGCAGCCTAGCTGTGCTTATGGAACCTCACAAGGAATGCTTTCTTCTTTTGTGTCTTCCATAATAATCCAATATGAGTACTTAATTGTCTCAAATTTATTTTAATAAATAAAATAAAAAAAGGCTGTTTCACAAAAGTCATTTATTGATCACTTCATATACAAAATTCCTTTGAACATTTTCCAATGTAAAAAAAAATTACCCTAATCTATACAAAATACATTTAAAAAATCTTTATGATTTATTAAAAAAAAAAAAAAGGCTAGACTGCAAAATTATGAATAAATTTATAAAACTGGGCAAGCTTTAAAAAAAATGAAAGATTAAAATCACATCTCCGGTCTTGTCCACTCCCAGAGACCAGTCATGATAGCTGGGGGTGGGGTGGGAGACTGTAGTCTTCCAGAGTTTTCAGATGATGTGTGGAGTGCATTCACTGTGATCAAGACCTGACCCAACAGGACTGCAATTAGCTTCTTGTGAACTTTGACATCACAAACAAAGTGTTTTGTAGTAGGCATAAAATGAAATTCAGGCCAGCGTGGGAAGCTTCTGGAGGCATGAACAAACATTTCATTAGGACAAAGAGTGTGTGGGGGGGGGGGGGGGGAAATCCCCACACCACACATCCAAGACAATGATAAAGTCACAATACCAACATCAGTTATTAATTGTAATTTTGTAGTAAACCTACTTTTTTGGCCACCAGCTTGTTCTAGTCAGATAGAAGTTCATCAGATCAGGTCAGCATCTGTGTGATGATGAACAGAAATAAAGTCATTACTTCATACTAAACAGATCTCAGACTTTAAACCAAGCTATGCAACTCGTGCTTATTTTAATTACTTATTTGATCTATTTTTGTGTGAACAATATTTTTTTTAAAAACATTACTATAAATTTCATTTAAATCGTAACTATTTTACATTTACTTTTTTTTTTAAAAAGACATTTTAGAGCAAGAGTTGCATGTATTAACTTTTTAAATGAAGCTTCTAGATTTTGAACGTGTTCCTTATCTTTTTAAAGCAAAGAAAAACAAATAAATAGTGGTGTTGAGAAAAAGACATTTAGGGCAGGTGTTACCTTTTTTGCAGCGCTTCCTAAGCCACCTTTTTTGTAGCGCCTCCTTCCCGTTTTTTGTTCTTTATTTTTTCAGCCGAGTCGAGTAAGCCTGCAAGTTTGCAAACTTCTTCACACTACACAACATTTATCCGAGTGACATGTTGGCCACAAAATGAGGGGGGGAAAGTTTGGGATTTATTTTTTTTTTTTAATTAGAATAAATTTTTTGAGTGGCGGGGCAACACTTTATACATTTGGATGTACATGGTCTACATTTTGTTTCCGTGAGTTGTTTGTCAGTGCAATTTTGATCATACGTTACCTTGTTTTAACGAGGTATTTATTTTAGAGGCCACTCAGGCAGGACTCACCTCACGATCCTTTTCGATAAAAGAAAAAGATGGAGTGAGCAGTACGTTTTAAAAACATCAGCACTTCCTGGGAACGCTGGTGCAGCTTTCAAGGAAGTCCCCTTTCAAGAGAAGTGACCCGTTTTGCTGTATTGTGTATAAATCATTGAATTGGAAGATTGACATTTATTTCAATTCAGGATAAACAAAATGGGGCGTATTTGGCATGTTGTTATTATTATTATTATTTTTTAAGTTCACTGTGACACAAACAAGACAGTCTACGACTAAGAAGTTAACTGGATTAATTAACAACGATTCATACACAATATTTTTTAATTCAGTGAACAGACGATGGACATGTATTAAATCTGCATGCAAGTTTTGGAAAAAAAACTAGTTAGTAAAAGGCATTTATGTACTGAAAACTTAAAGAAAAGCAAAAATACCAGGTTTTGTTAGCTGGAAAACAAGACTGCGCTTTATTGACTGAAATACTACAGAAAAAACATGTTTAGTTCCCTATTTAGGCAACGAACACAAGTATTTTTGTGAAAAAAATAGACAGCAAAATAAAACGATTAGCCACTGGTAACTTATATACAAGTTTAAACTGGCCACATTTTTCCATTACAAAGAGAAAGTCCATAAATCAACGGGATTTGACTTTTTTTTTTTATCCTTTTGAACAAAATACTGCGCCTGAAATTGAACATTTTATATCTTCAGAGTAAATTCTGGATTCAGTTCAACTTGTCAAATAGCTCACTCGTCTATACCAGTCAGGTTTAAGGTTGGCTTTTAGTGTTAGGGATTGTACAGCGGCTTTTAAACACTTTCATAACCGTTGAATCTTTTTTTTTTTTTGAAAGGATCACAATACACTTTTTGCGCAAAAGTTGATTGACTATTTGTAGGAATCAACCAGGCCTTTACTTTTTATCCAAAATAACTACATATTCCAAAATAAATGAAATTCTCAGCACGCATACTGCACAAGCCAACAAACGCAAAGAGGAAGCGCTAAAACCAAACTCTGAGCATATTACTTAATGCAAGGGGGGGGGAAATAAATTTTTACCAGAATACTATTAAAAGAATATATTTATAAAAAAAAAAAAAAAAAAACAAGGACAAAATATCAATGTCTAAAAATTACTTTGAGCTGTTAAAAGGAGTTACAATTGACGGCGGTTGCCCTGGCAACCCGAGTGAGTGTCACGTCTCAGAATCTTCCATACGGGTGTTCACGGTAGTTGCCTTTATTCTGGCGGGCAGGAGGAGCTTTGCCTCCGCCGCTGCCCCAAGCAGCACCCTCCCAATCGTCTTCAGCTACAGAAGAAGGGAGGGGGGGGGGACAAATCATAACATTAACATGTGGATCTCAGACAATCATCCATGTTCTTACTAATCGGCAAAGAGGCTAATAACCATCTTACCGTACGATTCGTAGTTCTCCTGAGCCTCACCATGGCCGTAGTCATAGTATTCAGTTTCCCTATAAGAAAAAAACAAAACACAAGATTCTTTCCTGCTATAAAATGAAAACACTAAAAGCTCAAAAGCTGTCTTGACAAAATATAGTACGATGGACTTACCCCTGTGGTGCTGCCTGGCTGTAATAGTTTTCATAACCTTCGTAAGGAGTTTCGGCATAGTTCTCTTCATATGACTGAAGAAAAAGCAAGTTATCGTTTAAAACAAGAGACAGTTTAAATATACAACTCCAGGCACAAACGATGGAATCACAACATATTGATGTTCATTTAGTCATGACTCAACAGCAGGAAACAAACTTAAGGATTCAAGTTAAAAATAAACCAGTATAAGTATAATGCGCAATAAAATTTAATAGACTTGTAACAAGTTAATTAAAAATCACATCAACTTGTGATGTAATGTCCTGTACTTGGTAACTAACGAGGGTTTGACTCACGTATTCCTCATACGACTCTGGTGCTTGATGCTGCTGATGAGAGAGCGCAGGTGCAGGTGCCATCCTCTGTGAGGCAGCGGGGGGACGGGAGCGTCCAGCAGCACCTCCACGGTTAGAGGAGGCTGACGGGTGTCCGCCCCTGCCCACGGGTGCTCCTCTAGCTGCTCCACCTCTTCCTGGGCCTCCTCTGGGGGCACCGCCACGAGGGGCACCACCACGAGGGAGCATGCCGCGACCCCTGATGGAGGGGGAAAAAAAACCATCAAGTCCGAGTTAATCATACTAAGGTCTTAGGGAAAGTTTAAATAAAAGCATGTGTATTAGACACGCATGATCAAGGGGAGAGGGGAAAAACTATTTTATCCTCTATTATCTTGTACCTGGCTCCGGGCATGGGAAGTGGTGGGCCACCGCGACCCCGGCCAGGACCTCCACGGCCCCGAGTGGGCGCGTCCTGGGCACCATTCAGATATCCCACATCCATGAAAGGATCCTGGTGCATCTCTTCCATATTGTCCACCTGAAACAGAGCAAAACAATGCTTATAGCACATCAAAAAACTGAGATCAAATCTAAAAATGCCCCGTGCTAAACAGTGGATTGTACCGCTGGAGAGGGGTTGGTGAAGGACTTACAGGCATGAGGAACTTCTTGACCTCTTCCATAGCGTGAGCCATACGCAGGTAACATTCAGGGATCGGCGCAAACACTTCAATGTACACATGCAGCTCCATGGACAGGTGAGCGTATTTAGGCTCTCCTCCCTTCCTAAGTTCTTCTTCCTAAAAAATATATACAAGTATAAACACGACCACAAGACACCAACCTACCTGCTTCTTTTATGACCGTAAAAACGAAGTTTTCATTAATATAATGCAGCTAAACAGTACCACCTAGTGGCAGAAAAAGCATCACAAAACATGGGTGGAAAAATCAGGTTGAGGGCATCTTCAACTATTTTTTTTTTTATTATTTTAAGAAAAGGCACCATGCTGGACAATAAGTTTTTTAAACCACCATTAGAGCAGGACTGCTCATTATTTGATTTTTAAATTATATATACTTTTATCAATTAATAAATATTTTGAATAATTTTCCAATACACTACAAAAATCTCTTTAAACCCTGTCCTGTTTACCTGAATCAGTAATCAAGTTTTACCTTGTTCTTGTCCCTCATCGAGCCTTTGCCCAGGACTGAGATCTTTGCCCCGGTTTCCTCCTGCAGTCTTTTGATGGTGCTGCCCTGGGGTCCGAGAATCTTCCCCACAAAGTTGAACTGAAAGACAAAAACGAGAAGCAGTTTAGAATTCAGGATGAAATCGTACTAAAACACAGACAATCGAAAACAATTAAACCTCTCCTCCAGGGACAAACAGTACTGAGAATGATATTAGTTAAGTTTGCATCCACTCACCCGAGGGTACTGCTTGACGGGAATGAGCACTCGTTCTTTCACCCGGACGTTTTTGGCAGTAAACAGATCCAGGTACGTCTCGCCATCTTTTTTCGGCTCGCCTTTCTGGATCCGTTCGATCTCTGTATTTATAAAATAAAAAAAGGTGCAAGATAAGAATTCAATAAGACACAATGTAGTAAAATAAAACACTATTGAAGCTGTGCACCTGAAACACGCACAAGCCAAAGGCGGCTTGATTACTGTAGATGATCTATTATATAGTTTATCTAATTACAGCAAACAAAACTGTCTTGGAATGAAATTAAGTTACATGAAGGCCGTTGTGGTGGTGATATAGCCGATTTTATCTTTGGCGAACTTTCAAATGATACCAAGACCACCCACTTGATCCTGTTACTGGACTTGGTTGAAAAACATTAAAAAAAATAATAATAATAAATCATCTTTTACCAGGATGAGACTAGTATCTCTAAGGTATACAAATACTCCAGTAACTTTTTTTTTTTTTCATATTCAATATAGATGGAGCTCTCGCATATATACACATTCATACGGCACGGAAAATAAGCAGACTTATATTTACACATGCACACATTTTTATAAAAATCTACACAAACACTGCTCAATTTTATGGACATCGCTTGCTTACTTTCACAAAAACAAATTTGTTGCTATACGTTATATATTGATGTATACAATACGGCAATATTATACTTATATAATATTACATCGTACCATTTCTCTTTTCCTGAAGTGAGCAGGGGACAGCTGAAGTCAAATGGGTTGGTATGCTTTACTGTTTATTGTATGTGTGTCTCAAAAGGTGCGCGACACCCACGTTGTCCCCGACTTACGAACGTGCTCCTGGAACGGAACTCGTTACAAATACACATTCTCTCCCCCACTCTCGCTGTATACACACGCGCACACTTATTTAACCTACACCATGCAGCATAATGCCAATTTTAATATGCATTTGAACCATTTGTAGATGCTAAACTGCATTTCGCTTCTGTGTTATACAATTACAAAATTATATCCATCCATCGCGTTAGACGTGTGCGCGCGCACACCCCCATCCCCAGCTCTTTACCGCTCGAATCCACGCCAAGCCTGGACAAATCTCTAAATTTTTTTCGGGTAAAAAAAAAATAAAATTCGGCTTATCCAAAACTATACATCCATACTATAAGTCCAAGTTAATTTTGCACGTTTCCTTATAAAGTGAGCCAGATATAAATCATCTTCCATTGTGCCTTGAAAATGGTGCGCGCGTGCACGACAACCGAAAAACGCCAAAAGATGTAGGATAGCAACCGGACCTCGACTACGTCACAGTTCTTACACAGAACGTTTACACGTTTTCACGTGGTGTGTAAATTTACCCAGATGTCGAAAAACGTGAGCCCGCACACCACAGCTCTTTGTTCCCCGGGAACGCGCAGACAATGCTAACATGCTAAGCTTTGTCGACTAGCCGGCCTAGCTCGCGCGGGTTAGCACGCGCTCCCAAGTTGTAGGCATTATCTAGCAAAAGCGCAGCTCAATGAACTCGCTTTAGTAGTGAAATAAATGTACATTTATTTACATATAAAACGTACCTGCAGAGAGCAGTTTCATGGCGTGAGTGAAAGACGCGTCCAGGCTGTCCTTCTCCGCCAGCAGCTCCGGCAGGTATTTACTCTCGCTCTCCACCATGTTGGGATTATTGCTGTTGTTGGTGGGTTTCTTTCCTTTGATGCTGTTGTTACGGTTCGCATCCATTAATCCTGTGTGTGGTTTAGCAGAGCGTACAGCGCGCTGGAGTAGAGAAGCACGGAGGATGTATGCAGCTTCTCTCTAACAAAGGTGGTCGTTGCGTCTTTTCCCCTACCCGTATTTAAATAAGCCCCGCCTGCCGTACGGTGATTGGCTTAACAACGCCTTCAATGAAAACTAATCCTGTGATTGGATACATTATGAAGAAACAGCCAATCATAGCATCGAATGCGGGACTTTACGCCTTATCTTAAACCTTACACCGGAACAGGAAATTACGTTGTCAAGGGAACGGGGTTTATCCGTTCTTGAGCGAAATGAGGAATCAAACATGGCGGCTGTTATGACTTTAATTTTATTCAGATATTATGATGCTGGAGTTGTAAACGATTTTATATTGTGGTGCCAAACAAGACAAAAAGATTTATAGAATAAATTCCTCACTCTTATAGTATGACATGGTATAGTCATAGGATGTAGTGAGAGGACATCTTGTGTCCAAAATAAATCACACCCTGATATACAGTTAAATACATTGACCAGCCATTACATTATAACCACCGCCTAATATTCAGTAGGTCCCCCCTTTTGCCCCCAATTTGAGCTCCAGTAGCTCTTCTACTGGACCGGACTATACTGGCCAGATGGTAAAAAGCAAAAGTTTGGAGTTTAATTCCCACCCAATGCCCAAACCCCAGCCACTGAATGCAGTGCAAGTCCCAAGCCCAGATATAAATGGGAGGGTTGCATCAGGAAGGGCATCCAGCGTAAAACCTGTGCCAAGTTGTGCACGGATCGTATGGTCTGCTGTGGCAACCCCTCCACAGGAGCAGCCAAAAAATCAACAACAGAACTGGATGCTGTTCTATGCTGTAGCATTACAGTTCACTTTACTGGAATGTAGAATATAGAGGCCCAGATCTATTCCAGCACAACTTCAACGTACCTGTCAAGACACGGTTTGTCAAGCTTCCTACACAGAGCTTTAACCTCAACCTTTGAGAGGAACTGGAATGCTGACTGCCCCCCAGGCTTCCTCACCCAGAATCAAAGCCCTGACCCCAACTAATGCACTTGTGGATTGTGGAGTTTGCAAATCCCCACAGCCACTTTCTAAAATCTAGTGGAAAGGCTTTGAAAAAGGCTGGTGGTCATTATAGTGGTAAAGTAGGGTCTATCTGTGGAACAGGATGTTCAACAAGCACATGACTTCATGATGGTCAGATGACCACAAACTTTTCGGCCCGGTGCATTATTGCACAGTATTACTCGCGCATTGCATGCCCTTGGTGGTTTTAGTATTTACATCTAATGTTTTTCCCCACACTGGTACCAAAATAGATGTTAGTGTTTCATATACTGTATGTTTTAACTTGTATTACATTTCACTAATTCAGGTCATGGACGCATTAACAAAACATATATTTAAAATATTCATTAAAATCACTTCAAAGCTGTTTATAATTAGTGAAATATGTCTAAATACAGTCACCTCTTAAAAAGACTTGAGCAAAATGTCCTCCCAGAACCCCAGGTGGTCCAATAATCATTCCAGAAATTGTGCTGCTTAATTGACAGTCACCTGCAAATTGTCCCATTGATTCACAATAGAAGCATGGCTCCTTCCATGGGTCATTTCATAAAAGTTGTCCGAGAGTCATCTACTTTGTGCTTCCTAAAGACAGCAACACACAAGTTGTTCCAGGTTTATTGTGCACTGTTTTGCATCCACAGCAATGCACAAAGTGTGCACACAGACCTGATTGAGCTGTGAATTAAAATTAATGTAAACAATACTATACATTTTAATTTAATTGTAATTCTTGTGCACAAATACATTGTGCGAGTGAGAATTATTTTAAATTCTCAATTTTAATAATATTATATTTTATGAATGAGCAAAGAGGAAAAATATACAAACACCACCAATATGGCACTTGAAATTTTATTTGACCAAAATCACATGTTCTTTCTTTCCCCAGAACATCTGTATGACAGAATATATACCTAATAAATCCCACTGAGTAGTAAAAGAATGAAGCTGATTTTGAGTCCATCAAGGTTACAAACCCAGAATCATTATCAGCGACTATCCAGAACATTACACAGACATAGACATGAAGAGAGAACCAGCAAGGTCTGCTGAACATCCAACAACGAAAGAGAATTTCCATAATTAGCAGTGACGCCAAGTTTATATTTGCTAAAGCAGGTAGTGTATGCAATATAAATAAACAACATTTGATCACTTGAGGCAGTCAATAAAATAGCACATATTAACAGTGTTGTTTAGTATGAATATATATTAGATATACAAGTAATATATCTAATATGTCTCTTTGTCTTAATGACCAACAAAAAGTAAAGCTGAAAGCTTTGGAATGCTTTCAGGAAATGGTCAATCAAATTCGAATGGAGAAAAGACTCCACGGTAAGCCTTTATTGCAATACTTTCCTTTGCTCATCTCGTCTGCTCTATATTCAGAAACATGATTAGGGATTGTTTCTGGAGTTCTCAAACTCCAAAGATATTTAAAAAAAACAAAAAAGACAGTAAAGTGTCAAGTTAGAGGCCATTTTAGAAAGTCAATGGTAAGCTGATTAAGACATACACCATATTAAAAGCAACAGATTTGGCTCTGAATACGAAAACCCACAAGATGTGTTCAAAGTACTCCATCACTATGTTGCACAGAATAACAAGTGGAATCATCCATAATAAATAAAAGAATACAGTCAGGCTGACCGGGTTGACAACTGAAGGCACGTGGATATTCCGTTTGATCCAAACAACAATGTGAGTGTGATTGCAAGCGAGGATTCGATAGAAGAAATAAATAATAAAAGAGAGAGAGAGAGAGAGATAGAGAGAGAGAGAGAGAGAAAACTACGACGCCTTTAAGACGAGAGATCGGAGCCGAAGAGGCCGAAATGCAACAGACCAGCAGCGGGTCCCACATGGCGTGAATGGCCTCGATTTGGAGTTCAGTCCAGCAGGGAAGCGAATGGTGATCAATGCAAGAAGCGAATGCTCATCTTCTGCTCGACATCCACTTTCTCCAACACCTGAAATGAGATAAACAGACATAATGCACGTGCGTCAAGTGAGGTCATGTCACCACCACAAGTGACTTGAACTACATGTTAGAACAGATGACAATTATTCTCAATAGAGTTTCTAAACAACAAGGTTATATTTCAATTCCGAATTGATCCTCAACATCGGTTTGTCATCGATATTAGTAAAAAAATAAATAAAAAAAAATTGTTAAAAGCTTAAAGAAATTATGGCTGCTTTATTAGAATACACATTATCTTTACTCTCTTGTGCCAAGTACAGGAAATGAGAGGTCATTCTGTATGTGCGAGCTGACACAGGGTTCATTCAGATGTTTCAAACACAAGATCCACCCAACCATCCATTTGTTTGCATGCACAAACAAAAACAATTAGATTTCCAGGATTAGATTTCTCTGGCAGGGCTGTGACTCAGCAGTAGCTCTTTCAAAGACACTGAAATGGCATGTCTGGAGGAGGAGCACATCAGATCTTAAAAAAAAAAAAATGCACTGGAGAAAAGGGTTTTATTGCAGTACTTCCTTTGCTCATCTCGTCTGCTGTAAATTCAGATACATGATTAGGGATTGTTACGGATTTTTAGAATTCAAAGCTTCTTGAATTCTCTCAGAGAGCTCCTATCTTAGCCTAAAAAGTTCTAGCTGGGAGACTTAAACTAAAAGTGATTTAGAAAATGTTTTAAAGCAACTCTGATGAAGGAAAATACAAAAACCTTTATCTTAGTGAGGAGGTGTGGCCAACCCAGTTGCTAGGGATGATGCAGCAATTCAAGGATAGTGATTGGTTGATAAAAAAATAACCTCTGACCTCTGTAAAGGTCTTGAAATGTGCTCCTTGTGAAAACATGTTTGTATATAATGAAACTGTATAATCATGACTACAGGCTACTTTATGCAAAGTTTCTGTTATCGGCTAAATATATTAGAGTTAATTAAAACAGACAAATATTGAAAATGTGTCTACTTTTGAAGCAACTAATTTTCACACACTAGTTACTATATTCAAGTTCTTACATTTATTTACCGTACTGATTTTATTATTTGTGATCCATTTCAGATTGGCTGACCTTTTACCAATTTACATTTTGCAGGACTGTCTATTTAAGTTGCACTTTTGGAAGGTATGAAGCCAACAATCCGAGAGATGGAAGGAAGAAAAAGAATAAGAAAACCAAATTGGACAGAAAAGCGGTTTACTTTTAGTTTTATGTTCAGTGTTTGGAGAATATTTATTTTTTCCACAATTTTGTCCTCTGCTATAGAAACTCTTAAGCCTCTTAAAAATCCTCCTCTCTACTCTTAATTTTTACCTTTACCTTTAGCCATCTTTTATGGCTAAGATGGTTCATGAATCATTTTTATCTTTAATAAGATTCAATCCTAAATTTAAGGGGAAATTCTAAGAAAATGTCATAATTCTAAGAATTTTCTTAGAATTTCAACACTAGGAGCAACTTTTATGCTTAAGAAACTTTGTGAACACAGGCCCAGATCTTAAGAATTTATTATTATAATTTTTTTTTAAGGTGTATTTCAGCTGGAGCATTAACAAACGCTTTAGGGAACCCCGACACCTGCGTTACCTTGTTAAAGAAATATTTAAATATATGCAACTTTCATGGCCAAGTAAAAAAAAAAAAAAAAAAGCCTTTATTTACTTCTAGCATTTGTATATGCCTAACAAAAGCAAAAGGCAAAGTTTCTTGCTTTTTATTTACTAATTTTCAAAACCCTACAATTATCTACTTCTGGCATCTTGCTGTGTGGTGACTTACTAAAATGAGTTACAAGCAAACACTATTTTTATACAATATTATAATTAAAAAGTGAGCTATGACGATGCCATCAGATGCTTAATATGACTCATATTACAAATAATATTCGCCAGGGCGCATGTGTTCCATCCTGCAGCTCAAGAAGCAGCTTTTTAAAACATTTTTAGCTTTTAAAAGTTTTAAGGGTTAAACAAGAGAAGCTCCTTTTAAATCACAACTACAACTAAGGTGTTGATAAAATCAGACTGAATTGCCGACATGGATTTTCATTCGGTCCTGACTCTTGTGCTGCGTCACCTTGATGAACTCGGTGAAGGAGATGCACATGTCTCCATTGGTATCGGCTTCCTGAATGGTCCGGTCTGCGATGCTGCCCAGCTGCTCGTCAGAAATATTCACACCCACCATCATCCGCAGCACCTGAACACACGCATGCACGCACACACACAAACAAACAGGAGAAAATCTCATGAACTTTGTAGCGTGGTCAGGTTGATCACTCGCCAGTTACTGGTCTTATTAACGTTAAGAGGAAACAAAGGGAGGCGGGTCAAGGAAGGATTGTTTATAGGTGATAACATAAAAACGATAAGAACGAACATTAAATGTAACTATAAACTGATGAAAAGTACACGTCATTGTTTAATTACCCAAACCAAAGTTTTCTATTTAATATTTAATATCAGGTTAATATTTGATTTGAGATGTCCGTGAACCGTGTGGATAAAGGAGTGTCCGAGCGCAGTCGTTCTGTCCCCAAACTCTGACATGAGCTCACAAGAAAAACATTTTTGAGCATTATGGTAATGTACTCACCTGGAGCAGCTCATCTCGAGAGATTTTATCATCTCGGTCCAGGTCATAGAGACGGAAGGCAACTGGAAAAAAAAAAAAAAAAAAAAAAATCTCACGTTGGTAAAATAAAAAAAAATAAATAAATAAATAACTTTCTTTAGTAATGTTAACACCCATCACTTTTGAAAACTCACAGAGCAGTTTGTTGCTCCTGCTGTTGAGAGGTTCGATGTTCGGGTCTTTGTTCTTCTCGTTGTCTTCGACGGGCCGGAAGTGCGCCAACGTCCTCATGAAGCCTCGGAAGTTCACCTGATCCTCCCTATAAACAAAAGGTACACAGAGGCAGACATGAGCAACCACATCATCATCATGCTGAGCCTAGAAAAGTCTGATTTATATAAACAACACACCACCCTTAACATTCTCTAAGGGGAAAAAAAAAAAAAGGCACATATGTAATGCTTATTTGAAGTCGTACACGCCCAGCCGTAGCTTCTAAAAGCAAACCACTAGCTCTAGAAGAAGTAATAAAACATGTGCACTAGAGCCAACACCTACAATTACACCGCCTACGCTCCGGTCTTTCTAGGAATGTAATGATATGGTTTCTAAAACCCCTGGCTCGAACTAAAACAAAAACCCACAGAGTAAAAAGAAACAAGAGAACAACATGTCTTAATAAAGAGAGTCACTCTTGTCCCTGATGTCCGAGACGTGTTGCATAACAACAATGGAATCTTTCTTTCGGGTAATAGAGCACTCACACACACACACACCATTGTTTGAACTGTGGGGACACTTGTGGAGAAATGCAGCTTTAAGAGTTCAATGGCATAACCCATCATGCTTGTTTTATGTTTATAAGTATTAATATTAGGTAGGTAGACTATGACCAAAGTAATACACCGATCCGACAGCCTGTCAGTAGCCAAGATAAAGCTCTTTTGCATAATATGTGGCATTTTGCAAAATGATTTTCACCCTTAGTCCATGTCCAAAAATACATTCACATTGTTTACAGTGTAACCATGTTGAATCATATTCGCAAATCTGAATCGAACATCGGTTTCTGTATGGATAGAAAGAACATCACTAAAAAGAACAACGTGTTCCAACTGGTCATTCGTCTCGAAACGTAAAAAGTTTAATCGTTTTTTTGTAAACATTACATACATATACACTATACACACACACTTGGATCAGACAAAATTCCTGAAAAACAGCAGCACCGTCCTCACCCCTCTGAGAAGAAGGCATTGATTATCCGATCACCAAGAGGGTTGATGGCCAGCTCTGGGATTCTCTGGAAGTCTTCACGGCTAAACAAAGAAGAGAAAGAGAAAGTTTCATAGGTTTTTCAACATCCTTGTCTCTCCATGATGCCTTGATACAGATCAGAGCACTACATCAGGTAAAACATTAGAACAACGCCACTTAAATCAGAGGCGTTCCTTATTTATTTATTTTTTTGTCTCATTGACCTCAAGACAGGATGAAATTGTGGTGAAAGAGCGACTGTTCAGGGCTGTTGTGTAATGAGACTGATAAGATGTGAGAATAACTTATTTCCTCACACTAAATGTAACTATAAATGGATAAAAAGTAGTAAAAAAAAAAAAAAATACATGTTGATTGTTTTCCTTTTACATTAGTTTTAAAACGTTAAATTACACATATTAGAGTAAACGTTTTTCCTGCACTTTGTCCTGCGAGACTTTCATCTTATAAGTGTATTTTCACACAATTTAGGCTCATGTTGTGGCAACTATTCGCTGACCAAGTCACCTTCAACTCATGCGAGTTGAAGGTGTGGCATTTTACAGACAATGTAACGTGTATGTCCTGACCTCAGGACACGCAGCTTCAGATTCTGTTTACTTCTGAAACAATCTCAACGTCACACTACCGGGTCTGTCGGCGTATTTTCATTGTAAACAACTTTATAAACATGTAGTTTAAAATTAACTGGCCACACATAGCTGTACTCAAAACTGTTTAGAGAGTAAACAGAATAACATACCCGGGTATGTACTGTTAAATCAAATGATTCATTTTACGCGAGTTCTTCTAGAGGAAGTGGAGCCTCTGATGTTTGTGTGCACTTTTCTGGCAACAAGCTTCCCAATCGGCTAGATCTCAATTTCACGCTCAGTGCAATTGCAAAAAAAATTGATCCAAAGAAAGAATGAAAAATAAAGAAAAATTAGAGTGGAAACAACCAGAGCCGAGCTTGAGGTAACATATTGGCTTTGCTTCATCACAATCGGCCCACAAGAAGAGGAGATGTACTTTGACATTTTAAATGGAAAAATACCCTTATATCATAAAAAAAAAAAAAAAAAAGACTAAAAAAAAAGGGGATTAAGTTATTTACTAAATTTTTTAATACGCGCTTACGAGTGTGCAATTGAAATCTGCTTAATAAACACGATCTCACACCTTTTCCTCATTCCGCACACTTCACTGTAACACGTAAAAATGTTTGTTCATTACAAAATTCAACAGATGGCGCTGTATATTTAAAAAAAAAAAAATTCGTCTATGTGTGTGCAATAAAATCGCACGTGAACTATGTTGTGGGCACATCTAGTAAATATTAAAACTAGTGCTCGAGTTTTCAAAACATCATGTCATACAAAGAGGTAATAGTTTTTCCTGCACCACTCTCCAGTCCTGTAGATTGACAATAACCAACTGACAATATAAGCAAAAGCTGGAGAAGAAGTGAAAACAAAAAAAACAATTTAACATTTGAAAATTTACCTAAGAAGTTCGAAAACCGATTCTGAATCGAAAACTGACCCGACAAAAGATGGTTAAAATTGCATAATCGATTTAATCGCACAGTTCTAGCAGTAACATAAGTGAGCTTTAATGTTATTTTAAAATGCCAGCTTGTAGTGAGAGCGATTATAAAGATTATGCACTCGAATATTAATATTGATCTTGCTAAACAAACCCAGACTGAATGAATAAATGAATGAGTAAGTGAGTCACAGCTACACGTGAGACAGGTTACACATCGAGCTTGTTTATCAACACTGCGTTTGACCATCTCGGCAGAAGATCACCATCTGTTATTATTATTATTATTATTATTTATATGACTAAGATTAACTAGGCAGCCTTAAATATTGCTGGGTTCCTTTAAGATTTGTTTATGGTCTCACATCTCACACTGAGAATAATGATAATAATTTCAAATATTAATAATACTTAATAACAAATTATAATAATAATCCTCTGTGATTAATAAAGTTCTTTGAGTCTTGAATAAATAAATGTTTCATGTAAGTGAGAATTGTGATCTCGTGTCTATCAAATATGGCCTAGGATCAACACGAAGCCTTGATATTCAAGGACAGAAGTCTGAGAAGGAAACAAATCTCACCGCTCTGCGTACCTTTTTTTCCCCTCAAACCTTGTTGTTTGCCGAAGGCGTCTGCACTCAGATTACACAAAAATGTAAGTGAGATAAAAGGATGATCCAGAGGTCAACTCTCGGTGTGACTCAGCGCTCCTTCGCCTAGATTTCCACCGGGTTTCATGAGAGACGTCTTTGACACTGAGCGTGGCTCATGATTCATTCACATGTAAGAGTTATTCATTTCACAGACGCTTCGACACACCAAGGGGCAAAAGAGGCCAGAATTCAACCCAAGCATAAAGCTGCTACAGAAAGATTAACTCAAGCACAGGAAAGGAAGACTCATGCAACAGCAATTCATGTTTCCTTTCTGTCAAGTTAAAGCTTAACATTATGAATTGTTCACACAAATATCTCCTCACTCTCTTATACCACGCATCAACATCAACACTGCTCACAGAATACATAGCATCGTTGACGATGGTTGTTTTTTACGAAACATATAACAAACTCACATTGCAATCCTATTTACTTTATCAATAAGGAAATAATAACGGTCTTAATGTGCTCGTTAAAGTGTCATACGTACAGTACAGCTTGTGCCTGATTAGTAACTTGTAAAAACAACATTCCGTCCTTTTTTAGACTCTGGATGCGAAAAAAACAAACAAACAAAAAAAAACATTCATTTCGCTATGACAGATAAAAGGAATGAATCATTACTGGCTATTAATTCAAGAATAAAAAAAAAAGTCTTACTAGCAAAGAGTCCATCTTTTAGTCAGTTATTGAGACGATAGTCTGGGGCTTTTGTTCCAAGGAACGTGACCAAGTGCCGCATACTTCGACTTAAAATTGATGCTAAACTAGTTTTCGCCTGCTTTGTTGTTCAAGATTTGGAAGCTTGTGGCCATAAAAGTGTATAGTTATTCAGAGAGTCTAAAGAACGAGAGCGACACAAGACTTGAACAGGAATACAAAAAGTGGCTTAAATGAGGAGTCTTCATTTTGTAGTGAAGGTGCTTCATTTTGTAGCTGCTTAAAACCGGTCAGTTTCCGAGTTTTTGGAAGTGAACTCTGGTACACTCACTTCTCGTCTCTTTTTTTTTGTTCTGTGATCTGTATCAGTTTACACTTCTTATCTGTGTGTGTGTGTGTGTGTGTGTGCATGAGTGCGTACCTGAGAGCGCCGTTCTCGCCCTTGTCCAGACTGTGGAATCGGCTGTAGAGTCGAGTGATCTGACTGTGCGAGACTGAAACAGACACAGATTTCATTATCATCATCAGCCCTAAAGCTATAAACACATGGCTGGCTGATAACATTCTATTTTTTTTGTTGTGGTTTTCACTCAATGATACACCTTACCGGTTTAAAAGACCAGATTGCTTCATATGTATTAAATCACTGTACAACTGATTTAAGTAAAAAACATATAAACAAAAATGAAAAAATGAAGAAGAAAAAAAATTCACACAGAGTGGCTCAGACTGTGACATAGAAAATCTGAAGCCCTGTGTTTTCTTAATGACTGGTCACGTTGTGAGTCAGGTTGTGTTACGCTACACTCTGTAAACCAGGATTAGTCTTGTCTGGCCTGTTCTTAAAGTGTCCCCGCCGAGACGGCCAAACTGCACAATATGGGTGGAACGCTATTATAGATAATGCGTCCGCTATAGAGAAGCGGCATACATTGTATGTGTGTGAGTAATGACGCAAGAAAACCACTGTGGTGTGAAGATCACAGGGTAAAAAAAAAAGGAAGTAAAAATAAGGGAAGATACCCTAGGTAGTGCTAGCTTACCATTAAGGAGGGCATGTGTTCAAATCCTAGATCACAAAACATCTTAAAATTGAAATCTGTTATGACATTAATATTTATAACTAATGTACACAATGTATAGCAACGAAGAGACTTGATTTTATATAATTAGATTTTTTATTTTATCTGATGGCATTGTGGCTTAGTGGTTAGCGCTGTCGCCTTGGTTTTGTATGGAGTTTGTATGTTCTCCTCGTGGTTGGTAGGGTTTCCTCCGGGTACTCCGTTTTTCCTCCCACAGTCCAAGGACATGCAGATTAGGCTATCTATCGTTCCCAAATTGTCACCCAATAGTTTGTGAATGAGTGTGTATATGTGTGTGCCATGCGATGGATTAGTACTATAAAAAAAATAAAAGAAAAAGGCATCAAAGTTGGCGGATACTCTTAATAATATGTTATACGAATACAAAGCGAGAGTAGAAGACAATGATACACGTCTCTTAAAATGGAGAATCACAAATCAAGGAAGGAATAGTATTTTTTTCCCTTTTGAAGAAGACTGAACTGGAAAGTTGGCTTTAAAGGTCAAGTAGCTGATGAGAGAGAGAGATCTATAGGTGGCGTTGATGCAACTTTAAGAGAACTCTCATTAAAGACGCAAAGCAGGACTGAGAGTGAACATGACGGATACATTTAACATTTTTAAAGCTAGTCTGGAAAATGCACTAACAACGTTGAAAAAACAACAACAAAGTTAAAAAAAAAAAAAAAAAAAAAAGGATGAAGGAGAATGAGACCTACAGTTGGCGGTAATCTAACCTATTGATTCCAACTGCCGTTAAACAACAAAGAAAAAGAATACGATACAAACTAGCCGTTTTGACCTTGAAAAAAAAAAACATTAACAAATAATGTTATGATAAAGTTGTGTATATTTTACTGGTTCACATTGTAAGATATTCACACGATCTCCCTTTGTCTTTTCTACGCAACAGGATATATATTTTTTTAATTCAAAAGAGACATAATACATCACCCATGGTCATTTAATAGATGTTCGCCACCAATCATTAAAAGTTTACTATGGTTGTAAACCAGGAAGAAATCAGAATTCTGAGTGAAACAGCAGCGATGACATTAAATCAAACTAATGCAGTCTGAGTAGAGCTTCATCTGTTCACTCTGTTCCACTTGAACCACATGGACATGGAACACCTGAACATCTAGTTACGATTATACACTCTAGATAACACTTTATGCATCATGTATTATTATGGACCTGAAAATAAAACTTATTTTACACTTACACCAGAAGTCTTTAACAGCAACACGTAATAATAGGGTCGAAATCGTGTGCAAGTGAAATATACGAACAAATATGTGTGTTAGAAGTCAATAGTAAGTCCTATATATACACACACACACACACACACAGAGAGAGAGAGAGTTAAAGTGTTAGTCAGAAACTCTGGGCTTTGAGTAACTGTGTGTAGAAATGATGAAAGGTTAGTAAGATTAGCCACTAGTGTTCAACTTACATCCGGTTTCTTTCTTAATCTCCTCGATGTCCTCCTCTCTCAGTAAAGACGATGCTCTGGACCCCATGTCTGCTCTCTCCTTCGCTCTGTCACCTTTAATGTTATTATTATTACTTATTTGCTAACACAAACGTCCTGCTTAGCCGGCTAAGCTAACGGTTTTCCACACACGAAATGTACAAGTCACTAACTGTACAATTAAACACACGCAACGCGAGATATTTACGCTACAATTTTTCTAGACGCTTCTAGAACACTCGCTGGTGGGTTCTGTTATAACAAATGTATGACATTTAAGCTAAATTCCGCCGAACCGTCCAGCACCCTGAGAGATTACAGACAGAATGTACTAATGTACCTATACGACTCGGTTTCTTGGTCACATCTCCCCGCCTCCTCAATTCTGATTGGCTGGTACAACTATAACTTAGCCTCTTATTGGACAGTTCAAAAGTCAGTTATATAACGTAGGACCTACGCCCCACAGACATGGAGGCGTTCCACACGGCCCTCTGCTGGACAAACAGTGCACTGCATGGACCATTTATAGTGCACTTATTTAAATTTGTTCAATTTGCAGATTTAACAATATTGCTAGTTTACTGACTATCAAAATCTGTAGTAACACTAATTTGTTTTTTAAAAACTTTACAAAAGTACTTTTCTTGTGTCGAAGTAGAGATTGTTATAAGAATAAAAACTACCACAAGCACTTCAAAGCAGACAGTACAACATTTTCTTTTGCAAACAACCTGAAAAATGTTGCACTTGATGAAAAATAATTGCTTAAAGCTTTTATAGACTGAGAAAATCCATTCAGAAAGCTGACTTTCAGTGTGGAAGGGTGTGCACAGGCCTCTTGTAGACCCCTTTGTAACCTCTCTAGATCAGGGTTTCTTTCGTCCGGATCCGCACGTCATGTTATTCTGGACCCAGCTCACACCTCAAATTAGGAATACAACGTAATACCGTACATGTTTCCTACTTTCTAATAAAAATTTAATAAATTATAACTGAGTTTTGTAGACTGGAGATAAGGTCGGTTGATAGACACCCGTTCAATTTTTTTTTAACTTCTGTGCTCCAGGAAGACTTTGACATCTTCTATGTCTATCTTCTAAGTGTACGTTAAGTCCCCTGTGCATTAAGGATGTCACAAACCAAATGTGCAAAAAAAATGGGTCGGTGTCTCCACACATCTTTTGCCAAGGTTCAGGCAGCTAATTAAACCTTTTGAATGCTCAATTGTTATTTTAAATGGAGGCAGTTGACAAGCGTGCTCACTATAGAGAGCAACATCACTGCGACATTTATTTGTTTTCCATGAGTGTCCACGCCGCAGCGTGATAAATCATCCCAACTTTACAGTATGCTGCAGGTGCCCCATAGGTCATGTGACAAGAACCAACCAATCAGTTCCACTCTTTCTGTCTTCTTGGATCAACTGATGAAATTCTGTTTTTCTTCGTGCTTGAAGGATCGAAAGCACACAAGGATTATTGTTTTCCCCCTCTTGTCCACAAATGAATTTAGTACTATAGTACTAGTATTTAAATCATGCAACTTCCTCGTCTTCATGGAGAGTGCTGAAAGAAGGAGAAAGTGTTTTTTCCACTCTCTTTTAGACATGACGTGAACGACCCATTTATGGTACGGTGTAACAATTTTAATACAAAATCACTTTGATATCACAGTGCCTTATTGCGTTTTCCTTCAATGTCAGTTTGTTTAATTTGTTCATTCAGGCATAAAAGCAAATACATTTTATTATTTAGTTAGTTTCGGCATGGAAATCACAGAAAGATTTTTCTCTTGTAGTTAAAATTCCTTCTGAAACACCTTTAAACTTTGTAATGTTGAAAGTTGGAGCAACAACTCCAACATTGCCATTTCTTTTGCACCAACTTGGAAGGTATTTTAAATCTTTGCGACACTTGAATGTACAGTACGTTGCTTTAAAGTTAGAGTTGTTTTGGTTTAAACTTCTGATTGTAGTCAAACAGTGGCACTGTGTTCCAGTAGGTTTAAATGTATTTTGTCTTTGACTGCCTTAAACATGAATGTACATTACTTGTAGATTATAAGCTAGTTAAGAAAAAAAAAAATCTAATTTGCTTGTTACCAATAGTTTGACCTTCAGATTCCGACCTTTGAATATCACGTTTGAGAATCCTGGCTCTAGATCTTAAGAGGGGAGCTTTCTGAATTTGAGGAAATCAATGAGGAAATCAATTTAATGGCCAACCAGTTAATAAATAAATAAATATCCATCTCACTAATTGCTTAAGGTCTAATCTTGAAAAACGACCTAATGCAAAATGAGTGCAAAACGTCTAGCAAGGCACTGTGTAAGGTTAACGACTTAAGAAATTCCTCCTACTGCGTTATGATTGGTTAGAATAAGTCAGTCTTGTGTATGATTGGTTAGAACCCTGAAGCATGGAGGCATGACTTAAATTGAGGTGCGTTTTTAGCCCAGTTTAACACATTATTTATTAATTGTTCAATCTAAGTGCCAATCTAATCTACTTCTTCTTCTTTGTCTTTTAGCTGATCCTTTCTGGGCTCCATCTAACCCTCTCACACCTAACTTACTTAATGTCCTTCCTCACTACATCCATAAATATCCCCTTTGGTGTCCCTCTAGACCTCCTGCCTGGCAGTTCAAACCTCAGCATCCTTCTACCGATATGCTCACAATCTCTCCTCTTAACATGTTTAAACCACCTCAATCTGGCCTCTCTGACTCAAAAACATCTAACATGGGTCGCCCTTAAATGGAACCATTCCTGATCGTATCCATCCTTGTCACTCCCAAAGAGACCCTCAGCATCTTCATCTCTGCTACCTCCAACTCTACCCTATGTCTTTTCTTCAGTGCCACTGTCTCTAAGCCATAGAGCATCGTTGGTCTCACCACTGTCTTGAACACCTTTCCTGATACTTTTTTTTATCCGACAACACACCAGGCACTTTTCTCCGCCTGTTCCAACCAGCCATGACATAACTCTTCACCTCCTTTCCACACTCTCTTTTGCTCTGGATCCAAAGTCCTGCCCCTTTTTTTACCACTGCTCAACCACAAGCTCTGCCCTTAACCTAGCTTCCACTACTTTTTCCCAAAGCTTCATCGAATGGCTCTTCAGCTTTATTCCTCAGTAGTTGCCACAGCTCTGCACATCCCCCTGGTTCTTAAAAATTGGCACCAATACCCTTCTCCTCCATTCCTCTGGGATCCTCTCACTTTCCAAGATCTTATTAAACAGACTAGTCAGGAAACTCTACTGCCACCTCTCCTAAGCACTTCCATACCTCCACAAGTATGTAATCAGGACCAACTGCCTATCCACGCTTCATCCTCTTCAGCACCCTCCTCAACGCATTCTTACTAATTTTGCTACTTCGTGCTCCGTAACAGTCACCTCTCCAACTCTTCGTTCTCTTTTATTTTTGTCTTTCATTAACTTTTCAAAGTGCTCCTTCCATATCCCCATCGCCCCCCTGCGACCTGTTTCCATCTCTATCTCTCTGCCTCACCAACCTGTACGGATCATATCTACCATACAAGTCCTCATATGCTCTTAGTTTGGCCACCTCTTCCTTCACCTTACACTGCATCTCCCTGTACTACTGTCTACTCTCTTCAGTCCTCCCACTTCTTCTTCTTAGCTAACCTCTTTCTCTGTCTCAATTCCTCCCTGAAAACTATACAACATTTCATTTTTAACTTTCACCACTTTGTCCTCTGCTCTGCGTTTGTCCTCTTCACCTTCCTCACTACCAGGGTCATTTTACACACCACCATCCTGTGTTGTCTGGATGCACTTTCCCCTACCAATACTTTGCAGTCAATGATCGCTTTCAGATTACAACGTCGACACAAGGTGTAGTCCACCTGAGTGCTTCTGTCTCCGCTATTATAGTGTATGTCACCCTATGTTCCTGCCTCTTCTGAAAGAAAGTATTAACTACTGCCATTTCCATCCTCTTTGCAAAGTCCACCACCACCTGTCCTTCTGCATTTCTGTCCTGCAATCATAACTCAATCCAGAATTTCTTATTCTTTTCTAACTCGCACTATTCCTGTGGGGCACAACCACTGACAACATTGAACATCACACCTTCAATCTCCAGCTTTAGACTCATCACCCTATGTGATACTCTTTTCAGTTCCAGAACATTCCTTACAAACTCCTGTTTCAGGGTAACTCCTGCTCCATTTCTTTTCCTATCCATGCCATGGTAAAACATCCCTGCTCCTAAGCTTCTAGCCTTTCCACTTGGTCTACTGGACAAACAGTATATCCATCTTTCATCATGTCAACAAACCCTTGCCTTCCCTCTTGTCTCTCTGCCTACGAACACGCCTTCCTCCTCTCCTTCTTTGACCAACAGTAGCCCAATTTCCACCGGCACCCTGTAGTTCAACAGCACCGGTGGCGGTTGTTGTTAACCTTGACCGTGAATTATCCGGTATGAAAGTCATGTTAATAATTCAAATGTTAATGGCAAATGTTTTATGTCGAATGCCCTTCCTGACACAACCCTCTGCATTTATCCAGACTTGGGACTGGCACAAGATGGTTCTGGATGGTGCCCCGCTGTGGTTGCATTACATTCACCCTTTAAACTCAACCAACCTTCACTGTACATATTTATTGTATATTTTTGTTAATTTTTAAAAAACTATTTATTCAAGCTTGTTTTTTTTCCATTTCATATAAACTATTTTAAGACTCATGGGTTTACAAGTCCCCTAAGTCTCTAAAGGGACATAAAATAAACACAAAAATACACAGAAAAAAAAACATGTCCTAAGGAAATTATTTAGAAGGACTTAATAAAAATATACTATAAATATGTACAGTGAAGGCTGGTTGAGTTTAAAGGGTCAGTGTAGAAGAAGAAGAAGTAAGGCAACCACAGGGGGGCACAATCCAGAACCTTCTTGTGCCAGTCCCAAGTCTGGATAAATGCAGAGGGTTGTGTCAGGAAGAACAAAAATATACGTTAAATATGTACAGTGAAGGTTGATTGAGTTTAAAGGGTCAGTGTCTGAGCAGACCTGTGCTGGCAGGGATTTTTGTGATTTTTAACTATAATAATAATAATAATAATAAAAAATTATGTCATGTTCTTTCTCTTTTAAAGTGCACAAGGAAGGTAGTAAAGGTATGTTTGCAATTACTTATAAAAAAGAGTGTAGAGTCATTTTGTGATTTTATTGCATTCATGTTCTCTTGAACCGCCAAAATAAAGAGCCCAGGCATTACCAAGAACAGTCAACTCCTTAAATAGCTTTAATTAAAGTATTTCATTGCATATATGCCCTTTTGGTGTCATAATATTTTGACACTCTCTTTTTGCGGTTTTCAATGTTGCCAGTATGGATGTTGTTCTTACTGTAATTAACTTTGGCTGCGAGTTCGAGTAGCCGTCAGACTAAGGTTTCTTTCTAGTATTGGGTAAATATTGATGCTGCCATGCCACAATGGAGCTCACTTGGGAGGAACATCTGGAGCAAATCCAGAACCATCACCTCTGATCAAGCACCTAAGATAATGACCGCTCTTACATCGAAACACAGGTTTTAGGAGCAATTACAGCGAATATAGTAACCGAGAATGAATAAGCCGAGGTGTGAACGGTTAAAGTTTAAGCACCGAAATTAAGTATCTAATTTGATCTCCCTCTCTTTCTTTCTCACACACAGACATAAAATAAACTGTCACCAGTGTCCTTTATGTAAGTAATCCCTACCACATGTCTATAAATATAGCACATTTTTATTTCTGTTAGTAATGTTGTATCCACCACAACAGACTTTTTTTTAAAGCTTAAACCTCAGCAGGACATGACACCCAGAGGAGAATGGCTCTGGCTTTGTGGCTTCTTAATCATCACATCTTTGAGAACTTTGAGAACAAACCCAGGCTGGGAAGAACATTAGTCGTACCCAAGTGAAGAACTTATCATTTCATCTCTCCAGGGCACTGTTAGTGCATTACTTATTTCTTACTCTCACTCACTATTTTTGGTTGCAGTAGATCCGGAGACTCCTTCCAAAAGAAGGTTCTTCTCAAAGTAAGCCTCCAAATTAAGATTGACATATTTTTGCTCCTTCAGAAACAAAAAATACATTACATCGATCACACTAATATAAACCTCTGGCAGCCTGAGTGTAAAGGGTATTTTTTCCCCCCTCCACACTTTTTCTTTTATAAACGGTATGACAATACAAGCCTTCACTTTAAGCACTTCGGTTCCTGTTATGAATGGCTCCAACAGTGGAAAAGAAAAGACTTTCTGTACAGTTCGCAGCAGGCCATCAAGTCTGTGTGATGTCTAAATCACAGACCTGACTTTAGCAAAGATGGCACCATGGGGATGGGCGCCACTGGTGTGTGTACAGGAATGTTAAATCAGCCGTAACCTTTTTCAAGTGATGGAAGTGGAAGTCTGTTCAAATTTTTCCGTTAATCGTGGCCAGAATCCTGTCTTTGGGTCAGAGCACAAGCAGACGAGGTTAAGCAATAAAATCCATAACATCTAGTCAGGCACAAAGCCTGGAGCGATTCAACATGCTAGAAATGCAACTTGGAGAATAATTAACTTTGGGTTGCCAGATTGTACTGTTTATAGCACACCATTTCCTTTGTGGCTTTGAAAAAGTACTTCTTCTGCCCATGCTGGAATGAATTTCTACCTTTAATAAAACCTTATCATTTTTAATTTCTTATGTACCTAACTTGATTTCAAGCTAGATTTGGCTACAGCAAATGTTGCTTGATAAACTGATATGAAATAACCAAAGATCTTGATAATTATTATAAATCTTCTTCTTCTTTGTCTTTCGGCTGTTCCCTTTCAGGGGTCGTCACAGCGAATCATCTGCCTCCATCTAACCCTATCCTCTGCATCCACTTCTCTCACACCAACTAACTTCATGTCCTCTCTCACTGCATCCATAAATCTCCTCTTTGGTCTTC
>JAQMYJ010000039.1:31126998-31160254 GCA_030014305.1 Clarias laeviceps
AATTGAACATGCATGGAAAACATTGTTTAAACCCTTTACAATGAAGATCTGTAAAGTTATTTGGATTTTTACAACATCATTGTTGAAATACACAGTCCTGAAAAAGGGACGTTTCTTTTTTTGCTGAGTATATTTATAATAAATGAAATCAAAATGTTGAGTAGAAGTGAAGTTATGAGATTATAGTTATAAGTTATAGATTAAAGTTTGGACAGCATACTGCGTATGCGCTAACTATGAGCATGTTTTGAATTGACTGCTAGACAGAATTTAATGATATCTGATTTATGATATTTTTTTAGATATCTGCCTGAAGATTAACCTGCACCATAAGTTGAGTAAAAGCCATGTTATGAACGGTTATGTGCTGGATCTTCTTTGAAATAAGATACTTGCTCAATGTAAACAAACACCTGAACTAATAGATATTATTATCAAAGATAAACTGAATATTTTTTACTGGGATTACTTAATATTTTCACTGACAGCTAGGGAAGAAAGAAGACATGTACGAGGGTTTCATATGAAACCTGAAATAATAATATCACTGATTAGAGTAAAGCCGATCAGATTATTTTTAGCTTTAAGCTTTTAAATATTTCAAACTATAAACTCTAACTATATATGACAGGTATGTCCACTTGTATATAGATATGTGATAAAATATACTGTATATTGTCCTTGATTTGATCTTGTTGAATTCTGTGCTCCGTCCCAGTTCTCCAAATCACTAGAGGGAGCCACATCCCAAGACTGTGATCTAGAAGACTTCAGTCCCTGATAATCATGTCAGTGTTGATGCAAATTCATTTAAAATCATTTGAGTAGCCGTGTGATTAAAAAAATACACTCCTTAGATAAACTAATTACTCTAAACTGATTTCTGTCTCCCCTGAATAGGATTTAAGGATGTGTGTGTGTGTGTGTGTGTGTGTGTGTGTGTGTGTATGTGTGTGTGTGTTTCTCTAAGTGAAATAACAGACTGAGCTCAGCATTACAGTCAGATCCAAAGAGGTCTTTGAAGTGGCGTCCATCCCTCCGTATTTCTTTCATTCCCCGCCAGCCACCGCTGAGGTTGAGCTCATTAAAAATCACACACACCCACTTCATTTTACCACAACCGCACAAATCTACACACAGATGCATGATGGCATCACCTCAGTCTGTCATCAAGCGAACTCTGTAGTGACTGACTGGATGTGGAGGAGCCTACACACATACATGGACACACTATACACTTAGAATAGTAGGACTATTTTTTCCTTTCTCTTAAAAAAACCCTAAGTACGTTAAAGTTTATACTGTGATCAATTAATTAAAATATTTTCCTACAAAGGTAAACCTTGTCATCATCACTTGGTATGCACAAAGACTCAACGGTTATAGATTCCAATTATATCCCCTTGTTTAGTGGATCTGGATCTCTGGAACACTAGTCATAAGACAGCAATACAACCTGGACCATACAAACACCACACACACATCACACTTTCATACACGCATTCATATCTAGGTGATTATTAAGGTTAATTATTGAATTCACTAAAGACGCTTTCTCACTAGGGGCGATTGATTTGTACCATCCCCAGGAACTCTTTCTCTATCCCCCCACCCTGCATATTTTCACTCAAACGTTCCCGGGTCCCTAATGTGAAAACGCCCTTAAAGAGATGGAAGGAAGCCAGAGAACCAGGATGAACCGACATGTGATGCTGCTAAATAAATAATCATAAAGAGTGTTTACAGTGCTAACCAATAAGATGAGTTATGAGTGTCTTTTAATCAAGTTTAAAACAATATCTCTCCAAAAAACTAAGTAAACAGTTCGTACGATATAAACAGAGTGCGCCTGCATTATTTCTGTCGATCTCTGCGCAGCACAGCACGGCACAGCACAGCACGCTTTACTCGCTGCCTTGACTAATGGAGGCCACGACACTGGAAATTAACTCACATCACACCAGGTCAGGAAAGCAAAGCTCTGCTCTTATCGATCCCTGGCTCTGCAGCCTACAGGCGCTGCACATAGCTGGCTTTAATAGCTCTCGGCCCATCGTTAGTTCAAGATTCTGGCATTAAGCGGTATGGTAAAAGCTTACATGCTCAGATATTCAGACTGCTTTAACCATTAATAACACAGACACAGGCTGTAATAATACAGAATAGCTGATCATTTTCCAGCTCCTTCTCTCTTTGAAACGCTATGGGGTGTCATGCTGCATTTGAATTGTGATTAGTTTTCTGAAATCAGGACATCTGATTAGGTTATAAGGGTGATTTAGTACTGTGTATATTTTAGAAAAAGTTCAAACTTCAATACAATTAAACTGTTAAACCAAGTCAGGGTTTTTGAAAAACAAAAAAAATGTCCGTCTTGTCCGTTTGCTTTGTGCACAAATTAGTTTTCTTAGAAAAACCTTATGTTAACCTTTCAGACATTTTTCGTACATTTTTTTTTTCTCATGCATCATGAGAGGATCTTTATTTCTGCACATTTAGCACAACTTTGTTTCTTGAGTAAAGGTCTAGAAACTTTTTTAGAGTAAAAATCTAAAAAGAAAACTTTTCTAGACAGCTTAAAGGATTTATTTTTATTTATGTTCCGTTTCAGTTTTTTTTTTTGTTTCGTAAATGAATCTTTAATTAAATACATTACTGACCCAACCATCTTCCCGCTCATCAGTGATGGAGACTCTGTGCCTACGAGAAAAACCCACTCTTAACTTAACTGCATGGTGTGCTCATAATTTCCTTTGAAATCTGCTCATGAGCCAACCCACAGCATCCACATCTTCCTCCTTTTCCTAAACACCCACTGAAAGAAAGAGAGTGGTGATGAAAGATATCTCAAACCTTAATCTTATGACCAGCTGATTCAACAACAACAACAACAACAACAACAAAAAATCTGTACAACAACTACAGCTTTAAACGTTTCATTTGTTTTATTTATTTAAAATAAATTCAACAAAAATAGTGCTGCATCCTTATCTATTAACGTATAGCTACTTAAATCTGTTCATGCACTCCTGGGTGGGGCAACAATCAAGCATTATTGTGGATACTCACACCATCAAGAGATCACAGGTTCCTGCCAAGTTTTTTTTTTTTTTACGATTATTTATTTATTATTCCGATTTTATTTATTATAAAGAGAGCAGATAGCGTTCTCTCCCAATCTGCAACCTCAAAAACATGTTACATGTCTCGATGGATCATGCATCAGCCTTCACTCTCTTCATTAAGCAGTGTAAGTTGTGTGATAAATGAGAGCTGGCCAAAATGATTATTTATTCATTCAGAGAACTTATCCTGAGAACACTGGGTGCAAGACAAGAGTAGACACTTAACAGGATGTCAGTCTATTACAGGAAACCATGCATACCTACACCTACACATGTGGACATTCATTCCCACCTAGGGACAATTTACCCAATCCACATACTTGAATATTTTGCCAATTCAAACAGCAGGTTTTTCAGAGGTGGGAGGATATTAAGGAATTCAATGAAAACCCACGCACAACACAAACCCAAAACCATGCAGCACCAACACTTCTGTACCTGCTGTGTGTTCATGCAAATCCCTGAAGCAACCAATGTATATTATATTTGCATTCATAACAATTCAATTTATTGTTTTACATAACAAGAAAAACATATTTTATTATAAATGTATTTGTTTGTTGGTGGCACATTGGCTTAGTGGTTAGCAATGTCGGCTTGCGTATTCAGGTTCCGGGTTCGATTTACGTTTGCATGGAGTTTGCATGTTCACCCCATGCTTGGTTTCCTCTGGGTATTTTGGTTTCCTCCCACAGTCCAAAGACGTGCAGGTTAGGCTAATTGGCATTCCCAATCAGACGGTAGTGTGTGAGTGATTGTGTGTATGTATGTGGGTCCTGCGATGGAAGACTGAATAACCCATTTGTAAAAAAAAAAAAAAAAAACCGGCTTTGTTCCCTCTTTAATACCTGCACTTAATGAATCCCCACCCCATAAAAACATCTGTGGAACGCTAATACAGACTGCACATACAGTACAGTAGTTATGTACAGAAGAGCAGAAAGTGGCAGCTCTATGTAGTGTGGCATTTTTAAATCTGATTGGTTGATCCATTGTCCCTAGCAACAGCTCTGACAGTGGTTAAAACTACATGGTTTATATTCATGCACTTGTCCTGATACGTTGCTGTCTCTGTAGTAGAGAGTGTTCCATGCGGTTTGCATTAAGGACATGGCACATAATCTATGACTAGTAACCTGGGAAAATGGTCCATCCATCCATCCATCCATCCATCCATCCATCCATCCATCCATGACCCAAAACTGTTTTCTAACGTATAGAGATCGTTCATCCGATCTCTTTAGGACATTCTCACCTCGTTCACCAAACCAAAACAGAAGAAATGGAAGATAAAAAGTCAACTCTTTTTACACAGACCAGCACGCACACACACACTACACACAGCACGCACGCACATACATATTCTTAGTGGAAAAAGTAGGCTAGCTGAATTAAAAGTAGTTGAATGACCACATTCTGGACAGAGAAGCCCTCAGCCCTGCTGAACACATTTGTCTAGACCTCAGGACCAGATTCAGGGCCAGAAGTTCAGAGTCGCACCACAGGTCTGGCAATGGTTGAAAAGCTGAGAAAGGCAGATATAACAGGCTAGTCTAATATTATTATTATTATTATTATTATTATTATTATTATATATTTTTCCTGGTCTAGTTCTTCCTCATAGTGGGTAGCACTGTCACTTTGCACCTCCAGGGTCTGGGTTCGATTCCTGGCCAGCCTCAATTCCCGTCTCTGTGTGTATGGAGTTTGCATGTTCTCCTCGTGCTTGGTGGGTTTCCTCCAGGTACTCCGGTTTCCTCCCAAAGATATGTCGGTTAGGCTAATTGGGGTTCCCAAATTGCCCGTAGTGTGTGAAAGGGGGTGTGAGTGTGTGTATGTGTGTGTGCCCAGCGATGTCCAGGGTGTACCCTGCCTTGTGCAGGTCCCCGCGTCCCTGAATACAGGATAAAGCGGTATAGAAGACGTAGCTGCAATAACACGAGCGAGACCAAAATGCAACGCATTATGAGAACGTATTATACGGATGGTTGTGTTTCACAAATGCGACCGATTTGTGAAACCCACCACCACAGCCTCAGAAACCAGTACAAATATATTATATCCAGTGTGAGTTTTATACGGGCAGAAATCTGTGAGTAAACACAGACGTGCACGAAACAGGACTAGTGGTGCGGAAACGGTCATGATTGGACGGAGTGTGTTAGTGTTTTAATTTGCGCCACTTCCTTTGTCTGTTCCATCTCTAAACGATTTCCCCTGAAGAAGAAACTGCTGAGTTTTCCATTTCTTTTTGGCCTTTCTCTGCGGTTTATGTGCGAGTGTGTGTGGTCTGGCCGATGGAGGTGAGAGAGGGAGGGGGTGTGCCTTTTCCGCCTTCTGCTTTCTGTCTCAGAGCAAAGTTGTGTGAACATAGTGTGTTCTGAACATGCATGATTAAAAAAAAAAAAAGTGAGTCAAATGCTGTTTAATGTGCATATGTGGTGTGTGCGTGTGTGAGAGCAAGAACGTGAGTGTGTATGTGGAAAAGTCTATCCGTCTCTCCATTTTTTTTCCACAGACAGTAAATGAGAGGAGAGAAGTTCGCCATGGGTTACCGTTAAACATCGGCCGGTTGTCTGTTCCCAGGCCAGGCACATGGATCCAGTTACGTGCCACCAGCTGTGTGTGTGTGTGTGTGTGTGTGTGTGTGCGTATTGAGGAGTCACTTCAGGTCTCTTAGAGCTTTCAGTAGCATTAATGCCTTACTTTTACTGGTGAGCAATGGGGAAGAAGAGACATTTGACAGACGCCACTCCACCACTGTTAGCTTCTAGAAACAACAAATCCAATTAAGTATAAAGTTAAATCTAATGTTCATGCAGAGATAATTAGTCGGGTTTATTAAAAACAGAAATCTTATGTGCAAGAGCCTTTTACTAGTAAAGGATTTTATTTGACTCAACTTCCTCCCAGGCCAAAATGAACAAGCCGTGAGAAACTACTAGATTCAAGAGAAAAACATTACAAGATTTAGCCATCTTTTACTCATCATACACTCACTGCCCATGAATAAGAGGCATTAAGTAAAGCTGTGTACCTTCAGCTTCTCATAACCATTACGTAGTGATAGAGCGTTTACTCTTCCTAACTCAACCTCAAACCCACCATTTTAGCCAGTGCTTACAATGAGCATTGGATAAAAAAAAAACATTTTCTGCCCCAAGGGCTGCCAGGAAAGCAACTCAATTCTGCCATGCCACTGCTTTTCTTTACTTTTGCTGGAGTGGTCAGTCGTTTCAGATAAAACAACTAACCACAGTCCTATTCCCATAGCTTCTTGGCAAACTTTGTTTTAAACAGAACACCTCAATAACTTTTAAAAGTGATGCCACAAACTTTTTGGCTATATCCATATAAATAAAAGAAAGGTTTTGTCTGTACATTGGTCAGAACTCTGTCTCTCAATTATATCTCTACATTTCTAAATTTTCTGTCTGTCTGTCCAGCCAGATTTTGTCACAGCATCACGCAAAACTGTCTGGACAGAATTTAAAGTTAAACCTGCGCCCTAAATGAAATCAGAAGGGCCGTTATGAGCAGTTATGGGAAAGCTCAAGTTTTGACTGCGTACTGCGCAAGCGTCAAACTGTGGGCGTGTCTTAAATGAAACTTTTGCAGCACTTAGATATCCGCCTGAAGTTCAACCTGCACCATGAGTGAAATCAAAATGTTGAGTAAAAGCGATGTTATGAACAGTTATGTGCCGAGATTAATAATCTACTTTAAAATAAGCTACGAATATGCTACTTGCTCAATGTAAACAAACACCTGCACCAATAGATATAAATTACTGAAGCTAAACTGATTTTTTTTTTTTACATTAGTTATTTTCATCACTGAAATAACAACACTGATGTGTTATAAGTAATTTTTAACGCGCTGGAGTCGTTTTAAGACAAAACTTCTTTATCTGATCTACTTTTTCGATTTCTCATCTACAGTATGACTCACTTTCCAATTACTGAACAGGGAGTGTATTTTGCTGACAACGACAGAAGTGCAACTTGCAAAATGTTATTTCTTTGTATTATTAAATTGCAGAGAGATCTGAAAGACAGACAGACATGTACGTGGGCTTCAACCTGAAATAATAATATCACTGATTACATTAAAGCTTATAACACATCAGTGTTGTTATTTCAGTGATGAAAATAACTAATGTAAAAAAAATCAGTTTAGCTTCAGTAATTTATATCTATTGGTGCAGGTGTTTGTTTACATCGAGCAAGTAGCATATTCGTAGCTTATTTTAAAGTATTAATCTCGGCACATAACTGTTCATAACATCGCTTTTACTCAACATTTTGATTTCACTCATGGTGCAGGCTTATTTTCATTTTTAACCTTTAAACTATTTCTCACGCCAGTTTGGAATAAAACGCATTATAAATTGATCAATGTGAAGATTGTGTGATGTATGTAGAAACCTGTATAGTAGATTTAATATACATGTATAGTTGGTTTGAAGTTAAATCTACTATTATAGTATAACATCCACCAAAGAAATCAGTTTCAGTTAACATTCATATACTGTAAATGGTAACTCCTTCTCCAGCATCTTCTTTTTTTTCTTTTTTTCTTATACTCTTTCTTCTTCTCCTCCACTTTATTTTTCATTTATAATAAGAGCAAATAATGTTCTATTATAATGTTTGCAAACCAAAAAAAGAAAAAAGCAATAATTCTTCATTCATGAATATTAAACAAACAGGAATCTCTGTAGGAAACTCCACCCTATCTACAATAACACTGGATATTTGGTCTGTGTGTATTTGGTCTTAGGTTATGTGGATCATTGACCACACAGCTGTTACTACAGAAGCAATAACAAGTTAGGAGAAGCGCATTATTATAAACCTGTGATATGAATCACACACAGAGAAAATCAAACTTCCCTCTGCAAACCAATTTGATTGTAGCTTTCACCACCTACAGCAGGTTCTGGATCAATTTTAACAAAATACAAAACATTTACGCCAACGTAGGAATGCCCTGCCAGTTTGTGTGGACCTGCTGTGCCCAAATGACAGAGGTCCTGACTCCTAGGAATAAGTCTTGGACTTTGGCATTGTATCCTCCAGTACCTGAGTGAGTGAGTGAGTCGCTCGGTTGGTCGGCCCTTCAGTCAGTCAGTCCATAAGTAAGTAAGCAAATAAATAAACGAATAAATAAATATTTCATTCCATATTTTATTTTCATATTTATGTCATTTTCATATTTCTCATTTCATTCCTTCTCCATTCCATAATGTATGCATTCCATAATCTTTCATTTATGCTCAGACAAAAAATAGACAAATCATTATTGCAAACATTGGCATATCGGTTGGCACTGTGGCCTCGGACCTCCAGGGTCGAGGGCTTGATTCCTGCCTTTTGGGTCTGTGTGCATGGAGTTTGCATGTTCTCCCAATGTTTTGTGGATTTCCTCCTGGCTGATCAGTATCCTCCCCACAGTCCAGAGACACAGATAAGGCTAATTGTAATCCCAATTTGCCTGTAGTGTGTGAAAGAGTGTACAGATAGACCCGACTTATGAACGAGCTCCGTTCTGGAAGCATGTTCATAAATCAGATTTGTTTGTAAGTCCGATAAAGTGAGTCTTATATGCCTTTGACATGGGTACAATGTAAAGCATACCAGTGCGCTTGACTAAATCTGGCCCTATTTCCAACACTGCCATCATGTGGCCAAAAACCATAATTGTGTCTAAATAACTGTATCTCACATGAAATGTACTATAAGTGTCGTATCTGCGCCTTTAAATCAAAAGAGGAATTCCAGAGGACATGTGGGGATCCTCACGAGGACATTTATCTCACAGCTGTTTTCCACTGTATTGGACTGTGAACTCTGTTTTGTTGAGGATTTTCCAAAATTTGAATTATTCACCATCAGGGCAGCTATACAGTACAGACATTTTCTATCATCGCGCTCTCGGACTGATTCACTGAAACCGATGAGACCTACTCATTTCTTCCTCACCCCCACACGCACACACATACAATATACCGGACTTTGGACATTTTATACATTCACTTACACACTGAAAATATTGTATATGATTGTAAATAATGGTATCTGGTGCACTGCAGTGTCTATTCTTTGTACAATACATGTGAGCTACCCGAGGTCCATTTGTATCTGCGGAAATTCATAACTCAAATGTTTGTAAATCGGGGACTAGCTGTACATGTGTTTAAGATCGATTGGTGCCCACAGTCTCCTGGATAGGCTAAAGGCTTCCTGTGACCCTGTAGAGCATAAGCAGCAAAGAAAATTAATTAATGAACAAATTATGTTTTTTACATTGGGTACAAGTATAACAGTAAAAAGTAATTAATTTGTTAATTAATTAATTAATTTATTTTTAATGTAATCTCAACACTTTTTGGGCTACAAAATCTCCCATGTGACATTAATTGCGTTTTATCTCCTGATCATTCTTACACTGTTGGGGCAAATAATGAAAACTTAAGTTTTCTCAGTTTGTAAATATAAGGAGATATTATGCATCTAAAGCTTCGATGGAAGCAAACAATCAACTTTTTCTCAGAGCTAAATTATCATGAATATCTTTTATCTTTCATCTTAATTACTGATAATATTTCATCTTAATTACTGATAATATTTTACTTGGTAAAAATGTATGCTATCTATATACAAGCTAGGCCCGTTTGTTAGATGAAACCTGCTCAAACTGGTAAGAACATTAGTGTGTGTGTGTGTGTGCATGTGTGTATGTGCGTGTGTATGCATGTGTGTGTGTGTGTGTGTGTGTGTTTCGTGAGTGTATTCTTTTTCCATATTGGCACAAGAGTGCTATTTTTGAGAGAGAGAGAAAAAAAAGAAACCGCATGTGTAAAAGTATCCTAAAGCTGTTTTATGTCATGGCCATATGACAGTCTTGTTTTATGTTATTTTAAGATTCTATTCTGATCTGTTGTTTTAGCTATAACTACGTAATGAAGCTCACTGTTACCTTAAACTCACATAAGGAGCCCATTGCCTATGGGACCTTCCTCATTACTGTACCACCAACTTTATATAGTTAGAATGGATCTGGAGGAGAATCTTGCAAATTGAAAATGTCATGGCAGCATCAGGAGGAGGAAACGGTTACACACAATGAGGAGGTCAATGCCGAGGTTACCGACAGTGTCTGGAGCAGTAATAGCACAAACATTTCACATGTTCCTGTGACTAGAAATTGGTAAATTGGAGATAAACGTTACCGCCCTTGTTTTGTTCAGGGCCACTTAGCGTCAGGATTTCTTTTCAGTTACAGTGCCCTTTGCTATGGTTTTCATTTACATCCAAAATTACAGTGAGCACTATACAGAAGCAGTTTATAATGATAATGAGATCTGATAGCCACAAGACGTACATGTCATTAGCGCTGCAGGGGGTCTGAGTTGTCTTTTATATGAGCTAGGCTTTACCTCAGTGGGGTAACTGACATTTTGTTAAAGAAAATAATCAGACGTTTTGATTCTTATCCCCATTCTTACACCCGCCAGCACAACACAGTCAGCCTATTATGTGAATATTTTCATTTTCCATCTTTATTCCCCCCCAAAAATGTGAAAAAAAGCTTTGTTCCCTCTCCCATTCCTGGTGTGTCATGTCTGCTTTTAAGGGCAATTATGGTTAAACATGACCCTATACACGGCGGGCATTGTTTCGGGCTGAGCTAGCTCTTCTCTTTGTTCATCTTGTCAAGTTATTTTAGCATATGCCAAAAAGAGCAATGCCCCTTATTTCTGAGAAAATTACACATGAACATCCTCTCTAAACAGACACACATGCACACACACTGAATGCAGTCGTAACAAAGCCACAGATGCTTCTTTCAAACGAACGTTTTCTTGCTAGAGGAAATCTTCACACCTGCATTTTTGTTTGCAATCAGCTAAAAGGAAGACATCATTTGTTATTTTTTTGCACCATGGGGCAAAGGTGAAAAAAAACAACAATCAAACCCTCACTCGCCGACCCTCCCACAAGCCTGCGTGCACAAAGTCCCTGCGAATTCTTTAGAAATGTGTATTCACCTACAAATCATCATAACCGTAAACTTGTTCAAAGCCTTGCTGGGAAGAATCAGGACTGAACAATGGCTGAAAGTGAGAGAGAGATAGAGGTAGAGAAATAGATTGGGTGAAGATTCAAAAAGAGAAAGAAGGTATGAAAGGAAATGAGAATTATGACATGGAGGGAGGAGCTGAGGTAGAGGTATAAAAAGAAAGAAAAAAGGGGATAGAAGACAAAAAAGGCAAAAGAGTGAGATAGTGAGAGATGCAGACCGGAAGACTGTTAGAGAATGTTAGAGATAGACAAACAAGAAAAGGGACAGGAAGAGAGAGGGGGACAGATATGTTGATAGTCATGTAAAGAGAATGTTAAAATTGATAGATATGGGAAAGAAAAAGATGACATTTAAAGGGGGAACATAAATAATCCTGTAACTGAAAATGAAAGACAGAGAGAAGGCAAGGAAGAGAGACAGAAAGCCATTAAGGAGAGATAGTGAGAGATAGAGGCAGTAGAACATGAGAGAGAGAAGAGTCAAAAGAGAAAAAAAGAGAGAAGGGAGCAGAAGAGAGATAGGGGAAAAAAAACTTAAAAAGAGATGGTATGAAACCGAAAATGAGATCGCGTGTAAAAGAAACTATAAGATAGGGCACCGAAAGGAAAGCAAGGGCAAGATGGAGATAGATAAGGCGGGAGATATTTTGATGGATGGAGGAATTTATAAAAATGAAGAGGATGAGAGATGAGAGAATCTTTTATTTTAAGATTAAGTTTTATTGTATAAAATCATGTCAGTAAATAAATAAATAAAAAAACATTTTATAGACATTAGTTTTTGTAGTCTGGAGCAAATATATTTTTCCTTCTCTAAAGAACACAGAGCAGATAGAGAGAGAGAGAGAGAGAGAGAGAGAGAGAGAGAGAGAGCAGTGACTTACTACACCATATATAAAGTAATTAATAATCAGAGGTGGAAAGAGTAACAAAATTTTGTCCTCAAGTAAAAGTACTGTTACTTCAGTGAAATTTTACTGAAGTACAAGTAAAGTTACAAATCTAAAAATCTACTCAAGTAAAAGTAAAAAGTAGTTCATTAAAAACTTACTCAAAGTAAATGTTACAGAGTTACTTTTTTTAACAGCGGGGGTGGGATGTGGGATTCTTGTGTAGTTAAAAAAAGACAATGGGATATAAATCTCAAACTGGTTGTTTTTAATTTAAACACCGTTGCATAATAAAGCTGTTGCCTTTCTTGCGCTTGAAATCACAGTGGTCACTTAAATATGGCCAGGGGTTTAATTCATAAGAATTTGATGGAATTTCGCTTTCAGCTGGTTCTGCATCACTGGCATCTGTTTTGTTTTTTTATCGTTCTTGTGAATTTAGCGCTTTTGTTCTCCCCGCCCATCATTCAACCAGTGCAGTGGTTTCCGGGATGCAATTATTTTCCTTCCCTGTTGCATTATTTAATTTATTTTTTTAATTAATTTTTTTTCTACTCAGAAACGAATATGATTTAAAATGTACAATACTTATAACAAAACATACTTAAGTAAAAGTAAAATTACAGATTTAAGTAGAAGTACACACACAAAAAAACTACTCAATTACAGTAATGCGAATAAATGTATTTCGTTACTTTCAACCTCTGGTAATAATATAATCATGTATTTTATTAGTTATCACATTTTTAAAAAAAATCTGATTGTGTGGGAAGGCATGATAAATTTTCTTTTTGAGCTCATTCTAATACTTAAATACTCTAAACTACATCAGGGTCTGATATTACTGGTACATGATTAGCTTAAGGATGTTACCAGTAACCGTGCTTCATGGTGAACCACCACTTGTTGTCTAATTTAAGCCCTGTGAGTCATAAGTACTGGAAATATGACACCTAATGGAATTACATGGAATATGGAATAAGTGAAATTAAATATGGGAAAAAGAACACACTTAGCAAGAATGGACCTGAAGCTACACCTTCTTCTGAGTCCTCTTCACAGTCTTCAACTGTTATGGAGTTTCAATACTTGCAGATCTTCTCACTTTATCATCATCATCATCATCATTAGCACTCCTCAAATGTCCTTATTTTCTAAAGCAAAGCAGAATCCCCCAGCCTGAGTTCTCAGGTTTCTTTAAAATTTCGTCAGACTCTTCACATCACTTACTTGATGGTGTAGCATGCAATCGCAAATTAAATCATTTTCAGCCTCAGTAAACCCAACTGCAGATGGTAAGCATGTTAGCTGTATTCATGTGCTCTATGCAGGCTATAAGGGAAGGCTAAGGTGTTGACTGTCTGAGCCTGATGCACTAATGTGTTTGTGAATGTTTTAGATGTAATTAGGTTGCATTCCGCACAAAAAAAAGTCTGTTATGTATGAAACTGGAATACAAGCCGAAGTGTGCATGCGGCAACATGCAAAATGTTCTTCTCTTGTTCATACATATGAATTTGGTGAAGGATCACACAAGAGTTTAGAGTTTACAAAAAGGGTGGCGAAATGGGAAGTAGAGCAGATTTTTTTCCCCTCATTGTTTCTTTTTGTGCTTTTTTAAGGATTAATTCCAATTTGAAATTCCAGTTTGAGTTGCTTCATCACATAGACCTCGCAACCTTGTTTCCCAAAAGAGCTAGTATATTTCACACTAGGCATAACCCTAGTAAAATATTAAATAGTTGAACATTTTTGCATTCTACTACAACCATTTTAGCAGGGAAACAAGTCTGTACCATTCTACATATACCCATTAATGGTTTCTACATAAATACAGTCTTTTTCCTGCCTCTTTATATAATTTTTGACCCATCTTTTCTGACATTGTGCTCTATTTCTGTAGGTTTGTGTGTGTGTGTTTTTCCTGAAGAAAAAGTTTTTGTTCTAGTTTGGATTGTGTGGTGCTGGACTGACCTGAGATAATACAATTAATAATAAATAAAAACAAAAATATACTTATTAAGAAATCAACAAGGGCAGCATGGTGGTGTAGTGGTTAGCACTGTCGCCCTGCACCTGGAGATGGATTGACGGATTCACCCCTTGCTTGGTAGGTTTCCTTTGGGTATTCCGGTTTTCTTCCACAGTCCAGAGACATGCACATTAGGCTAATTGGCATTCCCAAATTGCCAAAAGGAGTGTGGATGTGTGTAATGGATTGGCACCTTGTCCATTTATTCCTCTAAATAATCCCCTGCTACAATAATGTACTTATCCTAGCATTTCGCTACCATACTATACCTTTCAGGAGTATATGGGGGATGTGGCAATATCTCTGAGTTGCTGAGTTCCTGTAATGCGCAAGTGGTATCCGTGAATAATTGTGTGTGCAGTTCCCACAAACGGATGCATTTCTTCTGCAAGGTGCCGACAAATTATCTGTCGACTTTCAAGGATCAGGAGTTCTACTCTTCTAATGACTGCAGTGACCTCAGAAACAGGATCGTACATACGAACGTCTTTTAAATGTTTGCACCATTCAAATGTTTTACTGCTGCTAAAAGTCTCATCGCCGTACTGCACTTGAAGTCTTCTGTAAATGTAAAATCAGTTAATACTGATTATAATGTCCCTTGTCATAATCAAATTAATGTATATACTGTATATGCTTCATAAATATATATAATAAGCTAAAAAGTACAGTACACAAGTCAGTTTTAGACGACTGGCCCCCCCCCCAAAAAATTTAAACAACCAATAAATTTTAGTGTGAAACATATTGCCATCCACCTCTGAGAACGAATCAGAGGACCGTTCTGTCCCCTTCCCATGTCTGTCAGAAACCTGGCCTGCAGGGGAACTGAGTGGGTGTGGAAAGGGGCTTGCACAACCTCTCCCGCCCCTCAATCAAAGAATGATCCATGACCCCCATAGTAACTATCTCAAGCCCTGTCCGTGTGTCTGTCCTTATTTCCCAACAAAATTGCAGGGAACACAATCTATTCTCGTTGGACTTAATGTTTTTTTTTTCTTCCTTCATGAGAGAAATAGACATTGTGTATTGATTCTCATGCAACTGCATGGGAACTGCATCTCTTGTATTTCATCCTACGGGCAAGCGTACATGATGCGCAACATGCTGGACTTTACTTTATATGATTATGTACTGTGTATGTAGTGTGTATGTACTCACGCATAAATTAATGGCTTTACAGAGTATTTCTTTGTTTTGGGTGTCTTTTTTTATTTTTTTTATAGTGTATTTCTCTTCAAAAGCGCAAACACTATATATTTACAATACTAACACCACATGCCTAATATTGTGTTGATTTCAATTATTCCACCAAAACAGCTCTGACCCATGGAAACATTGACTCGATGAGACCTCTGAGGGTGTGCCTGGCACCAAGACCTTCTGTAGCAGCGGATCCTTTGAACAGATCGTGAGGCCTCTATGGATCAGACTAGTTTGTCCAGCACAGATGATCGAATAAATTCAGATCTAAGGAATTTGGAGGGCAGGTCAGCACCTTGAACTCTTTGTCATGACCGTTGATGAACAATTTTTTCTGTTATCCTGTTGAAAGACGCCACCGTCATCAGGTTGTCGTGGAGAGGTGTACTTGGTCTTCAGCAATGTTTAGGTAGATGGTAGGTGTCCATATTAACAGGAAGACCCATAGTTTCCCGGCAGAAATATCCTCAAATTATAACACTGCCTGTTTGTCTTCTCCCATAGTGCATCCTATGCCATCTCTTCCTCAGATAAGCAAATATTTGCTTATAACCACATGCTGCAAGTGTTTTATTTTTTGCATACATACATGTTAGTCATAAACAGACAGAAAAACACTGTGTTGATGAGTATGAATGTGCTACAGTATAAATCAACCTTTTTTTTTTATTTTAGATTTGAGTAATTTTAACTGAATCATTTATTTTGAGAAACACCCATTCAATGTGGTGGAAAAGAAACTTGCTGGAGATTCAATGGAAGTGACATCACTGGTGGCGCAAGCTCTTACCTTACTGTTGACATTTCTGACGTTTTCTGACATTTCTGAGGATGATCAATTGAAACCACTGAAGATCTTGCATCACTTGGATGGAAAAAAAAAAAACTTTAATAAATCTTTCCATTAAAGCTTTGAAGTTCTGCTTGGAACAGTTATCGGATATTGTAGACGTGTGATTTGGAGAACAGGGCACTAATATTTGGAGAAAAGTCAGAGAGTGACACGTTTAAGTTTTGGTGATTAATGAAAAACAGTTCATGCAGTGAAATTAGGTTTAGTGGTAGTGCAGTCGGCACTGAAGCAAAAAGACATCTCTGTGGGAACAAGCAAGAGAAAGAGAGTGAGAGAGAAACAGAGTGAGAGTGAGAGAGAGAGAGAGTGAGTGAGGGAGGGAGGGAGGGAGGGCAGTGCTCTCACTGGTCTCAGCGGACTTACATCTGATGAGAAAAACTACCTTATATCACTCTGGTGTAATGAGACTCTTTTCTTTCTCTCTTTAGGAACATGCAGTGCACTTTATTTACTTCCCTTATGTATAATCTCTCTTTATTTATGATGTTCTCTCTCTCTCTCTCTCCCTCTCTCTCTCAACCGTCCTTCCTTCCCAGAGACGTGAGAAGGGATGGCTTATCACTCTCATAGTCCCTGTGGTCAAAACTTCACGGGAACTGTGTGGGAACCCGTGATGTTGGCCCGTGCTCCGCCTTTCCCAGAATCCTCCACTCCGGTCCGCTTAGGAAACATTCTCGGGGCCGGTTCTAACTCGCTGCGTCTTCTCACGAGCACTGGGAAGAGCGAGGCTTGATGGTTTCCGTATGGACGCAGGTAGCAGTGACCCAGGAAGTGGTTTTAGTGTTCCATGAGAAATCAGAGAATGTTTTTAACTATCATTTGTTCTCTCTCTCTCTCTCTCTCTTTTTTTTTTTTTTGCTTGTTTGTTTTCTTTTACTTCCTTGTTTGGGCCCAGCTGGGGTCTGAATTGGTTTTTGATTAAATATAAACCGTGAGACAAACCGACGCAGCTAAATCGGCTACTCTGTAAATGTGATATCATCGCTGTGTGTAACTCCTGTTCATGATGGCTGGCTATAATTAACATAACACCTTGTATTGTGCTTTGGTTTTGGGTGTGTTAGTAATGATGAAAGAGTTTAATGTGTGTGTGTCACGTGGCGTCATCTTGTTACCTCCTTGTTGTTACAGCTCCCATAGGAGAGAGATAGAGAGCGTGTGCTTCTCATAGCTCTGGAGGTCATCAAAGAGATACAATGGAACATATGAAAATGTGTGTGTGTGTGTGTGTGTGTGTGTGTGCGTGCGCCCACTCCGACAGTGTGGATGACTCGTAGTGATGCCTATGATACAAACACAGCCAGATGAAACAGAGTGTATGTGTAGGATAAATGATCATGTCTATGAATTCAAAGTTCGCATGCAGCCTAAATGTCTGTGTGACATAAAATGAGTAATTCTCTTGAATTCCACTAATTAAAAACTTGCTGTTTCTGGCGTTTTTCCGACTCTGTGGGAGAGCTGCATACTGAGATTGTGTTGAAACGCAAGGAAAAAATCATGGTGCAGAGAGAAGACAGAGTTTCTGACTCAGTGCTGTTGTTTTATACTCATTTCTAGTTTTTTAGGGGTTCGGGGTAGATTGTGGTTTGATGAATATGAAAAAAATTTATTCCGTAATTCAAAATACTTAAAACACTAACTTTGAGGAAAATGCTAATGGTATTATTTAATGGTTATACATCATAACTTGTGGTATCATGTCCAACATCAGCGTTGACTTTCATATGAAAAAGAAGGTATACCACATGCTAGTGATATGGTGTGAATATTTCCGAAAAGAAAAAAAAAAACTGTTTTCAGTGTATCAGAATGTGTGTGTTGCCAACTGCCAAAAAAAAAAAAAAAAAAAGAGTGTGAAGCATTAAGGGACTAAACATCATGCAATAAGTAGCTTTCGTCAACATTTTCTCTTTGGATGTGTGAAACATCTTAGGTGGGTTACACAAATTCACACCTACCTCAATCGGTAAATGTGAATACGTGCTTTCTCACAGACCACCACACACACACAGGCACACACACACACATTATATTTCTGAGAAGAACTGACACACTCACCCACACACCTACATCTGTCTTCTTTTTGCTTTAGCTGATTAAATACAGGGCTTTTGTCCTCTGCGTGAGTCTTGTGCCGAGGACAAAATATTCACCCCACAGCACATCCAACAGGGAAAGAAGTAACAAAACAGATGAATGATGGGTGGAAAAAAAGGAAATTGGTGCAAAAAAAAAAAGAAAAAAAAAAAAGAGAGAGCTATGAAAGGAAACAGGGAAGAAAATACTGGATGTTCTTGTGCTATGTTTAAATGGAAAAATATCATTATTATTATTCCTGTGCCTATTATTTATTTCTTATAGCATTTTATTTTTGTGTGTACAGTACCATTGTGTTGTGCGCCAAACTCTTGCGTAAGGAATTCTTGGGTGTCTGAGGAATACAGTAGAACAAGCCAGGGTGTGCCGTTCTAGGGAACCATAACGCAGTGTCATGCGTGATCAGGCTGAATAGATATTTTACCTACAGTATGTCAACTATTCCACGGTTATAATGGATTATTTCTTAAAGAAAAAATAAACTGCACTTTTTATCCACTTAGAGCTGCATTCAATGTTGTGGAAGATATTGGGAGACTTCTTCCATAAATACTACCAATACCATCACTCTTTGACAGGAATCCCCACCATATCAATGATCACTCTCTCATCCTCTATACCGCTTACCCTGTGTGTGGGAGGTCTGGACTCTACCCAAGGGGACTTGGGGCATGAGGATGTGTATTCGGGCATTATAGAAAGATATAGAAACCACAAGATATTATAAAGTACACTTTAATACAACATAAACCTGTGAGCTGGAACTACTCTCCTGTCCCTAAGTCTTTAAGCGCTACCTGTCCATTTCACACACATGATTAAATGTGTGTGCATATATGTTATTTTCCATTGGGGAAACATGTTCGTAAGGATTTGGGAAAATTCATTTTATTTGTATATACTCTCTCTGAGCCTTCCTTCCTTCACTGACTCAGTTAATTTAGGATGAAAGCTTTGTCTACATATACAAATAGTTTTCTCTTTAACCTACTGACCTCACGGACGCAAGATATTTACTCAATTTGACCCTGTGGATGATTACTACGCGTACAACTTTTTGGCTCCTTGATATCCCAATAAACAAATCTGATAAATTAAACAAAGTTATGTTTGATTTCATTAAAACAAAAAAAAAAAAAATCCTTTGAACATGACTTTCGGCTACAAAAGTAACTGTTTTTCCTCCTCATACTTTATCATGCTAAATTATTTTATTGTCATCTATTGTGCCAAATGATATGCTATAATCAAGTGGTATATATAAAAATGACTAAAATCCCAAATCCAAGCAAAAAACACAAACACATACAAAACACATGACTTTCTTTTTTCTTTTTTTCTTTTTTATTTATTAAAATGCATCAAAACTACATTGTTTGCACACAATGAAGCTAGACTATAGCAGAGCATGGTACAGAGTCAAAAACTACAATATACAGTGAATGGAAAAACACTATTTGTTCTTTTAGGAACAGAGACACTGGGCTCTTGGTGTTACACTCAACACACAATTAACACAACTGGTTGTACAGCTCGGTTTGTACTGTTTTAGTCCTATTTGCATCAGCTCTTTGGGCATGCATGTCAACAGACCAGCCATGAAAATTACAAAATGCCTTGACTTAATAAACACTTTGCTTTGTTCATTTAACTTAGCGAAGGGATTAGATGATGGATGAATGGATGGATGGATGGATGGATGGATGGATGGATAGATGGATGGATGGATGGATGGATGGATGTCCAGTTTAAAATCGCAATTATAAAGAATTATGATTGTGCTTTGTTACACCTCAAACTTGTAAAGCATTATAAGGCATAGTGTAGGTCATCATTGTTTCCTGAGTTAAACTGAAAGGATTGTCATTAGCAAAGATTGCAAGCCCAAATCTGAAACCATGGAACGTCCTTAACTATAATCCCAGAGAAGAAGGAAATCCATATAGAAAAAAAAGGATGCTGATTGAAAGTTTTTATTTTTTGGAACGACTGCATTCTCCTTCCTCAGTTGTAGGAACTTCTTACATGCTTGCTCACTCAATGTCACCCACGGCCTCGGGCTCAGGACGTTAATTATGTACAAACGACAAAAGAAAAAGAGACGAAGCGCCATCACAAAGGCTTCAAAGTGGCTTTGGAGCGGAGTGAACAAAGCGCGAGGCATTAGGAGAACCAGTGGCCTGAAGAATGGCTGGCGGTCGCTGAAAGACGATCTCACGCCCACACTCCTCAGCACACACTCTCTCTTTTCGTCATCCTTCCCTCTTTAGGTAGAGAGAGCAGGTGTGGTGGAGTGTGAGCGGCTGGGAAAGGCCTCTGGCTGATGACCTATTGTGCACGCACACACATCTACACACACACACCTGAATGGAAGGGAGGGACAGATTTCTGGCCACTTTAGCTCCGATTTGGAGCTTGCGCATGGTTTTGTCATCAAAATAATGAGAGGCGATCCATTTCATATGTAGTTATCATCTACCGTTTCAGTCGCCTCATTGATGCGAGGAAAGACGAATAATAAAGGCGCTTAAAGCTACGTGTGTTCTTCATTCTTTTCGAGGCTGGGATGACATCATAAAAATGTAACACTTTGGACAACAAAAGGAAAGCGAGACACTTTGCCTTGCAGTATAATCGATTAAGAGTTATTACGATGAAATTTTACCTCTTTGGACTTGTTTTTTTCTTTTCATGAATAGGGTTCCTTGGCATTTTACTTTGGGATTTTTTTTTTTTTTTTTTTTTTAATAGAATGTTTTAGTGCATTGGAGCTACATAGGAAAATACATTACATTTAAAATTGGTAACCATTTTATAATTTAGAAATAATATATTACAGTAGCATGACTTGAATGCAATCTTATATTAAATCATAGAAATGAAAACAACAAAAAGAAATAACACAAACAAAAAACAAACAAAGCTTTTCTTTTTTCGACCTGGAAACATTAAGAATAATCATAGAACTGGCTCAAATAAATTAAAGAAACCCAAACCATATTACTCAGTTTAGACAGATAATGGCTTAAAACCAAAAAAAAAGAAAGAAAGAAAGAAAGAAAACAATATAAAAAATAATTACTGTGATAATAAAAACAAGTTGTTCAGGATTGGTGGAGACAAATGAAAACATAAAAAAATTTCATTCATTTTGCACGCTGTATATCAATGCTGTACCATCGAAAGCTAATTGTAGCCATAAATAAAAGTTAGATCAATCACTTCAGCCCAATACAGAGAGTCCTCGGGACACCAGACCTGACCAAATGTCAAAGGTCATTCTTTAAATTTCCTGAAGTGTCATTTTCTTTTTTTCTGATTTTCTTTTTGTTTTTGCTTGGCCTTTGAACTCCTGCTATCATAATCCAGCTGCTCTTGTTACATAATAAAACTAAACGTCAGTCTTTCAGAGTCTGTGCTTTGTTTATTTTTTTCTTCTTGCTGTTCTTTCTCCACTCAGTTCAGTCTTAAAGCACACAAAGCCTCGTGAAATACACTGTACACTATCTGAACAACACTGTCTCTGAGAAAAATAAAACGTGACTCAAAATGAAGGGCGTCAGACTCGACTGAAACATGCAACTCTTCTGTCGTTGTTCTCTATTTGCTCAGTAAGGCCTCCAGACGGACTCATCCATTCGTCCTGGCGTGCTCATTGCACTCGGGGAGTTGCTGTGGCTGCCATCAGCCTCCACGCCGTCGCTACCGCCGATCAGGCCGCCAGCTCCACCTGACCCCGATGTGGCGCCTGCTGCCGTGCAGGAGGTCAGCATGCGGGTGGGCGAACGCTCTCCGACCGTGCTGCCGGTGGTGCCACCTGCAGGAACCATGGAGAACTGGTAGGAGCCTGAGCCGGTGCCGTAGTACAGGTGGTATGGGGATGAGTTGGTCTGGAAGTGCGAGCTCTGGTTCTGGTTTCCGGGGTACGGTGGGGGCAAGTAGGTTGTATAGCGGGTGGAGGCAGGAACGCTGAGACCCCCAATGCCGGCACTGGATGGGTTGGCGGAGTAGGTGAAGGGGCCGGGGTAGTGCATGTGAGGGTCAGAGAACCGCGGCGCTGTGAGAGGAGACAGAGATGGGAACGTGGTGCGTTGAGGGAACAGATCTGTACCTGAGAGAGAGAGAGAGAGAGAGAAACAGAAATAAACATTCTGGACAAACTGGACCATGAGCTGTAGAACATCTTGTAAAAATAGCCCCCATTTGCAGCAGCCATAATTCCAGTAGGACTTCCTATTTACAATTTTAATAAATATATATAAAATTGTTAAACTAACAACATTGCTTTGGTGAACGTTTCCTGTTAGGAGACTTTTTTTTCAACATTTGTGAAAGGAGACTTCAGTCAGTGTCAGCGATTTTAAGCTAAAGCTGTACTTTTACATTTTCTCTACTTGCAGAGAGTCTTCAGGATGAAAACCTCTGTGGTTGGTTTGTAGGAATTCCTACAAACCAACCACAGTAAAAGTACTTTAATAAATTAAAACTTGAAATCATTGTCAAATTGGTCTTCATATGAGAGGAACAGAACATTTCAGAACTAATTAAATTCAATTAAATTCAACTTTTTTTGCGTTCTTGTCATGTGCCTAATTTTTATCAAATTAGATGTCATCATGTTTTCGTTTTACATTTGGAAAATGGTGAAAATATATATTCATGCAATGCCACTAATTTCTGTGTCTCATTTCAGGATTATGAGTAATGTACTTCAATTAACGCACACCAATTAACACATGTTCAAAGGGTATAAGTGAGACCTTCAGTTAAATATGATGACTTGGATTCATACTAATGGCGTTATATAGTTTTTTTTTAACTCCTTAGTGCCCAGGCAGAAGCGGTGCATGATGGGATAGTGGAGCACATTTTGCTAGCGAGCAGGCTTTGGCATGCCAGCAGCCCAAGGGGGGGCGGATGCCGGGCTTTGCGTGCCACCGCCTCATTGAAATGTCTCGCCCCCTCTCCTCCTCCTCCTCCTGCTTCTCTGTCTGGAGAAGTGTGGAGAAGAGAAACAGAGATGGGGGGGAAGGGGGGATGAGACGGTTCCTTTACTATTTCCATTACTTCTTTTTTTTTTCTTCTTTTTCTCAAAGAACATGCTTTGCTGTTTGTGAGGCGGGGCAGACTGTGAAGTCTGTATTTTTTTTTTCTTGTTTATTTGATTCCTCAGTTCTCGCTTTTGGTCAGAATCCTGAAGAAAAGTTTTTTTCTCTACCTCAAATAGCCCCACACCCACTATTTTGTTGCTCAATATAGTTCAGAGAAAGCTGACAAAGCACTGGATTGTATTTGTTGGAGCAACAACAAGACGTGACTAACACCTGATATACAGAGGCATCGTCCCAATCGGCAGGGCACAAATAGCACAGACGCTCAACGAGGACCCGCTAGCCTCCTCTAGAGGCCTGACAGCGATCCTACAGGCTGAAGCACTTGAATGATAAAGGTGTTTGAAAGAGAAGGACTTGAAACAGAATATTATCCTACATTCCCTTATAGCCTGTCATCTCGTCCCTACAACCCTGTGGTATTTGACTTACACAACCATGCTGGTAAGAAATAACTACAAATTCTTCCTTCTTAGAAAGAGAGACAATTAGTGTGAGTGAATAGAAAGAAAAAGTATAATTAGTGCTCTCCTCCAAATACTTCTGGCAGCTTCCTTGTAGTGTTGCGCAATCAATAGCCTAAATGTGACAGGTAAGAAGTCGTCAATTAATTAAATAATTGAGTAAAATTTCTTTTGGCTGCTCCCATCGGGGGCACCTTGGCACAATTTGCCAATTTTGAATGCCCTTATTGATGCAACCCTCCCATTTTTCTAACCCGGCACTGCATGCAGTGGCTGGGTGGTGTGGGATGCGGCAACCCACCAACAACGGGACCCGAACCCCAATCCTCAGATCCTCAAATCCTCAAATCACCAAACTAGAGCCTTAGCCGTCTGAGCCACCACTCCCCCAAATGGGTTAATGAATATGAGTAGTTCTTTGTTCTCTTTCCTAATACATCAAAATTCCTTTGAACTCCAGATGTGACTCGTAGCAGAAGGGCAGTGGATAAAAACAAAGTCTAACCTCACCAGACTATTGTAATTACTATTATTATTATTATTATTATAATTATTATTATTATTATTAGATCCATGCAGTGATGAAATGTGTGTGAAAACACTTTTGAAAATGTGTGTGTAAAAGTATGTGTGTGTAAAAGACAGAGCGGTAGCAGGACCAACCCTACACATGATCTCTATTACTCTCTGTTTAAATGTGTCGACTCGGAGTGAACAGGAAAAAGGAGGGTGAGAAAGATTTAACTAGAAAAGACAAATATACAGGAAACGAATGGGGAAAAAACAGCAGGTAAATCCCAGAGCCGGTCTGAAGCACACACAGAAACGCATGCGCGCGCATGTGTGTGTGAGTGTGTGTGTGTGTGTGTTGTGCCACACCACAGGGAGCTGTTTTATTCCCAGAGTTCCACTAGCCCACAGTGAAGCGTGTAACCCACCTTGGCACAGAGGTTTGCCTCATTTGCCTGCAATGTATGTATGTCGTGTGTGTGTGTGTGTGTGTGTATTGTGTATTGTGTGTGTATTGTGTGTGTCTGTGTGGTCAAGATGCAAATCCTTAGAGCACTCCCCTGTGAAATGTTTGCTTACAAGATGGGAATGCAAACTGTGATGGATTGCACCTGTGGGCCCACTAACAATATGGCCAGGTAAGACAGAGAGACAGTCAGAAGAAAGAGAGACAGGTAAAGTTCAGAATGTGTCGAGGAACTGAAGCTCTTTGATATTACTTTCAGTACTAAGAAAGTGAGAGAGAAAGATTCAGAGAAGAGGAGAGACCTGAGCATGAGGTAGAGGCAGAGAGACAGTGTGTGTGAGAGAGAAACAGAGAAAGTCAGTGAAAGGCAGTAGCTAGTGTGTGTGTGTGTGTGTGTGTGTGTGTGTGTGTGTGTGTGTGAGAGAGAGAGAGAGAGAAAGACAATAACAGAGACAGAGATATGACAACACTGTGAGAGACAAAGAAAGACATTGACAATAATAGACAGAGAAGAACAGTAATAGAACAAAAAAAGAGAGACAGGAGTAAGACAGTGACGGAATGGTAGACAAACCCAATGAGAGCAGGACAGAGACAATGAGAGAGGGAGACAGGAGTTTAAAAGAGAAGAGACAGTGGAAGAACTTAGAGTCAGAGAGACAAAGAGAGAAGAATAGACAGTAAGAAAAAATGATAAGAAAGAGACATCAGTTAGAGACTCACAGAGAGACAAAAATGAAGAAAGTGGGAGAAAAAGACGGAGAGAGTATACAGGAGCAAGAAAGAGAACAGACACACACTGTTAAACCTTCTAAATTGTTTTTGTTTTTTTCACAATTATACAAATTTGGCTGATAATTACATCTGCATGCCTCTCTGTCTGCATGATTGCCTGTCTGATTGTCTGTCTCACTGTCTGTCTGGTCTGGCTTGGCTGTCTGATCGTCTGACTGCCTGCCTGTCTAACTGTCTCTCTGTCTGATTGTCTGTCTGGTCTGTCTGTCTGTGGTTTTTCAGTCGAGTCTTCTCTCAGACAGGTACTTTATAGCCAGTCATCCAAATCATCTCATAACAACCATTTGAACAGTAATTTAAAGATTTGTCATGTCACTGTGTATGTGTGTCAGACCAGAACACACCAGATCTTCTCAGTGACCCGACAAATCCAGTCTCCCTGATGCACCACTGGCAGAAATTTCACGTGAGCCCCAGCTGTGAGCTAGCCCTAATACGGTGTGGGGAGGCGCGATAGGTAATGGTTGATAAAACCGTCACTTACCCACGCTAGAGAAAAAGCGAGGCAAATAACCGCCGCTGCACCTCGGCTGTGTTTATACTGGCACGATAGCATATGGGATAAACATGATGTGTCAAATGCAAATGATTTGATGTCAGATGGTGAGCTGAGCGATCAGTGTCACCCGGCAAAAAAAAACAAACAGTAAAAAAACTATCAAGAAAACAGATCAACAGATAAGGAGCGACAGCCCAGGAGGGACAATTCAAATTCATCTGGGTACCAAAAAGAGTTTCTTAGGCCAGGCTACTCTCATGATTATGTGTATTTGTGTGTATGTGTCTGAGTGTGTGTGTGTGAGTGAGTGTGTTTTTAGGAGCACATGACTCAGCTGCAGTTCTGGCATCATTACGGGATTTGCGGTAACAGGAAGGGCAAACTGACTGAATTGCTGTAGGGATGGAAAAAAACCTTCCAGCTAAGACTGTGTGGAAGGTGTGGAAATTTGGGGTTTGTGGGAATAATTGTGTAGGTTTCTGTGTGTGTGTGTGTGTGTGTGTGTGTGTGTTTATGTCTTACTTGGCCAGCGGATGTCGTCCTCCACTTTGCAGGGTTTGATCTGAGGTGGGTCGATCTGCTCAGGCCACAGCCCTGAAAGACAACCACAAATCAAAATGTAATGTTGTCTCTGCATCCATCCATTCAGCCATCAATCTATCCATCCATCTTTTCATCTAACTGTCTATATGGGTGTTTGTCTAACTATCCATCTATCTTTCCATTAAACCTCCATCCACTCACACATCCATCCATCCATACATCCATCCATCATATTCCCATTTGTGTGTCTATCTTAAACCCTTCATCCATCCATCTATCCATCACTCCATTCCTCCATCAAGTATCCATTTGTCTATCTATCCATCCATCCACTAGCCCAGCCTTTGTCCATCTTACATCCATTTTTCCATTCATTCATTAATTAATTAATTCATCGTATATATATATATATATATATATATATATATATTTTTTTTTTTTTTCTGTCAATAAACCAAACATCCATCCATTGATCAATCCATCTAGTCAGGTAAGTAGCTTGTCTGACCATTACCTCTATCTCTCCATTTCATTCTATTAAGTCATTTATCACCCATCTATATACCTCTTTGCCTCAAATATTTGACCTGATGATCTAGTAATCATTTCATCCCACCATGCATTCATCCATCCATCCATCTGTATCAAATTCTTCTTTGCATATTTTCTACAATAATTAATTGGGTATGCAGTGTTATTGTTTCACTTACAAGGCAGGGGTATGTGTATAAAAGAGCATGTGTGCGAGTGTCTGGCCATGTGTATATGAGTGTTTTTGTGTGTGTGTGTCTAAAAAGTGTGATTGCAACACCTCGACTTTGTTTGCACTTGCTTTACTGGCAGGCCGACGAGCTCATCACGAGACTGTGTTACTGTTCTAATCGGGTCTAGGTGGAGAAAAGCAAACATTCCTAAGTCTGCTTCGTAGTGGTATCGTATAACACACACACACGCACACACTTACACACACACACACACGGAATGTGGAACATGTCTGTAGTACATCTAAGTGGTATAATACCAGGTCGTCTATTACAGCGATTGCGTATATATGTGTGTGTGTGTGTGTGTGTGTGTGAGAGCAATCGCTTGTGTTTTTGTGTGTGTTTGTGTCGGGTGGGGTGGGGTGGGGGTGGATGTGTAAGCTATCTCTAAAATCTTTCTGCCTTGATGACTAAGCAGTCTTTTTCTGTTGTGGATTAAAATTGAGCTACATATTTGTTTTGATGTGTGTGTGCGTGTGGACAGTATGTGTATGTTTGCTATTGTGTATATATGTGTATGTTTGGGTTGAAAATAGTTGTGTTTTGAGCATGGTCTTGCCAGTAGGAGGGTATGTGATGGGTATGTGGGGCATGCTACAATGTTGGCATGTGGTTAAGTGTTTGTGTGTGGCCAGCGCCACACGTGTGTGTGTTTGGTATATAGATCATTATAGTGGAGAGTAGTTTCGAGCAAATTCTGAGACTTGAAATTTCCCCAACTGAAGATTGTGTCAATTTTTTTACAAGGAGGTAAGCATCTTCATCTGGTACCACTTTAACTAGAAAGTTATTAGTAATCTAACTCTTTCATAAACAATTACAAAAAAGTATTAGGGAAAATAATACTGGTTGAATTTTTGCCAGAAACATCGTTAATACCTTTCGGCCAATCAGAATCCAGATTTCTGCAAACAAATGAATCCCCTACAACAAGTAACACTAGTTTTGATACTACATGTCTGGACAGACTTTCTGTCTTCTAAATGAGTATTTTTCCCATGTAAAAAAAAATATTATTATAACTGATATACATATAAGCACATTTGAAATTAATCTTGACGCTTCTCATCTGCATGTGTTTGTTTTGATCAAGTGTAGCTTGTGCGATTTCTCCAACTGCTGTGTCTGTGTATCTGTGACCTCTAGACACCAAAACTTTGAGTCAGCGTTACTGTAGGTCGCTCTCACACACACCTTGGTCTCATTGCTGTGGGAGAGAACAGTCCCGGGTCTGAGTCAAAGGGTTTAGAGTAATGTGTGTGTGTGTGTGTGCGTGTGTGTATGTATGTATGTATGTATGGCCATATATGTCAGTCTTGCTGCGTAGTGAAAGATTAAGTGTGTATGTGTGTGTGTCAAGTTCACACCCGCTGGCCATGGCGCATCGAACTGCAAATTTGACATGCAAATAAAAGCTTGTTTGCTCTCGGTCTGCAATGGGTTAGTTGTTACAAGCCAACCATCACGTACCGTGGATATTGTGGCAAACCGAAAAGGCACACATACTCGCACACACACGTGAAGATGACAATCGAGAGAAACGGCCATGATATTCAGAAACAGCAACAGGAATGTGTGTAAACAATCACAACAAGGAACCACAAATCCCAGACCTGAGTCCAATGCAGTAATCTTTCTCCTTCTTTTCCCCCTTTCTCTCTTTTCCTACTCTCTCTCGCTCTGGTTTTCTCTCTACAATGGCAAATTCTTGTGTATAAAGGCCTTATTCAGAGCCACAGCTGCTGCCATTGCTGTACAAAAATAAACATTTCCCTCAAATATTTTGATTGGCTGATGGACAACGTCAATAGACGGGTCGTTCAGATTAGGGCTGTTATTAAAGGCTGCCGCTGGTGTGGAATTGTACACATGTAAGCATATCTGTGTGTATGTGTGTGTGTGTGTGTGTGTACAGTATGTGTGTGTGTGTGTGTGCCTGTGTGTTTATATATACATCTATAAAGTAATGTGTCAAATATCAGTGAGCACATTCACTGAGCTCTTACCACAGCAGCTCTGACCATTGTTACAGCTTATATTAACACACTCATATGCTTTATATATGCTTGTGTAGAGGATACACTAGCAGATGTCAACCACCAGAAGGAGTCTCCTGTGTCAGTGCTTTCTAACTCAAAGTAACATGTTATATTTTCTGTTTGTTTTTTAGATTTGTTCACTAATTTTCTTCCTTGCTGATATTACACAACAGCTACCAACCAGAAAACATACTTCCTCAGTTGCAACTGCATCCTTTCAAACTGCTGCTCAAGCTGCATTACAGTGCAATATTATACAGTATGTACTGCAATTGGCAAGCCAGGAGTGGTAAGTGAAAATTCATTGCAAACCTTTATTTGTTGCATACATTTTACAGCAATGCAGACAAATAATTTTATCTTGTTAGGAAGCTAGGGTTAGCACACAGGGTAGCACAGGCACCCTATTATGACAAAAAGTTAAGTTAAGGGCCTTGCTTAGGGATCAATAATTACAGTTTGTCAAAGCTGGGCCTTTAAGCACCAACCTTCTGAGCCTTTATCTGCTGAGCTACCACTGTTAGAGTGCTGTATCAATAATGACCTATGCTGTATTCATTTTTGTAACACTGGTAGAAGATCCTGTTTCAGATTAGAATTTAAGAAATTGGCGAGCCAGCCAGGAGGGCTTATTTGAAAACAATTATATTCTTTTTAAACTATTACCTATGTAAAAACATCCAACAATATTACATGTTATGACAAAATAGCAGAGGACATGTGGTGTTATTAATAAAATATGCAATAAACAAAATTTAAATTTATTTCTCGTCTGATTGGTCTCTTAGCAATACTCTCACCTGAAGTTTAAGTTTGAGCTAGTTGTGTGTGAAATTCAGTTTGAATCTGTGTGTGTGTGTGTGTGTGTGAGTATGTGTGCGTGTGTATGCGTGCGCCTTTGTGTTTAATAGTTTAATGATATCCATATGCTTTGCTTAACCGATCTAATGCATACATTATCACTCACACACACATCAGTTTCCCCTAACAAAAGAGGATGTGTTTGAGTGTGTGTCCATGTGTGTCTAGTGTGTTACACAGCAAAAAAAAAAAAAGTAAATACATTGGCATGGAATTTAGGTTGTTTACCTGAACTTGGGCGCACACACACACACACACACACACACACACACACACACACCAAATAACAGTCCTGTTGCTCATTTGCCAATGTTTAGGATGTGCTTGAATGCATCAGTAAAAACCACACACACACACACACACACACACACACACACAAAGATCTGTCTGTCTTTTGTTCCTATGTCTGCACACCTCCCTGTCTCTCTTATTGTCCCCTGTCTTTGCATCTCTCTCTCATGCTTTCTTTTTCTTCCTTTTATCCCACAATCTGTCCATCTTCACCTCACTTCTCCTCATTTGCCTTTCTCCAATTCTATGTTGTTATTCTCAGACTGAGCAGTCCCAAAGTCATGCTGCTGCATGTCTGCTAATGAGCACTTAATTATCCTGTCTGAGTGTGTGTAGGTTGTGTGTATGTGCACATGGGTGGCAATGTGTTGATATGCATGTTTGCTGCATATCTGTGGGGAAGAGACAGTGTCTCATGAGCAGACTAGACTCTGTAAGTGCATGACTTTGCTTTACTTACAGATTATAAAGCTTGCACACACACACACACACACACACACACACAGTCCAGACATCAGCAACTTCTCAGGTGATGAAATGAAGACGGGATGTTAACTAAGCAGTGAGTGTTGTTAGATCTCTCTCTCTCTCTCTCACACACACACACACACACACACAATTTACAACACGCAGACATGACAAGAGGCCATCGGATTACATCTGCGTGATGAGAGCGGATAAATCATGCCATGCAGAAACAAACATAGAGATTGTGCCAGACATAGATGTGTGTCTGTGTGTGTGTGTGTGTGTGTATGTGTAAAAGATCATTTTAATCCAGTGTTTTGGTTTGAGTGTGTATGTGCCTCCCTGTGCCTATAAAGCGATAGCAAAAAAATCCTAGCAAGCAAAAAGGAAAAAAAGATTACCACAAAAAACCCTAGATGAGGTGAGATGGCTAATTATTTTCTTAACATTATAAAAAATATATATAAATAAAGCTAGCACAAAATCAGAGAGAGAAAAAAATGTACCACAAAACAACAGCAGACGAGATGGCATGTCTGATAAAAAGAAAAACAATAAATATTAAAAAGGCTAACAGAAATCCTATCAGACCGAGAGAAAGAAGAATTTTACCACAGAAAACTAGCATATATCATTGGATGGGGATGGCTAATCATTTTCTTGACATGACATAAAAAAACATACAAAAATGCTTGCAATAAAATCTTAGAAGAGACAGACAGACAGACAGCAAGAGAGAGAGAGAGAGAGAGAGAGAGAGAAATTACCACAAAAAAAGCCTAGCATATATCAATGGCTAGTGAGATGGCTAATTATCTGTCTGACAAAATAAAAATGATACACGCAAAAAATGTTCTCAAAAAGGAAAATAAAATTTTTCACAAAAAAACTAGAATGAGGTGACTAATTATTTTCTTCAGCTGTCCAACAATTTGAAAAAAGAAAAAAAAATGCTAGGAATCATAGTCATAGCAGAAAAAGGAAAAAGGGGGAAGAAAGGCATTTACCACAAAAGAAAACCCTAGCGTAAGTTGGTAGATGAGATGACTAATCATTTTCTTAGCATTTCTGCCAAAACAAATTAATACATACAAAAATGCTAGCAAAAAGAAGGAAACAAATAATTTTTACCACAAGAAACTAGGATGAGATGGCTAATAATTTTCTTCAGCTGTCCAACAAAAAGGAAAACAAGTTCATATAAAAATGCTAGCAAGAAAAACGTAGCAGAAAGAGAAAAAAAAATACTTTTACCACACAAGAAACTAGCATATGTTGATAGATCAGATGACTAAATAATGTTCTTAACTCGTCTGTGAAAATTAGTTAATATTTACAAAAATGTTAGCAAAAAAAATGAAACTAATTATTTTGCCCAAAAAGACGAGCATATATCTGTGAAAAATAAAAAGAATACAAGCAAAAAATACTAGCAAAAAAAATCCTAGCGGAAGAAGTGTTTACCACAAAACCCCTAGCGTGTGTCAGTGGATGAAATGGCATTTTTCCTCCACACAGTCTCTCTCGCTTGATTTTATCTGAGTCACAAAATGGAAGCTTGTGTAAGTCATGGGTCAAATTCTCACCTAGATAAAGTCGACGCTAACATTTAACATTAACATTTTCCTCATAATATGTATGATCATGATAAGCTAAATCTGGTTAGGTGCTTGTTTGTTTGTTTTTTGCTATTAAATATGTGTCTTGTGTGTGCGTGAAGGAACGTTAGCTAGCTAATTCCTTCACACATGCTCTCTATGATGACTTTTCTCACACATACTGACTGTATTTACTTTCTAACATAGAAAATAAAACCATATTTTGAATGATATGAAGACTTATTTTATTAGATTATGCATGTAAGTTTTGAACAAAGTTACATACTGTACTCCCTATACAAGATATTTATTAACGCACTTTGTGCATATTTATATTACAAAGCACGACATAGTTGTAGGCGTAATGATTTTTTTTTTCTGCCTGCCCTGAGGTATGCAATTGCAACATTCATACCAGACATGAAAGTGTGGTTTTGGTTTACCCACTCCTCCAAATCTCTCACCGCCTACTTACACACATATACACACACACACACACACACACACACACCCACATATATATATATATATATATCTATATATATATATCTATATAT
>JAQMYJ010000039.1:31160354-31175584 GCA_030014305.1 Clarias laeviceps
TAGTATAGGCCTAGAAAAGTTGCAATTCATCTTCACAGAAACTGAATGTTGAGTTTGTCTAGTGTGTGTGTGTGTGTGTGTGTGTGTGTGTGTCTGAGGGCTGCCTTGAGCTATGACGGCTCAATAAAAGGATAATAACCTCTCTTCATCTTTTCACAGCTATGGACAGATATACTTCAATTGCCACACACACACACAAACACACACACACACATACACACACACTAATTGGGGGATTTCCATTTGGCATTTAAACATTCTAATGACTCATACATTAAGAAAAAAATGTAGCATCTTTATTAACTTCTTCTTTTTCGGGAACGTTACTTATCGCTTTGCGACGCAGATGTCAGACAGACTGTTCATTTCCTTCCTTTACGCAAATGTTCTGCCTGATCATGCAAAAATCCGTACGGCAGAAACTCACCGAGCCGTAGAGCTTCATGGCTTTTACCTTTGAACGCACATAACACAGCACGCAGGAAGTAGGGCTCAGTGATACTTCCTGTGAGGGCTAATATACAGACTTAACGATTTGCAGACTCTGATGGATTTAGAGACATGTTAATAAACAGAAACTTCAGAATGCAGTAAACTTCATCTAGAGTTGCGCCAGGCTGTCTTGAACATGCAGCCAAATAAGGTAGCTGTAGAGGGCGATTATTCTTAAACGCTGTGTTCACTAGTTCCACTGTTTCGCTGAGGTTTTCAGACGAGTAAATGAGTCAAGGGTGAGTGTACAGAGAGCTAAATAAAACTGAAAGGTAGAGTTACAGAGACTTTCGCCTCCACACACACACACACACACACACACATACACACACCACCGGCATGAGAACCAGTGAGTGGGTGGAGGAGCAGGGTGTGAAATAAGCTAGTGTGTGTGTGTATATGAGAAGGCAAAAGGTGAGAGAAAACAGAGCGAGAGATAGCGTGTCTGTTTTCCTGTTCACTTGCCTTCGTGTTCACAGGGCTTTTCATTCGTCTGAGAATGTACACACATCGTCACTATGGTCATGTCTCTATTTCTATTTCTCTCTCTCTCACTCACTCAAACACACACGCACACAAAGAAGAACGACAGACGTGGGTGTACATGTAGTGAGTGGTTGTGAGATTCCAAAGTCTGTGGTCTGAGGTTATGTGTGTATCTCAGGTTTGACACACACACACATGCACACACACACAAACTGTCTGGGGCATCCTAGGACAAAATCATTCGCACACACAAAATGACACAAAGCAGATATCTGGTGTACCTGGTATCTGGGTGGCAGCAGTGGAGCCGTAATGGCTCTGGTGCGGGGGTCGGGCGGTGCCGTTGCCGGTGCCCATCCTCATACGCTGATACCTATCTATCTCATTCAGCCGATCAGAGAACTGCATCTTCTGAGAGTCCTCGAGCTTCACTCGGTGACCTGAACACGAGATTTCAAGAGAAAATTCATTGTTTCGATTTGGAATGACAACGTGTTTCACATCTTGGATTAGGAGCACTTACTCTATAAACTTGTGATTTGCTCAGAAGCTTGCACTACTGTACTTTCAGAACTGCTTAGGAAAAACTCATTTAGAAAAATCATCAACATCTTCAGGCCAACCAGAATCTCACCAGTCTGAATGGAGAATATACCAGCTCTGTGGTACAATGTTAGTTAACACTAAGATCAAAAACTTCCAGCTACATGTACGCTCTCATAACGAAGGCTGTGTTGAAAAGGTGTGATGATTGATTGAAACTGCTGTAAAGAAAAAACTGGCACTAATATGGCACTAATATTTTTCTTCATCTTTATAGAAAAAAATTGCAAAAAACTTGGTTGTGATTTGAGAAAGATAGGTTAGTTTCTTTTTAATAATTGCTTTAAAGGAGATGTCTCTGAAACGAGATTACATCTGAGGTCTCTCAAATGAACGATTTTTTTTACAGACACAAGATAGAATAGATTTTTTGTGAAAGTGTAATATATTATCAGCATTAAAAAAAGGCTGAAAGTCAAAATGAGTAGTATATTATATAATATAAGAGAAATTAATAAAATCATCTGAAACTTCCATCCTTGAGGTAACTCTTGAAACAATCCAAAGCTAAAATAACAAACCGTAGAAACATTTCAAATATACTATGCGTCTATATACATGTGCGGAGGTGTAGAGGTTATCGTCACCCCAGACACCCCCTCGTAACACGGGCACACTCAATCATACGTGCAGGACTCTAATGGAGGGCCTTTAATGCGACTGTCAGTGTGACACGTGAGCTACATGTGAACATTCTGTGGTTTTTAATGTGGAGTAATGGGGCACATTTGAATATTTTATATTGACACTGCAGGGCACAAACGGATCCTCAGATATGGATACCTCGTTCTCTGGGCAATATATCATCCCTCCTTTCTTAGCCCCAGGGCGACGTATAATTTCTTTTTACCGCTCTCGCTCCATTTGGTGCCATACTTGCTTCTTGTTTCGACTGTGTTTTTATGTGTTGTGGTTACAGGCTGGTTATACAAGCCAGCGTAGAGAGCGTGACAAAGGGAATAAAAATAATAATAATAATAATCATAATCATAATAAAACAGTTCTCATTTGACACAACCAAAAAACAAACAAACAGATTTTCTAAGAAATGTTTTTAATTGTTCTTGGTTCAAATTGAGACCTGCAACTTTAAACAGCAAGCGCCGCATAAGTAAAAAATAAACACTTGGGGACATGTTGCTGTAGGAACTTAATAAACAACAAGGTGGTGTCACAAGACCTGACAGGAAGTAGAATTACTCTTACGTCATTTTTTTTTTTTTAGCTCTATGCTCCATGATTAAAAATAAATATGAAGTCTCATACTATATTTGGCTAATGTTTAAAACATGTGGCACAGGTAAGCATGCTGTTTTAGAAACTCATTCATTCAAGAAGTGTGAGACACCTGAACAGGTGCGAAAGAAGAGAGTGAGAAAAGAGAGAGAGCGAGAGAGAGAGAGAGAGAGAAAGACAGAACGAGGAACATTTAATATCTGAATAAATGCTTTTAAAATGTAAATGCTTTTATGTGTGTATGTGTATACGTGTGTTTCCTGGTGTTAATCCCTCCTGGTTAAAAGTTCCTGGGAAGCCTTTGTGTGTGTACGGGTGTGAGGTTTAGGTTAGACCCTGCTCGCACCCCAACAACTCTCCCTCCCTCCCCCATTCCCGTGTTGAGCTGTATGAATATTTCATGCGCACGGGGGCACTTAGACAGGAATGCGGCATTTTTTTCTCATCATGATATCATAACCACAGAACAGACAGGGCAAATGGACGGGGTTCACGAGGGAGCGGGTTTAATTCAAGATGAGCACTCAATACACTCCACACTCCACACACACACACTCATAGGGAGAGACACTTTATATATAATTGGGCGATGCACTTTTTAAGGCTTTCACCTGTCAGATAGTTATGAGCCCTTGCCAAATGGCTATCATGTAAAAACTCAACATAAATAGCCTGCGTTGCCTGTGGAGTTGTGTTATACCTCGGAACAACGTTCACACTCAGCTGCGTGTGAACCGAAACAAACTGATTAGCCAACAGATATGCTGCGTTTCCTTCCTTCCCTCTCTCTCTCTCTCTCTCTCTCTCTCTCTTTCTTGTTCTCTCTTTTTTACACGCACTTTCTTTTTTCTTGCTGCCGTTGAAAAACCATATGGTCCTCACAGGAAACCTTTTTTTAATATATGTTTGTGTACTGTATAGCAAGAAGGCAGGGCTGATATATGATCCCTCACACTCGAAGGCTTGGGCTCGACTCCAGCCTGAGCGCACGGTAAATATTTGCATCAGTGTCAATAAATGGGGCCAATAGGTGCGTGATAACAGACTAGAATTGATCTGGAGCTGAGCTGGTTTCACTGTCCGTTTTGAATAAGTGAGAAATAAGGGATTGTTTGGCAGGAATTTGACTAAGAAGTGTTGTTGGTGTTGGTAGGTTTTTTATTTAGACATGACGGCCTGTCTGTCTCTCTTTCCTCACTTGGTTTATCCAGTTTGTTTTTTGACTAATGAATGAACTCCAAAGAAATGACACTTTTTTTTTCTTCTTTTTTTGCCTTTTTTTTTTATTTGAGGGGCCCTGTGTATAATGTTCCTATTTAACGTCTTAAGGAAGGAAGGTGTGTGAAAGGAAACAGGGGGGTGAAGATACTTCTGTCTTTATCGCTGCACCTGCATTCCCTTTCCTGTCAGTAATAAGAGTGAGAAAAAAACGAGTCCATCTTATGCAAACGAAATGCCTTGAACTATATAAGCTTTATTTTTTTCATATCTCTGTTTTTTGTATTGCCTGTTTGCCATTCCATAACAAAAATATGATCTTGTCCCTCTTCATATTTTGCTGTGTACAGGTATTTCCGGTGTGATAATACAGTAAACCAATAATTTCAGGTGTGATAATACAGAGCATGTCAGAAAAGTATCCTTATTTTAAAAAAAATGGATTTCAGACACATTTCTCCCAAAGATGTTAGGCGTTCCAAATGTTTTGCACTAAATCTGCATGTCTAATCTTGCTAACACTTAAGCATTGCATTGTGCAAACTACATGCCTCAATCATCACACACTCACCTCAAGTGTGGTTTCTGATAGCCTATTGCATGACATGCTTATTTGTAAAAATAGATATAAGGATGTTGTGGAGTTAAAAATCACTTTCTTCCTCATTTTTAGTGCCAGCATCGTGTATTAGACATTAGAGTTTCAAAGTGGAACTGATTCAAATTATAGTTCACATAATGTTTAGCATTAAATATTCACCCCTCTTGGACCCACATTTTTGTAGTATACTTAGTTGCAATTTTGTCATAGCCTAATGTTTGCGTCACTATTTATAGTTAAAACCCCTAAAATTTGCGACTGCGTATGTGTGCAGCCGCTGCTGAGAAACCCCTAGATTAGCTGTGGCTCTGGAGCAAACCGGTTTTCTAGCAAACGTTGCATCATCAGTTCAATGGGGTTCACCTGTGGTTAATTAAAGTCACACATGATAGACAGGATAACTACACCTATTCTTGGACACTAGAGATCATTTGAGAACATAAGTAAACAAACAGCATTGTGAACACCAAGGAGGTATCAATCAAACGTTGATTAAAAATGATCATGATGATGATTATTACAATAATATTAATAATGACCTTGCCTGAAGGATGCCCTCTACCAAAAGTCAGTGAGCAGGTAAAGAGGAGAAAAAAAACAACTAACTCTAAACACAATGCTACCACCACCATGCTTCACTGCTGTGTTACTGCAAATCATTCCGCAAGTATCGGCATTCATTTTATAGTCATAATTCATAATTTAAATATACATATAATAACGTAACATATAATTCAAATATAATTTCCAATAGCGTGCAGAAGAAAATACCCAGTGTTGACGTGAATACCCAGAGTGTTGATTTAACAAGTTCAGACTACATTTATGACCATTTGGTCATATATAAACACTCTGGGTGTTAATTCAACACTGTGTGACTTTTTATGACAGTTTTACGTCTTATGAGGTGAATGTGTATCTGGTTCAGCAAACAAACTCCTAGCTATTGCCTCATGTACAATTTTAGTGTAAAAAAAAAAAAGTGTGAATCTAATGAAGCAAGGCTTAGACATAGAACGTGCCTTGGCTAATTGACAACATCTGCTGTACAAAGAAAACTCTAAATTTCATTGTTCCTTTAATCTTCAGAAGAAAAAAAAAAGAAATCTACTTCTTAATGCTAACTCAGAAATCCTCCACTTAGCATGTGGCTTGTGTGGGTGTGCATAATTGTGTGTACAGGCAGCTAAAGTATACCCAGCATCCCCAGTTGTGCAGAGATGAAGAGAGGGATTATCCCTTTATTACGCTGTCACCGCTCGAAGGCAAAGTCTGTACACTATTTTTACACAATTCCCATGTGTAAACTTCAAATAATAATAATAAAAAAGTCGTGTGTATTAATCTCTCTTTTCAGGCCTTTCGCTGCGTTTGTGCTTTAAGCAACGAGTCTGAGCATGTAACAGAAAAGATTTTCCCAGACTGCCTTAGACAAAACGGAGAGACACAGCGTTGTTGTAAATAAGCGACCAAGTCTGGAGAGGTGATAAACAGGAGCTGGAGTATACAAAGGTGTGTGTTGGAAGGGTGAGTTGTTTTGAATCAGTTTTTTGCTGCTTGCCTGAACGCTGGCCCAGCTGTAGCGTAAACTAGGCCAGTAGATCAGAGCAGAGGTGCTCCTTACACTGTGGATGTCTGTGGCAGACGTTTGTGGTATTGTTCTTGTAGTTCAAGTGATTAACAGTAGAAGCCAATATGTGGATGTTACAGCTAACTAGAGATAGAAACACAAATCAATTAACTATGTATACTCACCAGAGCAACCCAGAATCCCTGTTATATTCTATCAAATCTTTCTTCATAATGTCTCTACAGAGATTTAATCTCCAGTCAGTATATGACAGTCGTGTGCATTTTGCAACCTGAAACCAAGATAAACCCAAGTTGCGAATGGGGGAACTGATGAACGGCCAGACAACACACGCCATAAGATTGCTGCATTACTATTTAAAATATGAATACAACCGCTATAAACTTGTGTGTGTGTGTGTGTGTGTGTGTGTGTGTGTGAGAGAGAGAGAGAGAGAGAGAGAGACAGGGAGAAAGAGTGTATTTGCCTGTGGAATAGCCTTTTTGGAGCACTGTCACAGCTCCTTTACTGGAAGTCCGGGCACAGGTTTTGGCGTATCAATTATTTGCAGAATTTTTCCTTTTAAAAAATGTCTGGAAAATAAACAGTGGAATTATTTCGGGGCCATTCCCGTAACACACTCTTTCTCTCTCTCTCTCTCTCTCTTTCTCTCTTCCTTTCTCTCTTATCCTATTCCTAGTTTTCGAACTAGTTATTCCAAGGTGGTTTGTTTTGATTGCATGATGGTAACATCAGTAGGATTATGGTTCGTTGCTTTTGTGAAGTCAGAATCAGCATGAATAGATCCTACTGGCTCCTTTTTCGGGATTAAACGCTATGTACTTGTACACAAACATGGCCTGTCACCTCGTTCCAGAAGAAAAGAAGCCGGAAACAGTGGCTTAGGGAGTAAAGGAATAGAGAAAAGAGAAAAAGACGGAGGTGTGTTGTTGGTGGGTATTTATTTTTTTTCGCCTGTGGTGTATGTTTTTGTGTTTTTTGGTACAACGAGGGTAATTTGTTATTATTACATGCCTTTAATCGCAGTGACATCACAGAGCGATAACCCTAGCAGGTTTACGAAGGAATAGTGGTGATTTCCAGCAAGTGTGTCCCAATGTGTGCGTGTGTGTGGTTGTGTGCGTGGGTGTGTGTGTGTGTGAGAGAGAGAGAGAGAGAGAGAGAAGAAGTGTGAGTCAGTGCTTCAGTCACTCCCTCACTTTATTTAATAAAAAAACGTTCCAGAATGAAAGGCAAATGAAGCTAATGAAAGGATGACAGGCAGAAGATAAATAGTTGTGTAGTGTGTTTCTGTTTCTTTCTTCTCAACGAGATGTATTTAGCCTAATATGCCCAGCTTTCACTTGGGGATTACAAGGTATTATACACCAGCGGGGATCCCCCCTTTTATAAACACAGTGTGACTGCATGTGTGTGTGTGTGTGTGTGTGGTAGAGGGATTGAGGTGTACCAATTTAATAGGTGTGTTTAGGTTAAAAACAGACGAGGGAATCTTTTGCAACCTGAAACCAAGCTAATAAACAGATGGAAAGTGTGTGTGCGCGCGTGTGTGTATTTTTAAAGAATGAAAAATTTATTGTTAATCTAATAGTAGAGATTAAATGCTAGAATAGATTAAGATATAATAACAACAACAATAATAATTTTATTTATTTATTTATTTATGTTTGTTTGTTTGTTTGCTTATTTATTTAAAAAATTTTATACATAAAAAAACTAAAAACAAAAACAAAACATACTGTATTCCTGAAAAGTCTCTGGTAACTTCATCAAAGACCAGTGAGTCTATATGGTACACATGTATACACACACACACACACACACACACATCTCCTTTTCTCTCTTCAGCATTGATGCTGCCTTTGAAGGGCCCTTGCTGTGTTTGGCGACATCAAAGTCCATATGAATCTATTGTCTCCTCCAGGAGAACACCATTGGAGAGATTTATGGGATAAAGGCGTGGCCTAGTTTATGTACACACCTGGCAGGTGCTTTACACAGTCACGCGCGTACACTCACACACATTTGTCCACGCAAAGAAGACATCTCCATTTCACAGGCTTTGTTGTTGCATTTGCAAATCTTACACAGGTCTCGGTGGCAAAATGCAAAGTTGACAAACCCATCAAGCTTCACTCGATTCTTGTTTTTTGCGCTCTGTCGTGCAGTCCGACCTAGAGTCCGACATTCGGCATTTCTACACAAAGACACTATGATATCTAGTAAAATAGATATGATGAGTGTAGATGTGCGTGTGTGTGTGGTGGTAATGGGTGCGGCCGAGATAGTGTGTTTTAAGGGAGGGTCTCCACACTTTCATCATTTTCATGCTTTTCTTGTAGCTGCTTCATCTTTTGGGGTTAGCACCTACGTTTGCACAGATGCCAGCTCGTATTGTGTGTCTGTGTGCAGTTTCAGTGCGAGTTCACGCCACTTGGAGTTTCTGTTCTAAATTTTTCTGGCACCTGTACTCTGGGTGTGTATTGGATGTGTGCGTGTGACTGCGTTCTTATTGTGGTTTGGCTTGCGGGAGCGTGTGCCTCTGTATCTCTGTATCTGTGTGTGTGTTTGTGTGTGTGTGTGTGGTCCTGCTTTTAGCTGCAGGGAATCCCTGGTCCTGTCTGTCAGGTTTCTCTACTCAACCTTACAGCACCATTCTCCTGGCAGCTTGATCAAAGAACCACACACATGCACACACACACACACACACACACACACACACACATATGCATGGCCTTATACAACCCTTGCTTAAGAAGAAATTGGGTGTGGCCTTATATGAAAAATACCATGATGAGCTATCATCATACTAAACTCTTATGACACACACACAGAGTTATAATTGATTGGGGTTTACAATATACTAGCATGCTTAAATAAATGACAGAGGCAGGATACACTTTAGCACATATATACACACACACACACACACTTACTTTTTTACTTATTTACTTTTAGACCCAGCCTAAATCTAAAATGAACCTCAGTCTTAATAACAAAAGCAATCATTTTGCCACTTAGATTCTTCCTCTTTAGATAAAAATAAATCTATTATTATGATATCATGACACAAATGAGATAAAAAAAAAAGTTTAATAAAGTATTATCAATCGAATAAAATATAATCGATATATCTCATTGTTTCTATTATTACTCACATTATCACTAGCATGTAATTGATTATGTAGGATTTTTTTTGTCTCCATTTTTAAACATAACGCTTCTAAAAAGTCAGCACTACTTTTTAGCCCTTCCTAAACATGAATAATGTCTTACTTTCATTATGTGATTTTTTTTTTTCTCACAGTCAAAAGAAACACATGAAACTACGTGATAACATTCTCATCCACACAAATTTAGCAGCTTGTGCATGTGTTGCATGCAAGCTCGATGCCACGAGTGTGCTTTCTTGCACGCACGCATCTATAAATTCGTGTAGACGCGAACACAAACAAGCGTCATCTCTACGTCTCTGTGTCTCGCTGTCTCGCTCTCTATGTCTGTCTCTCGCTCTTTCCTCCCAGCGGTAATGGCTCTGTGGTTGAGCCCTGCATTAGCTCTATTAGACCCGGCTCCATCCCGCTGAACCGCCGAAGAGTGTTAAGTCAGCAGGCTCTCATGCGGTCAAGGGTTCGACCTCAGTGGAGGAGGGAGAAAGAGACCTTGACAATTTTGCGGCTCGAGGCCGCCCTGTTTCTCTTAGCGGTCTGGCTAATGAGGGAAAGGACTAGGCTTAATAAGAGTCCACAACTGAGGTTGGCAACCTTCTAAACCACAAAGGGCTGCCTGTGTCGTCTTTTAACACATCCAAGGTTGCACACACTGGCAGCACACACACACATTTTTCACTCAATTTTGTAGCCGGTTCTTTTGTTGTCTTCAAACAGAACAAAATGAGATTTGGGAATGCTGTGTTATCATCTACCAGTGACTCATGCATCTGTTTTAGCCGTGGGCGTTTCGAGAATAACACCTATGCTCTTGCCTTGATGCCTTAGGCTTTGACATCATTAGCTCAATTTAACCGGTCCAATGACTACTGACATTATTGGTTTCTTAGATTGCGTACACCATCTAGTTTCACATCTGTTTAACTCTCTAATACTGCGAGGTTTGTTTGTTCTCTCAAAGTTAATTCCTTAAATTATTCTCAGGAAAGTAAACATTCATCTTAACTTAATTCTGTCATTCCACTAGGGGTATAAGTCCATCAAAAAATATTACCTATTAAATGTCTTACTTTTCCAACATGACACAAGTAAAGATATGATCTCCAGAGCCACGTCTAGCTTCATGTCTTTTACTCCTTTGACACCCCCCCCCACCATCTTTATGGCACAAGTAGTAACACCCAACAATGCCCTACCTCCTGTTTGCCACTTTATTTGTCGTTTACCAATGCCTGGAGCAGACATATTGTTTGAATTTGCACTTTGGCATCTGCTCAAAAGTGATCCACCTTTGATCAATGCTTCTAAATTGTCCTGATGAAAACAAAGGGCATAGCTAATGCCAACCCATTGGTGCAGCAGATCCGGGTGATACTATATCATCTGTAAACATGACATAAACTCTTGAACAGCAACGTGACTCATATAGACTAATATAACTTCAGGATTGGGTGTTATATGGGCTACATCTATTTTAGCTCCGGCCACAGACTCAGTGACTACTGGTTGTTTTTAGCACATATCACAGTACTACTGCATAGATGACACCCTAGCTTTACATTTGCACACACCACTATAATCACACATAAATTCATCTCTAATTTTGATTATATCACTTGTCCTATTTGTCATAATAGCCACAGGACAGCAGAAGACTATAGAGAGATGTATTTAGGTCAAAAATAGCGAGGCTTGGTTCAAGCTTATTGAAGCAACAGAAATATAATAAAAGGAAGAGGCATTTTTGAGTACTCACGTCTAGGCTCTCGTGGCCCATCCACTGTGACTTTGATTGCGCGGTGGTACGTGGCCACTTGAGGCGGTCCGGTGAACACAGTGATTGTCAGAGTAAAACTCTTTCCTGAAATAAATAAAGGAAATTATTTACAGTGCACTTGCTGCGGGCTACAAGAGGAAGCAGGCAAGGGTCTTTTACAGTATTTACCGCCTGTCTTCCTCGGTGGTCATGTGGCTTGGGTTTAATACACTGTCATTTGCGTCATTGTGGTGGGACACTTTCAGTGAACCAGACACTTTTCAAGATGGTCAGAAATCAATCTTCTACATAATGTGCACAAAAAGCAATTTTACCAAGTGCTTGAAAGGAGATTTAATGCATTAAATCTCCTTTTTATTGTATTCACAAAAAACAAATCTTTAGTGATAAATAAAGTGAAACACCACAGAGAAAATCAGCAGCTAATTCAATAATATGATTCTGAAATTCATGCTAAATACTGTGTTCTACTTACAGTATATTACATTCGCTTTTACATATTTATTAAGTCAATTTACAAGTCTTACTAATTATTCAGTTTTCTGGCAACAGTGCAAAGACATTAGTGCAATTTAAATCTTATTATAAACTTTATTTTGAAATTGGTTTTCCAGAAGTGTCCAAGTATTAAGAAATATGTGGGAAATCAACCCTGTATATCTTACAAGTAAATTTCAAGCAATAACAATGTTATCTTTTAAGTGCTTTTTGTTCAAATTTAGCAAGTCAAGCTGGTATTTCACAAGTACCCCATAAACATGTATGCTTTTAGAGATATAAAACATATATATTTCATACTATATTTTTTTAAGGTTTTGTAAAAAAAATTAAGTAATTAGAAAATATAGCTACAGTGTTAGGAGTGCTACAGTAGCTTGAGATTGGCTTCAAAACTCTAATAATGTTTAGTTATAAAATATACTTTTGGCCCACTTTTGTCTAATGTACTTTATACCTACATGGATAACATTAAAAGAAGTTTTTTGTTGTTGTTGGCTTTCAGTAGGCTATAGTAATTTATAGGAACTTTTATTGTGGTGTATATTAGCATTTTAGATGGACCAAAAAAGAGTTAATATAGATGCAGTACTAAGATATTTTAGAGTAAATGCAAAATCTGTTATTACAAAATACTTTTTGTGCTAGTTAAGCCTAAAGTAGTGTTCTACTAGTTCATGGTAATGTAGTGCTTGTGGAAATAAAGGAATTAGCCTGAAGAGATTATAATACCACATTTTAGAGTAAATTCAGAAAATCTATCAAGCTAATTATTTCCTAGCATATGGATGGTGCATAAAGAAGTAATTATTTTTAGTAATGGTTATGTTTATGTAGAAGGCTAAGATACAGTATATGAACATAATAATAATAATAATAATAAAGTACATTTTATTTTAAGTGTATCTGTAGTGAGATATATGAACCTAATATACTGTAAAGCTTGGTGGAATAACTTAATTAAATAAGCAAGTAAAAACACAATTCCTTATGATTCATATCACGAGTTAGCTACAACTTCATTAGCTTGGAGGAATAGCCTAATTATGAGTTAAGCAAGTAAAGATAAAGTTACTCTTCATAATCTTGAAGTAAATATTATTTTTAATAGGCTACAGTGATTGATAGTACTATAGTCCACTGAAAAATAAAAATTTATTAGAAGCTACCTGAATATTGAATAATGTTGAAGTAAATTTTATTGTGAGTATAGTATAGCTATCTAAGTATAGACAAAGTTCCTCATCATAATCTTGAGGTAATTTTTTTATTAGGCTGTTGTGATTAATATCACGAGTAAGCTAGTATTTCTGTATTTAGCTAGTATGGAAATTTTCTTTGGGATCAATAAATTATCAATTTAAAGCAAGTAAAGATAAAGTTTCTCATTATAATCATGAGGAAATTTTTATTTTTAGTAAGCTACAGTGATTGACATAACGAGTTATCTAGTATTTTACTGAAGTATATCTACAGTTATATATACGTATATATATGGATTTATGTACTGTATTGTACAATTTATTTTCATAAGGGCGTATTTTATTCAATTAAAAGCTATGTGATTTTGTTTGTTTGGTAATCCACACAGAATGTTCTGGAACGTTTGGTTATTGTGCGCGTGGCTGTTAAGCGCACGCGACGAGCCAAGGCAAGAGCTCGCGCGATGTAACGGTCGTATTTTTTCAGAAAAAAAAGGAAAGAACGAAAAAAGAAAAAAGAGTAAAGAAAGAAAATAAAAGAAAGAAAATGTGCCGAGAGCGGCGTTTTGGTTTTGTGGAGAAAACCACACACCTCCGTGTTAAACAGTGTGCCAAAATAGCACTAGAGACTTGGTTACTATGGTGGTGATGGTGATAAACAGCAGTGTTGGACTGGTGTTTGATAAATACGAGAGGCTGAGAGGCTAACTGCTAACGTTACAGGCCTGAGAGGAGGCTGGAGGAGGGAGCAGGGTGGGGTAGTAATTGACTGCAGAAATGAAAGGTACTTTTTTTTAATCCCTCATTCCCTTCATCCGTCTGTAACTGTTTAAAAGTCTGGCGTTTACCGGAAAATAAGTGAGCCAGGAGCGAGTTCGAGAGGAAACGAGGGGAAAGGGGGCTGTGAAAGAATCTCAGCTATGTAGGATGTAGGTTTCTTTTTTTTAAAGGTGTGTAAACAAGCTAACCTGTGGGGGGAAATAACATTCAGTCTTTAAAAAACACTTCCGAATTAGATTCACTGTCAGTTTCTTCTTCTATTAACATATAAAATATTAATTATTATCTCAGAATTATGGATTTTAAAAGCAAAACGCATCCTATTAAATAATAAGCCTATGCAGCCTGTAGTTCAGTGTGTAGTATAGTGCACTGATCCACATCCAACAGGGAGGCTTTTGGGTTTCAGTCTATTTAAAAAAAAAAATTTATTATAGTGTATTGTTTTATATTGTTTAAATGATGTATTTAAGCACCTCTGCCGCTTCTTCCAACAAATCTCAGGTCGTTGAAACGCGCCACTTGGTTCTTCATGACAGCGGACGCGTTCCTCAGCTCGGCCGAGTAGTTCTCGTCGTTTCCTGCCATGACGGTGACGAGAGTGCCGTCGGGTACATCACCGAGAGCCACCACCTGTACAGAGGACCAGGTATGAAAACACAGAGAGAGAGAGAGAGAGAGAGAGAGAGAGAGAGAAAACATTGGTCAAAACCACATTGACTGTTACCGCGCTATATGATAGCAATAACATAATCATATACATGCATTTCTACTATACTATACAAGCATGTAATATAAACGTATCTACCTAAATAATATAACTATTTATTTATTATACAGTATAATCAATCATCACAATCAGCAATCACGTCTAGGCGTGCTTCAGTGCACTTCACACTGATTTTCTAATCAGAGTTGAGTACATAAAATGATTGCAAAATACGGAAAAAAATAAGTGTCTTAATGTTTTTAGACAAAAATTTAAATTATTATTGATTATTGAATGAAAATGATTATTTACTTCATTTCTGAAGGGTGCCACTGTTTTGATCTGGTTTAACGTCCGGGCCTTAAGTTCTTCTATTCAAATTATTATTATTATTATTATTATTATTAGACTTGAATCTCAAATGTGTATCTGTGCAAAACGTTACGTGCATATTATTCCTATTGATAATACAAATTAAGTTTATTTAGCTATATATTCACAAGTGTCCCTGAAACAAACTAAAAGCGAAAAATTGTAAACGTTTCAGCAGAGCAGATAAATAAATGTCTTAAAAATACAGCAAGTGTTAACTGACATGGGTAAATGGACATTAAAAAAGTATAATGCTGCACAAGTCAAAGTTTTTTTTTGTTTTGGTCAGTAAGGAATAAATGAACGAGTGTTTGTAATAAACAAATTTAAACATGAAAAGTAATGCATAATTTGTGCATTCGTTTAAGTTGTAAAAGAAATAAAATTAATATTCTTAGAGAGAGAGAAAGAGAGAGAGAGAGAGAGAGAGAGAGAGAGAGAATTTACCTTGAAGGCAACAGGGAGAGTTTTGTTGCAGCGCCAGTGTGAAGGCAG
>JAQMYJ010000039.1:31175643-31191830 GCA_030014305.1 Clarias laeviceps
GCACGTCCACCACGGAGCGCGTGTCCGCCGCATGCCGCGACCTCAGTGGTCCCGCGGCGCTCATGCCGCTCGCGCCGCCCGCGGTGCCGTCGCTGCCGCCGCCGCCGAGCTTCGGGGTGCACGGGAACGACGCGGTGGGCGGCGTGAACCGTCTGGTGGTGGTCGGGTCTACAGGTATATGCATCACGAAACCGTGCTGTGTAAGTGCCACTTCAGAGTCAGGCAAAAAGAAACAACAATAAAGGGAAAACTAAAAAATAAAAAACACTAATAAAGACTAATTCTCTAAGACTAAAGGCTTTCCTCGTGTTGATTTTTTTTTGTTGTTGCGGAGATTAGATAAACGGGACGAGCAGCGGTGGATGCAGCATGCGAAGCGTTAACCACTTTTCCCCCTGACTGCAGCAAAAAATTTAAATATATATAAAAAAAATAAAGAAGCAAGAAACCGCAAATGAAGCGTGTGCTCTTCTGCACAGCGGTTTCGTGCCAGATGCAAATCACTCAGAAGTCCCGGACTAACTCCTGTTTAGGTACCAAAAAATAAAACAACAAGTCTATGACTTGTCGAAAATACAAGCACTTTTTAAATTAAGATTTTTTGCTCCCAATGTAATCACAACACTACTTGCTCTACTGTAGAGTTTGCGTCCATCAGAAGCGAACACTATTTTCGGTTCACGGCAGATCCCGACAAAGCTAAAAACAAACAAAAAAGCTCGTATTTATTCCAGAAAAAAACAGGAAAGCATGAAGTCCCTCGCCAATTTTTTTTCTTTTTCAATGCTGATCAGATCCACTCTGAGTCTGTGTGATCCTTTTCGCCATCAATGTTTTTTTTTTTTTTTTTTTTCGGAGTCTCCGATGCGCACTCGTTGCTCTCCACACTGAATGTGCTCTACACACGCCAGTGTTTACTCAACTCATTTTAGAAGTTTCCGAGCGAGGACTCCGAGCGAGGACTCCACCAACGAGGAGTCTGGGCGTGGTTTGCCCTCGACCAATCAGAATCAAGAACAAAAGCGAAAGCGCTTTATTTTTTTTGTGAGAAGCCCAGTCGGGACGCAGTGCCTTGTGAGAGCACTGGGGTTATGAGCTCTTGCACATCTCTCAAATTCATTACAAATAAATAAGAGTTTTATTAGTCAAGCATATCTGAGCTCGGTTGTCTGTAGGATATACATTTTTACCTGATGAACAAGTTTCTATTTATTTATTTATTTATTTTTAGATTGGCTCATCCTTTTTTGTGTTCGTTCCGAAAAGCAGTTTGAGTGCACTAAATGGACGCAAAAAAGCATAAACACGTTGGCACTGCTTAAGGGCATCACCAGTTCTTCAACTAGTTCTGAATGACAGAGAGCATCATACTGGTCCGGGACAGACAGAAAATTACGTAAAGATTATTAAGCTGATTAAAGTATTAAAAATAAGCCTTCAAATAAGTATGAACACACAGACTGAGAACAAAGCAAACGCAAAAGAGACATGTCCTACTAATCTTATTACTATAATTCCTAATAATAAGTAGTATTATAATGAGATGAAAGCTAACATCAAGATCATCATCATAATAATAATAATAACGCTAATAATAATAATACTTTAACATTTTATTAATTCAATAATAATCGTGAGTATTGTGTACATATACCATAATCTTTTAAAAAGTAAATATATACTTATTTCAATAACTCAAAAAAAGAAAGAAATATCAAAATAAGGAATATTTGTGTCAGAACCAAATTTATGGGCGAATGCCCTATGGACAACACAGTGCTGAAGATTGATTGTAAGAAGTAATGAACGCAATTAGCTAAGGAGTTGGATGTGGTTCACGTGATGCGCCACACCCTTTCCTCCCATCAGAGCGTCACCGCTAGTAGGCGCGTTTGCTGTTTAAAATGAGGTTAGAGAGGAGAGAGAGAAAGAGATTCCCAGACTGACTACAAAACCGCATACTAGCGTACTAAATAGTAGTCTATGCCAAAATCATGCTCCGATCTTAGTTATTCCAGTGTACCAGTTATAGAGTAGTGCACATAGTGCATCTCTTCTACATCGGTACATTTAAATTGTTGAAGACTGCTATTACTAGATTGTGCATAATAAAGGGGCCTGAAATAACCCTTTCAGTTAGGTCGCATAAGATTTAAATTCCTGAGAGCAAGGAATGTAAATGTAATAATAATAATACTAATTATTATTATTAATATTATAATTTATTATTATTATTATTAGTAGTAGTAGTAGTAGTAGTAATAATAATAATAATAATAATAATAATAATAATAAAAGAGTTGAAATGTCAGAACTATTCTTATTACTTTTCCTATTGAATATTTCACACACACGAATACGAAGTAATATCACTACAAGAAGAAGAACATTATGAAAAAAATTTAAGAAAATGCATTAAATCCGATTTTCCTCCTTCCTATATTGAATGATAATGATTTCATAATAAATGTGTCTTTTTTATGTCATCCTTTATAACACTGTCTAACAGGTGTTAATGTCTAAATGAGCTCTCTAAATATATTTGTATTTTGACCAATCACATATCTTTGTGTGTTTTTAAAACCTGTCTTTAAAATAATCTCATGAAACAAAAATCAATTTGTCTAAAATAATCTTTAACCATGTCAACCATTAAGCAGCAAGGGTTAAGATGACCCCAAAGCTTTCCGCCATTTCAACTTGTGCAATGATTTATTTATTAATTATAAATAAAGTCACAGCGGAGAAAATAGCAAATCGGATTAAACCTTTCGTTTTATTCCCTTATGTTTAGTTTATGCCGGATTTGTGTGGAAATATACAAGATTTAAAATGTAAAATTAAAAACCGCAAATGACATTATATGCAGTGTGACTACGTTTCCGTTTAGATGCCATTTTACCAGCTACCCATAAGCGAGAAAATACTTAATGATAAGCATCAGGATTTATTTAAACGAATGTAATTAATTTGCGAATAATAATTTGGCGTTTTTCATCTCTGCACTCGTTTAGTGTGTTTCCCCTCTGATACCTCTGACTTAAAACACAAAATCATGATCTCACTTTATTAGAAATTTCGGTGGATTAATTGACCAGGAATAGATGAACATTAGAATAGGTAATATTAGAATAATCATGTAAAAAAAATCATCCAAAAAAAAACAAAACTTTTACGCAAACACTAAAAAACAACTGCATTTGTTATTTCTGTTATGCTGGAATTGATGAGTGTTTTGGGAAAACACGGAAAAAATGACCACCGTGCACACAAATCTTTAGGTACCTGAATGCTTCAGGAATAACATTCTTGAAATTAACTTGGTTGTCAAAAGTAAGAAATCAATTAACATTGGATAACAACGGATGAAACTTGTAATATAGAGGGCATTTTATAAAATAGGGGGAAATGTTGACGCCGTAGCTGGAGGATAAATGATAAAGGAAATATTGCTCACTTTATTATTCATTACTTTTTATTTGTTTTATTGTTTTTATTAATAAATAGTACTAATATTCTTATCAGTGTAACACCTGTACCCGTTTTCCCCGCTTGTCGGTTGGGCTGTAAATATGGGACCCGAAATGCAAAATACTTAGTCAAAAAGAAGGCAAGTGCTCTGTAAGGTGCAGTTTAAGACAGGTTCAATGATGGGACGTTTCATTGGTCAACATATTACTTCGAATTTTCAAAACACTGAAGGAGAGACCTGACCACGCCAGCTGTCAACGCGTGCAGGTCAATATTTCAGATTTTTAATATAGATTTAATAATAATAATAATAATAATAATAATACGCATGAGGATGTTAGAAGACTCAAGCCAACCAGCATCACTGGGGCATCACTGGCGCGTCCCTCCCGCGTGGCATCTGTTCATTATTAATATGTTGAACTGCGTTTCTGTCACATGAGCCTCCGCCGATTCTTCACCGCGCACTTTCTCCGGTTTCTAATACTCCCGTGCATCGGACATCTAATACCGCGTGTACTTTTCCTAATCCTCCTCTTTAAAGCACGCATGTCTTAAAGTCAGACAGCGCCCGGTGGCCGCGTAATAACGTGATGAAAAACGACGTGACTCGTTACAAATGGACCACCGTCTTTCACGAGTTCAAAGAGAAGCGCATGTTCCGCGCAAAGTCCAAAGAGCCCGCTATCTGACTGCAGCTCCTTCGGCTTTAATCAGCGACGATGGCAAGACAGATGCAGCCTCATCATGATCTGATTATTTAGAGCTTTCGGCCCTTGCGAGATGTCAAAGGGCTTCATAGGGGGCTTTAAAAATACATTTATTCATCAAACTGCTCGGTTCATGCATTTTCAATAAACGATGTCACTGAGCTGATCCACGTGTTGCAATCAATCTACACACCTAAAAAAGGGTTTTCCAGGATAAATATTGCACCAAACATCATATTATTTATTATGAATTTGTCTACACCACTGACTAAAATGTAAAACGATATGAATGTAATAAGTTAGGACAGGGCTCTCTGACCTGAAAGTTAATGGGGTAAATCTTAGACGCTTATCTATATATAGGTAGGTTTTTCCTGACACTATCACTCTCTGTTGACATTTAATAAATATTTTGAAATTAGTAATTGAAGAAATTAATTGAAATTTGCCTTATATCCTAAATCATCATAAATGAAATCTATAATAGAACAGTAAATAGCCCTTCTGCAGGGAAAACATACTAAAGAATGACTAAAGGAACACAATTAGAAAATACTGACCCAAGCAGAACAGAGGGGCAATAATGCCACCACAAGTCGGTTGATTTTTTCATCTTTGCCAGCTGTGGGCGGCTGCACAGTTCTTTGCATTTGCAAATTACAGAGAGAGAGGGAGCCTTGAAGCCACAGAGTGCATTCCTTCCGTAAAAAGTGTCTGCTCGAGTTTCAGGCCAGTGGGCTTTTGCCCCGAGCCAGCATGCAAACAAACAGGGAGAAAAAGACACACATGCAGAGGAGGGAGAGAGAGAGAGAGAGAGAGAGAGAGAGAGCAGATGCAGCCAATCCATAGTGCTTTCTGCATTCACATCAGATGCATTTAAATCACATAAGTAGTATAGACTCATGAATTCAAGCATAGCTTCATTTCCAGTATAGCTTCTGTTGAAAACAATTAATTTAATTTAACTTTTAACTTTTTTTTAAATAATATGCACTCATTATCACACAATAACACACACACACAAACACACACACACACACACACACACACACATTGGTGTTAGAGGAGGCTTCTGCCATTGCAAAAGAGTTGGTCGTGTTTAGACTGCAGATAACTGTGTAATGGATGTGTGGTAAGAGATTTAGAATAAACACATATAAAATACGTATTTAGTCTATGTAAGATCTGATTGTAGCTGGCTTGCTGCAGGACTTTTACTGAAATATTTAAGATTGCAATAACAGTGTATGCAGATTTTGTTTAAGCCTGTGCTCTTCTTGTGCAGTCAGTTCAGTTTCTACTAATGCAAAGTAAAAAACAGGTTTTTTTTTCAGGTACAGCCTCACTTAACAGATCGGTCCTGTAATGACATGAGTCGATATCAGATCAGTTTTATTTGACTGACATGAGATAATGTGGTAAACAGTTTCCGTAGTGGAGTTATTTTTGTGGAGCAGTGAAAATGCTGTCATCCTTAGTCACCTATGCATGTTAAAAATGAAGAGAGTTTGAACTTTGGTTAGCGATTATTGCTAAAATAGTCTCTTTTTTAAATGTTCTCAATATTTGTACCAGAAATAAAAACAGTTCATTCTTCTCACTGGATTACAGATAAAATGTGGGCAGTTTAAAAAACAAAACAAAAAAGAAAGCATAGAAGCTCTGTTATCACATCAGATGTCTGTCAGCGATATGTTAATTTTATTAATGAGAATTATACTGTACACCAGATCACATTGGTAATATCAGAAACCCTTCGTATTAGGATTTCCTTCAGAATCAGTGCTGTGTAGATGCATTAGTTTATTAGATATTGTGTTTCACATGTTTATTTAATAATATTATTTAAAAGCGTAAACAGCTGAAGTTGTGTTTGCTATATTATAATTTGCAGTTGAAGAGTTATACAAAGGACCTAAATGACTTTTTTGCTCTTTACCTTGCCTCTAGAGGGGGCTGCTCATGAGCTGACAGAGAACTATGAGTTTGTCAGTTCACTTACTTTCTCTTTCACACACACACACACACACACACACACACACACACACACACACACACACACACACACACACACACACACACACACACAGAGTTCCTATTATTGGAGTCTTTTGATAAAGATTTACCACCACATATATAGCAGATATCTATTAAGCCTTTATAAACATGTCATAAACACATTATAAAACTGCAATATCATTTTGAAAATTTTAAGTACCACAGATGATAAAGAGATAAAGATAAAGGCTGCATGAGATGCAATGACTCTGAGCACACCACGGAGTACACATCACTTCTATTACATTCTGCCGAGCGCCTCCTATGCTACGAAGGCCGATCTGTAATCTGTAGTAATTGCATGTTGCAGAAAAACATTTTTTCCACTGTGGTAATGGCTGCAATATGTGTGTCGGTGTTGCCAAAATGACAGTAACATCCCCTCCTCCCACTTTCTCGACCACAACATACAAGCCATGTCTCTTTCTTTTTCTCTCCCTTTCTTCTTTGTTTCTCTTTCCCACTGTCCTTGACTCTCAAGTTTTCCTCTCAGAAAAGTCCCAACTTGTGTGTGTTTTGACTAATGTATGTATCTCGTTACACGGGCTGATGCCATTTTGGCTCTGAAGCTAGCAATAACATAAATAATAACAATGGCTCAACCCAACACAGTCTTACAATTGCAGATTTCCAAGCAGAAGTTAGTTGCAATGGTTAGTACCAAAAAATATCTTTTCCTTGTCCTATAGTAAAATAAAACAGAGAGGCGGTGTGAGCGAGTGACTTCTCTCTCCGTCCATGTTGGTGGTTCACCAAAGGCCCAATTTTATGAGGTCATAACCCCTGACTGTGGCGCATGTTTATGATGTCAGCACATGTCCACACCACCCTTAGAGGCCTCTATGTTTTCTCTGCTCATAGATGCTGATGATATCGGCTCCAATTCTCCCACTCATACCGTATTTTATTTCACTCATTCATACGTGGTGTTTGGGGTTCCACAGTTAGGTTAATGTCGGTCTTGTGGCAAACAATCAGCACCACGATGAATAATTGGTGAGATTCCAATGTCTACAGGCAGTTCACAAGAGTTTCTCAGTTTTCAGTGCATTCATTTGTACAGTGAGTGGAACTTATCTCAGGTGCAGAATGAATCAGTTCCTTGTAACTTTTTGTAGTGTATATGCCCGTGATGTAAAATGATGTCATTAAGTTTGCTTGTTCTTAGAATATTAGGCCACACCCACTCAGACAGTTTTGATCAGCAAATTTAACTGCTGTTTAAACAGGGTCTTTGTAACTTTTTAGATTTTTTACTTATCAAATTTTTATTTGATTCAGTTATTTGATTTATTTGAGCCAATCCCAAGCCCGGATAAAATGGCAGGGTTGCGTCAGGATGGGTAAAAACCTGTGCCAAGTTGTTGTGCGGATCGAATAGTCCTCTGTGGCGATCCCTCGACAGGAGCAGCCGAAAGACTAACAACAACAGACTGATTAAGCACTCAACTTTTTGTCATCATGCTAATATTTAAACCATGTTTGAGAATGTTCCACAGGACTTCAAATACATATCAAACCATGTGGAAGCATTCAGACTGAGTGAACAATGAATAAACATCATCATACACACAGTAGATTCCACTTTATACTCCTCTGCGGAGAAGCTGCTTAACCAGCTGAGAAGAAAAGCCCCTTTTCAGAGAGAGAGAGAGAGAGAGAGAGAGAGAGAAAGGGATGCACACCCACCCCACCCAGGCAGCTCCCGAAATAGTCCACGTAAAAGCATGCCACCACAGCCGCCATAACTCAGGGCTTTCCCAAAATGAGTGTTCATGTGGAGTCAACACTAGGAAGTGCGCTTGCCTGCCAGCGACCGCTGGGGCCGTCTAGCACCGTCTGCTAACCACATTTTCCCCCCAGAATACAATGCCCCTTTGTGCTCGTGTGTGGTGGTCTCCCATCACGTCCGGAACTGGGAGAGCGAAGGAGAGACAGGCAGACGGAGAGAAACTGACAGACACGCACAGAGCACAGTGTTCATCTCAAAAACAACTTCATCTGGTTATATTCTGTCTGAGGCTTAACGAGCTATTATGGATGTTTGCAACATGCTCGCTCATGAAAATACAATCCGTTGTGTTCAGGCCCAGGGGTGTCGTTAGTGGTCATAGTTTTTTTTTGTTTGTTTGTTTGTTTTTTTGTTTTTTTTAAATGCAAATTCATTTTTCTTGGTACAGTTCGTGGTATGAACAATTTGAACAACCAGTGTTCAGTTACACTTAATATAATTTGACTGTAGTCATAAGGGAAGGTAAAAGCCCTAACCACGCCCTCAACCTAAATTGATAGGTTGATGTCTGACAGCAGTGTTGGATTAAAAAAAACAAATAGCTGTTTGATGAGCACAGAGATAAGGGCAGAACGATGAGCAAAGAAACGCAATGGAAATCGTTGTTTTGGTTATAAATTTCTGTTTATATAATTACAGTTAACTGGGTCAGCAGTTACTCTGGCTTTATTGGTACTAAAACCGTGACCTCTAATGAGAATTCCCACAAAATATTTACATGTGACAAGAAAAAGAGTACTCTTCATGATAATAAGAACAAAGTTAGCAGTTTGAGATTGTGCTGGATATGTTGTGAGAATGTACTTCATATTTAGTATAACACAGTCTGCTTGTGTACTTAAAAAACCTGATGGCATGTTTTTTTAAAGCCCATGTGCTAATTTGAGCAGTTTAATTTCGTTTTTGGATCACATCAACACTACAACTTATCAAAACACCCACAGAAAACACGTCTGGAAACTGTGAGAGAGAACAGAATACAAAGCATGCGGTTTGATAGTAGGAGGACATTTGCATCTTGCAGCCTTCTGCAGTATCAGTAACGAGGTTCTCCAAGAGTTCTTTGGAGGGTTAATGGTTCGTAGATTCCTGAAAGGGTTCCACTTGGAACATTTCTTAGAAAGGTAGACACTCTGATTTAACATTCTACTTAGAACCAGTTAAAAGTTCCTCTGAGGACAAACTAAAGAACACTTTTAAGTTCTACACAGAACCTTCTCAGAGGAAGAGGTAAATGTAAAATGTTAATGTAAATGGAAGGACAAACATCATCAGCCTGTGTGTGTGTGTGTGTGTGTGTGATTGCTAACATAGTTTGTGACTAGATATCACACACACACACACACACACACGCGCACACACACACACACACACACACACACACACACACTGGCTCGTGATAGACATTCCAAACCACTGAAAAGTGTTGAGTCAAAGATTTCCAAACACATTTACAGTACATGCAAAACCACTTTAGATGGCCTTGTTTCTATTCTAATATTATATTTAACAATATTGTGTAATTATTAATTACAATTAGATAATGCAGTTTGTTTCATTTCTTAATATGTTTTTTATAACATTAACATAAAGCCAGTTCATCGAGACATTCGTATTCATATCAGCATTAAAATATTATTTATGTTTCACGTCCTTATGTATTATCTTTTCTTCTCAATAATTTTAGACTTATATCATTCTCTCTCTCTCTCTCTCTCTCTCTCTCTCTCTCTCTCTTTCTCTGTTCTTCTGATTGCACTGTTTGGGCCTTCTTGACAGTAAGTGTAAACTCATTTCACCAGTGCTGGGAAACACTGTAGAGCCACATGATTCTTGTGATCAAATCTAATCAGTTAATCAACACAGTCCGCGTCATGGAGCTGATTAAAGTTGAAGAAAACGAGAAAAAAGCTCATTTACAATAAAAATACCTAGCATCAACACTAATCATCTACCACATTTGCCTTCCAATCAGTGAGTCATGAATAGCACATAAAATAATAATAAAAAAAATAATTCTTCTTTCATTTTTTGTTCCATTTTGAGGGGTCCCTTTAAGTCTTTAATAACTTAAAGAGTTATTTAGTAAACCAAGAAGAAAAATTTATCCATGATGGTCTAAACCTGTTAAAGTTTTGCTTGGACCCATTGGTAGTTGGCTAAACACCAGAAGAAATCACAGATGAACCATTGTGGACAATCAGGCATAGTTGATAGTTTGTATAGTTTTTTGTACACACACACAAAAAAAATGTTTTTTTTTAGCACAGGAAATCTGACTTTTTGTACATGGTTGCAAAACTGATTCCTCATATGATTGAGGTGGATTATTTAAATCTTGTTTCTTCATTACTTGGTAATTGTTTCTTCATTACTTGATCTTTACGAAAAACATGAATAACACGGAGACAAATCTCCAGCAGGTCAGAAAAGACACTAACCTAAAAAAATAATTACCTAAAAAAATATTAAGGTAAAATGATGCAAAAGATTTCTAAGTTTTCTCAACTTCTTTTTTTTTTATATACTTGCAATAGTTTTTGTTGCTGTTGTTTTTAACGCAACATCTGTTCAAAACATAACTGTATCCCGTTTAAAAAGCATAACACGTGAGGAAAAAAAACAATTTTTCTATGATGCCAGTATAACTTTGGTCTTCCCCAACACATGCCTGCACTGGTAGTAACATTTATTCAACAAATAAATAAAGAATAATTCTTTATTCAATAAATAAATAAATTACACTTTCAGCGTTGTGTGAATAACCCGTAAAAATAAAGCTCATGAAAAACTAGGTCTTCATGAACTGTGCTTGCTAAATTTTTATGTTTGGGGAATATTGAGGTCACTTAGAGGTCATCAAAGTTAATATTGCAGACATTAAGGCAGTCATTGTTCAGCGGTTAAGGGTTATGTAGCAGTAACAAGGTTGTAAGTTCAACTCTCAAGATATGCAGAGCACCTTAACACAAGCCCTGTGTTCTGTATTTATTTCCCCCTTTTCTCTCCTTGTGAAATAAATGTGATCAATGAGTATATAAAATATGACAGGGTCTGACAGTTCCATTTTCAGAATTTGTTATAATTTCATCAGTGGAATATCCAGGAGGATGTGATGCTGTGGTCTTCTGCTGCTGCTCAGGAACTGCCATGGAAATTGAAAGTGCTTAATCAAGAGACTCGAGCAGTCAGCAGTGATCATCGTGTGTGATTCTGCACGCACTTTAACTGCAAGTGTGTGTGTGTGTGTGTGTGTGTGAGACTGTGTGAGTGTGTGCGTGAGTGGCGTGAGAACGGAGCAGACACGCCGACCTCAGTCGAGACTGCGGAAGTCTGAAGAATGAGAAGAAAGAGGAGAACCAGTTTAAGTGTGTATATGTGTGTATATGTGTGTAATGGGGAATCCTTCAAATAAAGGGAAATGGTCTGCTCTAACTACCCTTTCACAATGCTGGCTGACACACAGGGTTACATAATGTCAACTGGCCTTGCTTTGCTTTGGTGACCAACAGCCGGGATATCAAGGGGAACAACTCTGTCATGGCAACTGAACGTATCTAAACGTTCTAAACACTGACTATCACACTGACTGATTGTACATTAGTCTTATTTTAAATTGTTTAGTGTGGTATGAACAAAACCTTCTAGGTAAAAAAAAACAATAATCAAAAAATTATTATTAAAAAAAAAAAAAAATCTGCAAACAGAAGCTCCCAGTGATATCAGTTTGTCTTTTCTGATGTGCCGGAGTGTAGGTTTATCACTACACGATCTTTTTGATATTCCCGCCCAACGTCATTGGAAATATCACACACCCATCAACTTGCCTCGCTTCACATTTTTTGCAAAACTGTAATAGTTTAGGTGGAAATGCAGCTTTTCTCTGTCCTTCTCTATGTTTCTCTCAGGTTTTGATACATAAAGTAAGTTCAGCTAATGAAAAACAGCCTTTTTTGTTTGCGATAAGGGCTGATTGTTCTTGCAGGTGCTGAAGGTGTGGTTAGGAGAAGACTAACGGATTTGCCTTTCTCAGTTTCTCACATGCACACCCTCTTTCTGTCAAAACACCAATTTTCAAAAGAGACCGTTTTAAAAAATAAGCTTCATCAAAATGGTAAATACTAGATTCATGTGAGTGATGAAATAGTGATGATCTTAGCAAGTACAGTTTTTATTAATGCTGTTAGATGGAAGCTTCACTATATTTGTTCATTGTTCAATCTAATTAGATTTTATTTGTATAGTGCTATTAACAATACATATTTTCATTAAGATTTGCAGAATAATTGTTATAAATACAAAATCAGCCACATATCTTCTTGTTTATTCTGATTGAAATGAATCATGAGATTTACTACATGTTTAGTTTTGTCTCACTTTATCTATTCGTTTTCAACAACATTGAACAGTCATCAAACAACTATCATAAATGATTTCTGTATGTAGAAGTGATCTGATGTGACTTCAAACAAAGCTACAAACAAATCATGAAACATTAAATGAGAAAGCATAATTAAAAGTTTACTAGATGCTGTTATATTTTAAAGGCATTTATATAAATTGTATAACATAAATTATATTTTTAAAGCAGTGTTTGACCTCCATTTGACGTTCCATATGTTTAATTAAACAGTTAATTCAAAGCCCTCCAAAGTGTGTGTTAATGTATTTCTCCAGCTGAAATACCCTGCAGATAATGCATTACTTTTACACCTAAAATTTCCTTAATTTTATTGCTTTTCCAAATGTGATGTTTCAGTGTATATATAAAAGAGCTACTGCTAAGCCACGCCCCACAAGAGGACAGCAGAGCTGACCAGCTGACCGGGAAATTTGTATTTTCTCATATGATGTCACAGTAGGGGAAAATCTAATCGTCTTGTTTAAGCTGTGGCCAGTACAAAAAGGGAAAAAGGATAAAAAGGTTTTATTATAATTATTCTTAAGTTAACTTCTACAAAAACTTTGGCCTAAATCATAAACTTGACATTAATAACTTATTATATACATTGTGAAGTCAGGTGGCAAGTGATCTAGCAGATAACTGTCAGTGTTTTTATGTCACAGAAGTAATGAAGATTTTACTGATGCAGCACTGCTTTTATGTCAGTCTGCTCAGAGTAAGCTGATTATTAGCAATATGTAGCTGATCTTGCAGGAAAGTATGCATGTACAGTGTTTGTGTGTGTATGCTTTGCAATTTTTTGTTGTGGCTACTGTGTTGCAGTCACTTGGTGGAATCTGCTCTTATGCTAAAACCAAAGAAACGGCACACACTGTTTGATCACAAACGTGTTTATCTGAATATGAAACAAAGTCAGTGAGGTCACGGAGGCCTCGCTAACAGCAGCGTATGGGTTTAATTAATGTCAGGAATCACTGGCTGCTAAGAGACTGCCTGTAGAAACTGTTCATCTGCTTTAATCAGCAGATAAAAACTCATCATGATATAAAAACTTGACTAAAACTGAATTTATATGCGTTAAAAATTAATGCATATAAATAAATTAATTAATTTAAAAAGTCCAATATTGTCATGATATCCTTAAATAAGTTTCTCAGCACGTTTTCCGAACCGGCCGTCTAGACTAGTCAATCTATTTGACATTTGTCCATTGTGTCATGACAGATTTAGACATTTTTGTCTTTCAGCATAGCAGTAATTACATTCATAATAGTCACCCAAGAGCCTTTTTCTGTGTGTTATGCTGAATGGCTGTGCGTGTAAGTCAGCAGTGGGGTAATATGCTTAGCGTACACCTTCAAAGTTTCTTTACCATCGTCATAAAAAAAAAAATCACCCGCTGACGTGTCTAACTAGCAGGATACCTTTAGATGAACTCTTTGACATTTTTGTTGACCTTGTTTTTGTTTCCTTTAACTGAGCACACCACCTACAAATCATTCTCAAGAACTCATTAAAGCTTTGATATTGGACACCTTCCCAAGATTGTATTCCCTATGTGGTCCCCAGATAACAAGCTAACCTGGCATGTATGTTTCCATCATTAGATATCCTACATCTACTGTAAATTAGAGTTAAAATTTATCTTGGTCATTATATTCAAAAACAAATAAATAATATTGTGATAGTAAACTGATAGCAAATTGATTTTTCCCTTATAATGTATTGCCCTCCAAAATCTGCTATGAACAATCAAACTAGCTAAGTAACCTCGCATTTCACATTAGCTGCAGCCAGTTTGATTGCATAGCTTTAGTTACTCTGCTTGATGTTATAGAAGCAGTACATAGAGTCTTAATATGCTTTTAATGTAATAAATATCTGCATAAATACAGCACATGCACCATTCAGACATGTGTTTCTAGACACGTTTTTTTTTCCTTCCTGAGACGCCCGAGCCTCGTCTCACCATCGCCCACCAGCCCCTTTATCTTAATAAGTAGCTTCTAAATGATAAACGTTTCTATGGTTTGAAACCGGAGCACAACTTGAAAACGAGCAAACAGTCTGAGCCCAGTAAATACGCCCCCGCTCCCCAAACGTTTACAATTGCTAATCATCTCCAGATCATCTGTCACCATGGGCCAGCGCAGTGCATTTTAAATCACAACGCTATCGAGCCAAATGAGACGCAGGAGCAGGACCCTCCGCCGTCACTCTCATGCGCTTTTTATTAGTTCCCTTTTGGTGCTATATCGAAAACTCTTAATATACAGTTACACAACTCGGCTCTTGATGTTTCTGGGGCAAGAGGCAAGGAAAGGAGCAGCGGAAAGCCTTTGAATCGAATCCAGCGATCTGACGCGTCAATTTAGAGGAGCACGAACCATGTGTTTATGAGATTAATAAACTGAAGGCGGTGTAGTTTTACAGTGGGGAAACTGCTGCCAGTACAGGCAAATGGGCACGCCAGTTTTCTGACATGTTCGCTTTGGGTATGCATTGTGAAAAGGGTTCTTAACTTCAAAAACTTGGCTCTAACTACTGTTCTGATGAACTGATCCCATGCAAAATTCATAGACCCGCCACAACTTCTAACCTCACCCTAACCTCTTTTATACATTACACGTTTTACACGACTCAGCTTGTGCATATTTTGTAAATATTGGAAATAGTGAGAGAGTTCATTAGCATGTAGCTGCTGGAATAGTTTAAAGGATAGTTTCTTCAAATATGCATGCATGAACTGATTTGACCAGTTATTTAAACTGCTAATAGCTTGTTGACCCCATGCTATGGTCACTCTCACTAAAAAAGAAAAAACCCACCCATTCTTTCACCTAAAGAGCATGAACAGCCAGAAAAGTCATAAAACTTTCCAACCCCTAATAAAGTCATTCACTCATGCCGACCCCAATTAACCAGCTCTATTGAGATACAACTAGAACCCAAGACATCTGTGGCTGATAAAAGCAGGGAATCGAGCAAGAAGAAGGCATGCAAAGTCCTCCGAAGTGACTTAATCCTCCTAAGATTTACATCTATTTAACCCAAAAGAATTGCATGGTTTATATGAATGTGCTCAACTGAATATGTACAGTAAGTGCTTCTATAGTGCTCTTCTAAGAGTTTATACAGCAGACTCCCCTGAGGAACTATGTGTAATTGCCAATATGATGACATTTTCTATAAAGAGGTGTTTATTTAGCATTTAGGGAAGGAGTTTTTATCGTCAGGGTTTTGTAACAGTTAAAGTAACTAAGTCTTTCGACACTGATTAAGCATGTTGTGGTCTCTTTTAAACATTTTATGCTGTCTTTTTTTAAAATTATTATTATTACTATTAACATCACAAGAGCGAAAAATGAATCTGGTGAGTGAGTGAGTGAGTGAGTGAGTGATTGAGTGGCTGTCTAGCCGACTAAAAGATAAATGGGAACAGGAGCTAACTTGTCTCATGGATGTTCCATAACATGAAATGTTACCTACCAACCGTCCGACAGATTGCAAAGGAGGAGTATGTTTTAACATCAGAGTGCACTGGTAATTTAGGTTATGACTTTGACAAAAGAAGAGTTTTTTTTACCCTCAACCATGATGTCGAATTTGTTATGTGCTATTTTTTAAATCTGTCTGATGTTAACTGATAGATAGATAGATAGATAGATAGATAGATTGATTGATTACACTCAGCAACACAATGAAGTTTATATATATATATATATATATATATATATATATATATATATAT
>JAQMYJ010000039.1:31191995-31211923 GCA_030014305.1 Clarias laeviceps
TTTTATATATATATATATATATATATATATATATATATATATATATATATTTCATTCTACACTGTAAAACAATACTGAGGAGTCCAAAATATGAAATAATCTCCTTTAAACTTTAATATTAACTTACGCTTTGTAAAGCCTTCTAATCTGAGGTGGTGTTTGTTAATTGGTATTTTCTGAGGCAATTTTTTTTTTTGCTTGCTTTCCTGGGATGTTCTTTATGAAAGCATTTGTCTGGTGAACTTATCTTGACTATTCACATTGGACAAAAAAAATGTTCAATGACTAAATCAAAGGTTTAACACCTTTTTTTAATATAGTGGTTTACAAAAATAAATAAATTATAATTCAAATTCCAAACACAATTCTTACTTTGTTCATAGTCAAAATGTGAGTACAGGCTAAAATGGCAGTGACTCAGAGAAATTTCCAAAAGAAAACAAAAAGTGTCACTAAAAAAAAAAAAAAAACCCTCGTTGAAGAACCTCAGAATTAACTTTGACCTTAAAAGACATTGCTAGTGGCATGCAGTGATATAAAACGGGGTATAACCACTAGGGGCTCTCACAGTGGGTCACACTCTGTGGGGCTGTAAGCAACCTGGCAGCTTTCCTGTAACTTAGTTTTTACCAAGCAGAATCCCGGTTCATCTCTGTATGTGTGTGTGTGAGTGTGTGTGTGTGTGTGTGTGTGTGCGTGTGTGTGTGTGTGGAGCATTAATAAACTGCAGTTCCAGAGCAGCAGGTGTGACCTCATTGTGGTTACTGGTAAGCAACAGAAGCAAACAGAGTCTGCATCAGATTAGCACGTTAAAACACACACACATGTGAATATATCAACGTGTATTTATATTCCTACCTGCTGCTCCACCAGTAACTCTCGCTACCTCCATCGTTATATTTTGTAAATGACACGGATGATAAATCACCAAGTAACCGGATCTTTTTTTTGTTAAAGGTATTATATAATACAGTTAGCTTACATAAACACATACACACAATTACATACTTTATTGCATTAGGTGATTAGGTTTTTACACTGTGTAGCATGTGCAATTTAATGTAAAAGAAAATGAGCAGCAACACTATTGCGTCAGCACCACACTGTAAAGTGAGAATTTATGGTTTAGGCATGTTTTTGCTGCTATTGGGAACGTTATTGATGACCCATATTCCTTACATTTACTCTTATTATGACAAACTTTGTCTGCATTCTGACTCATTTATGCAGTGCTTCTGAGCTGTTTCACCGTGACTTTTTTTGTCAGCCATCAACTACCTTACACTCGTCTCTGCTTGTAGTGCTTGAAACTATTGGCATTTGGAGCAACTTTAAGCTTGGACTGGATTCTCTCTCACTTTTATTCTCATCAATATTATCAATAATATTCTATCTCAATACAAAAATAACTTATTGGTGTTGGTTTTAAGTTTATCTTGTTGACACTGATTTGATCCTGGATAATATTTTTAAAAAATAATAAAAATCAATATGTCCACTTCTGTCCTAATGTTTTGCTCCATTGTTAATATCAGGTAGGCGAATGGTACATCAAATATATACACATACAGTATACAGTAAAATCCCCCAGTGTTGTTTAGAGTTCAAGTCCAAGCGGATTTATATAAACAATCATGGTGTTAATTCAACACTGGGGATTTTACAGTGAAATGTATAAACAGTACACACCTGCTGTGAAGTACCTTGCCTGAGGGAAAATATTTAACATTTCAAATATGTCACTCAGTTAAAATATATGCAATTCAATCCATGATTATATATAATTTTGGATACTTGCAGTCTACTCTAACAAATGTTTCCATTTCATAATTTTATAATTGTATTCCATATTATTATTATTATTATTATTATTATTATTATTATTATTATTTTAGTAATTACAGACACATTAGTAAAATCTGAAATCATACACAGTTCTCAGGTTCTTTATCTTCCATTATTTTAATCAAAAAGGTATACAAGCATAAACCATACATGACTGCGATTTGGGATGTTTGCAGAATATCACATTGTTGACAAAGTAGAGTTAGAAATAAGGGAAAAGATCCTGCAAGATAGTAGGATTGTCATTTTCTTCATTGAGTGCCTTATGACTGATACGGATCGTTCATAGAGTCTTGAATTCATTCTTGCACACTGTTAGTTTGCGAGAAAGAGAATGTTAGTTTGCTGTTAGTTTGTCAATAATATTGAATAATTTGCTTTAAAATTTATTTTATGAGTGGTTTAGGGACTGTTTTAAATCTGCAACACTCATTTTATACAGTGTATAAAAGCTGTAAGAAAAAGAACATGCTGCACAATGATGTGCCAATGCACTTTATTGGTATTTTTTAAATAGCTGCAGTTTTAGCAATTTAATTGTCATTTACAGCTTTTAGTATCACAAGCGCTTGTTCTTAAACAACTACAGAATATAAGTCGCTCTCTAAGATTAGTCTTGAATGAAACTGTCAAACCCCTGAGGGATTTTTCCTTCCCTTGAACTAATTTATATGAGAAAAAGCTTTTTATTGGCCTCTTGGCATCTCCATCAAATGCTTTCCCTGGTTTAATTTTCACGACCAAGGAATTGAAAAAGGATATTGTACTCTCGCTAATGATTTCCAATAGTGATTATGGCAGGCATTTAAGCGCCACAGATATTCCGCCTGCCAGTTCTAAGTCTTCCACGGAAAGATTACACACCGAAATGTCAGCCTTTAGGAAAAAATAAATAAAGAAAGAAAGAAAAATCTCTGAGTGACATTTCTTCAGGAATTACTCCAGAGCTGCTGCTAATAATAAGGCAGTCGGAGAAGAGGACGGAGATGAAGGAAGGGGAGAAAGAACGAGACGAAAAAGGAAATTTTGAACCGGCTCCAGCGAACGCATATTACTGTCACTCATCCAATCAGATATGTTTTTATGTAAACCACTGCCTGTGTAAGTGCATATGTGTGTGTTAGATACAGGGTGTGTGAGTGGGTAAGTACTTGGAAGCTAAGCGAAAAAACACTCTGCAAACAATTTAGGGTTGGTCCCGTATCTGTCTCTTATTAACTCGCGCAAGCCACAGTCAAGTGGGGGATTTTTTCGACTTTTTCTCTATTTTTTTCTTCCATCATTCTTATTTATTTATTTATTTATTTATTTATTTGCTTGCTTTCACTTATCTTCTATTTAATTCTTTTATTGCACCCAATGGGGTAAATGTTACTCCATGCTCGGAAATGAAGCTAGACATAATACACCCATGCTGATTAAGATTAATGTCAGTTTATCAGCATATTACAAATGTAAACACTGCTATCTATTCATGTATTTTTAATATAAATTTTTTTTTAATCAGGTGCTACCACATGGTGAAATGACATCAGGCTTCTGTTTAATGACACTATGAACTTTAACCACCCAATAAAACAAAACGGGTTACGAAAACAAGATACGAATAGGCAAATAAAATAAATAAATAAATAAATAAATTCAATCTCTGATGCAAGTAGTAACTCGAAAGGTATTTACTCAGAGACCACAAACGAAGCTCTGCTCTGAATTATATTCCCAATAACTCACTGCTGATTGAATTTCAGTGCTGCCAATTCATGAATTTAATTTGTCTGCCTTCGTTTATTGAGTCAGATCATCAGAGCCCAAAACTGAAATTACTTTGATCATAGTCATGCAGCATGTTTATATTTTACAATATAAAAAACATCAGTTGCGTATCGTACGGTACGAAGGTCATTCTGCAAAAACACTATCAGCTAGTTACACGCTACACGTGACCCGGGATCCATTAAGTTTTGCCATTCTTTCTTAAGGAATGGAGCAGATTGCAATACACACAAACACATACACAAACACACACACACACACACACACCCTGAAGGCCCAGTGACCACAAAAAGGCAAAGAGTGTATCCTCGCTCAGGGGAGTAAATGGATGAGAAGTACACTGGTTTTGTTTTATGGTTTCAGAGTTCCAGTAAAGGCTGGTCTACACGAAAGTGCACTGATACAAAATGTATCTGATAATGCACCAGGCGGCAAAGAAGCCATTACAACATGACTGATGTAGAGCATATTGCATACTCCATAAGTAATTCATTTGTCTTTAAACATATTTAGGTTTTGTACAAGCTAGGTGAACACACTTTGGTTCTAACATGTCATCTAAAACAAGGCTGCACCTGCAGAGGCAGCTTCAAATGCAACTCCTCTAACATTTCGGAATGAACACAAGAGTCCGAGTGATGCTCGTTGTGTTCCCAACTATGCTTCAATTTACATTTGTTAAAATACTGTAAATGAACATTTTAGCCGTGGATGGAAACGAGGGACCTACCTCTGAGTAAAGTGGAGTAGTTAGTGAAAGAGTCAAAGATGCTGTTCGAAGCCATGTGTGACGTCCACAAGGGCCAGATCCTGCGCCGGCGCTGCCCTCCGAACCACTCCAGCAGCTACAGCCTATTGAAAGTAACAACAGATGCGAGAAAAAAAGGGTGGTTGAAAGAGTTTCTCGGACCACATAGGCTCCTTGCAACCAAGAATTTGGGGCTGGTGAGCGCCACAGGAATCTGTAGCCACAAGCTCGCTAACAGAACAGCGCACACACGAGTGTGGAGAGACCCACAGAGCAGTGGCTTAAATGGAAAGTGATAAAGGAATAGAACAGGATGTGGATGAATGTTATGTGGTGAACATACCTGTGACAGTATGGCAGACGCTGACGATTCCTGGGTTTGGAGGTTCAGGTATGAGTGTGTGTCTGTGTGTCTGTGTGTGTCGTCCTTGTCGTGGTAAACGGCGTGGCGATGGACTGTCAGCCTCAGTTCTGGTCACAGCTCCCGCGGCAATTCTGCCTCTCACCCAACCCACTGTTCCATTGGTAGAGTCCAGGTCACATGTCACGTGAGGTCACAAGTCTGTTTCCTCCCTCTCTTTCAACGGCACCCGGTCATCCCACTCTAGTTCTCTATCCTCCTTCGGTCTGATTGGTCAGCAGATGCTTTTAAATTACTCCTCTCCCTCACCTGAGGCCTGCTCGATCCTGTTCTACAGAGTTTGATGATCAGAACTAGCTGACAAAATATAGATCAAAGTGCAGAAAGCAGAAACCTGCCTAAGAGAGACGTGCGTTAGGATGGAAAATGAAGCTCTCTGAGGGCGAAGCAAAACAGAGAGCAAAGAGCAGAATAAGCTCTGAGAGAGGAGGCAGGGCGTTTGTGTGCGAGCAGTGTGTGTATGTTTGTGCACGCTGGTGGTTTGGGGCCTGCTAAACCAACCCTCCACCCTCACTTACCACTTGATAGTATCATAATCCTATCCTCATTAGAAGCTCTCACATTCTCACTCTCTGTTTGACCTGGTTATGATGAATCAAATTTTCCATAATAATTGCACTGACCTGATTTTTTTGAAAAAAAAAAGTGGAAATTATATATGATTTAGTGTTTGATGAAAAAAAAGTATTCCAACACTTTTCTTAACTTCCTCTTTCTTTCTGCGGTACATTTGTATGTCTGTCTGCTAGTCGTTTTCTCCTCATACTTAGACACTTCCATCATGTCTAGCCACTGGACAGCAACCCTTAACCACATGTCTGGACAGTCAGCTGACGCAACGTGTGGTCATCTCCGAATATGCATTTTGCAAATGTATTTCTCTTGTACTGATGTACTGATCGTTCTTCAGAGATGGGGACGGGGGTGTGTGTGGATCCTTTTAACGTGTGATTGGCCACCCCGGTGCCACATCAACCACCATTCCTTGCTTCCAGGTACCACTTTTAGTGTAATGCAATTTCACGCATTCGCTTTTAGTCTTTTTAGTTAAAGGTTCGAGTGTGGTTTACAGATGAAAGTATTAATGATCACTAACGAAGTATTAATGATCACATTAATGATAAAAAACATGAGTTAACAGCGCAAAGTGCTTTCAGAACACTCCTGGTGATTTGTTTGAGCCGTGACACTACTGCGTATCCAATACAAGGGCAACCTGTTAATACCCTTGTACCTCCCCCTGCCTTCAAATAACCACGCGATAACAATAAACTAGAACCACTCCTGCACGCGTGTGTGTGTACTTGAAGCAAAGTGCATGTGTGTTTGTATAATGTTGGACATACCACTTCGCACCCTCACTGCCCTGCTAATGAGCACTTGTGTGTCAGTTGGGTGGCAGCACAGTCCAAATGACATGGTCCCAAAAGTGTGTGTATGTGTGCTGGTATGGAAATGACAAGTTCCTAGTCAATGTGGCCAATGGACGAGGCCACAGAGTGGCTTGAGTACTTATCAGCAGTGTCCCGGCCTAACCTCTCTCTCTCTCTCTCACACACACACACACCTCAAATCTCCTTGTTTCTATGAGGTGTAACCGACTGAGTCAACCATGACACCACATAAATCAAGAACTACAGACCTGCAAACAACAAAATGTAATGATATTTCATACCTACTGTACCACGTTTAGATTGGTGAAACTTTTTTTAGCCTAAATTAAAGTGTTAGCAATTCTGCGTATAGTTTGGATTAATTTACTAGCTCAACTTTACTTCGATGAACACAAAACTCCTGAACTATGCAGGTCTTTATCCAATTAACAGCGATTCAGGAAGTGACTAGGGGAGCATTTTTAGATGTTCAGCACCAAAATGACTTTGTGTTCATGCTCTTTTCATTTCTTAGTATTCATCGTTTTGGCTTCTAGGCTTTGAACTAACTGGGTTAGGCAGAAGAAAGTTACAGAGTACAGTAAACTAGATATTCCCTCTAATAAAAATGCCTTTTCGTGACCTGAGCATCATCTGTGTGGGTCAGCAAAAAGTCAAGGAACCCCTGAAAATTATCCTAACAAATCATGCCACTTGAACTTAAGTCTACAAATGGTAATCAAGATAGTGTAAAATCAACCAAACTAAATAAAAGATCAAATTCTGCCTCCCAATAGGCACAACAGAAAAGCATTTGCATTGTTATTTATTTATTTATTTATTTATTTGGAAGGTCGTGTGTTTCGAGTGAGACCAAGCTTTCTGGGTGAAAAATGTCAAAATATTCTGGAACATTACTTTCTGAGATCATGTATGATGAAGAAGTTGAATAGAGCTTTTTTCTGAGTGTGTTACACGGCCCAGTGATGCAGACGCTCGATAAGATGGTGCAGTTGGCCTTATGTCTCAGAGGAAGCTTGTGTTAACCATCATACTCACATGTGATCTTGCAGAGAGCTTATCATGTCAAAACCTCAACAAGATCTCATGATTGAAATGCATGTGAATGATTAGTCAAATTAATTGTTACATATGAATTCATCTGACTAAGCTCAGGTCACCTGGTCACGTTTTCATAAAGTTTGCTCATGTTCATGAAAAAGTCTAGATTTTTCCACTTTTTCTTCTTTTTGAACTGAACGCTTTATAAGACCAGGTCGGGTTCTTATGAATCCCATGTGAAGATAGGGACTGGGACAAACACCATCTGCTCTGTATTTTTGCGAGTTCGTTCCTTAGCAGCGTCACTCGCTAACCGCCATGGAGAATGGTCAGAAGCAACACTGGGTTCAGGGAAAAGAATTTCTCGTGCCCTTGTTTATCGAGCCCCTGTATTTAAGCTTAATATAACTCCAGTGACCCTCCGCCCCACGGGTGGAGCTGTGCCGGGCGGTGGCTAGCAAGTGCGGTTGCTAGCACAGCTGCACAGGGGCTTATTTTGTGGTGTAAAAATTGCAGGCTTTCCCATGTGCAACTCATAAAGAAGGGAATGCAGCAAAGGGGTGGACGAGGGACTCTGAGGTTCAGTGGCCGTCCTCACTTGACACGTTTTAGCCCAGAGGGGGGAAAAAAACAACATTTGGATAAAACGGTGATGATCCTAACATTCAAATCTGCACTACTGACACTAATTCAGGAAGTCAGCGAAATCAGAGTGTCTGAGAGAGAGAGAGAGAGAAGAGGTGACTGGACTGTGCAGTTCTATAATTTTGTGTACTTTCTGTGGAAACGCATTTTTATTTGAGTTATTGTAAAGTCCTAAATGTTACCCTATGCTAATGGCTTGGCACTGCCTTTTTGCTGAAAGATTTAATTTCTAACCCAAATCCTGCTATAACAACCTCCTTAAATAAGGTTTTATATGTCAGAATGTCTCATTTTTGTCTTTTGTGTATAATATTACATTTTGTAGATATTACGCTGTAGTAATAATATAGCATTTAGTCTTTTTTTTTTTTTTTTAATAGTGTTTTTTTTTTTTTTTTTAGTCATGATGCAAATGGACGCAGGTTGAGGCCACATCGGCAGAATTAGGCCACGACCAGGATAGGCCCTGTTCTATTTCAACCTCAGCGGTTGCACATGTGAACTTTTGGCTTGTCAGTCATCTAAAAAGTGGCGCATCCTCTTTTTTTTCACATGTACGAAAAAGGTAGCATTGACCTAGAAAAAAAAGTTAAAAAAAAAAATTATAATGACCTGGTAAAACCTTTTGCGCAAATTAAAAAAATTTTTTAAACGGAAGACAAAGAGAGTTTTGTAAATATTGAACGTCTTGTAGACAGAGTGAGAGAGAAAAAAGAAATTGAGAGAGAGAGAGAGAAAGCTAGAGATGTTTACCACCTCCCCCCTCCCCTTTCCACAGAGTTGCACTCAAACCATCGTCCTTCCTCTTTCACACACTCGCTGTGTGTCCTTCGCACGACATGTGAGTCCCACTCTGAAATTCCAATTGAAGCACTAAACCCTAAGTTTAGTTTAGTTTAAAAAGTTTAAAGCAAGTTATATGATGGCTTTGCTTTACAGATTTTTAATTACAAACACAATGTATACATACGCTGCATATAAATCCATATTCATATACATATACATATATAGCTCTTCTTCATGGGGAATTGCGCTACTGGTTAAAAGAACTTTAAAAGACTTTTAAAAAACATCCGTAGTCAAAGCTGTGCAGTAACGTCGGCAGTCCGTTCTCATGGCCTGCTTGAATCGTGAAACACCAAAAGCACTTACGCAAGTGAAGTATTTTTAGTCACTGATGGTTAGCATTCTCAGTGTGTCTGTGATGAAACAGTCAAAACATCACTTCAGACATGCTTTTGATTCAGTGTCAAACCTTCAAGAATATAAACTGCTTATCTCTAATTAGCCTAAAAAAAAACAACACTTTAATTGAAGAAATCTTTTTAAATTAACAAGTTACATTTTAATCTGACATCATCCTCTCTTTCCAAAACCCAGCAACCCAGTCATAACACTCAATGTCAGAGTATAACAAAAAAAAAAAAAACAGACTTTAACACCAAAATTGTACTAAGCCAGAATCCTTTTGTGTGATTTTTACCCAAAAAAAAAAAAAAAAAAACTCCCACAGTAACCACACCCCTCGCTTTAACCTTAACCATTTCCAACTTTTCGTACGAGCTGGCTTATGCAAATTCCTCCCGTGTTGGTTTCAGCTCTCTGCAGGGCCGACCTCAGGCCTCACCAGCACACGTTTCCCCCAAAAACCAGACCAGATCAGACCAGATCGGAGCCTGAAACCCTAAAAGCCATCCTCCACCACCAACCTCCAACCTCCACGCTGCCAGCAAACACACTTCAAACATGCACCATAGCACACACTGGGATCTTTTCTTTTTTTTTTTTTTTTTATCTTTCTTACTTTCTTTTTTTGTTCCTATTTATTTTGGCAGTGCACCAATTCACCATACCTGATTTATTTTTTTGACATTCCACTCATTTAGCTTTCTTTTCCTCTTTTCTCATGTTTGTACAAGCATGTGTGCGTGTGATTGGGTTTTCTCAGTTTCACATGTGTGTGAAATGAACAAAAGCAGGCTGGCACTTCTCTGAAAGAATCTGGAGGAGGTTTGCTCTGTCACAAATGTTGTTTTTGAGTGTTTGAATTGAGGGATTTTTATTTTTATTTTTTTTACCAAGCTGTCATTGTTGCATTTGTACTTCGAACGTTCATACGATCATATATATATATATATATATATATATATATATATATATATATATAGCATAAATATGCATGGCTGCAAATATCATGTCTGGTATGTAGAGCATGAGAATTTGTGTTAGCTTGTGTGTGTGTGTGTGTGTATATATATGAGTGTGTGTGTGCTCAAGTGCGTGTGTGTGATTACCCTGTTCCTTGTTGATTTCCTGTGGTTCAGACAGAGGTTTTGTATGTGCCAGACATATGGGTAAACGCTAGCATAGGACAGGATGTTGAAGTGTGCGCTCTCTCTCGTGCACTGTATCAGCTTAAATGCAGCATGACTGCACGCACGACTTTATACACACCTGTGTGTTTTGAGAGTGCATGCACGCATAGCTTGGTGTGATTCTAAAAGCAAGGCAGGGTGGGGGTGAGGATGAGGCGACAGTGTCATGGAGCGTGAACGTCAGGATGAGATATTTATTGATGCATAACATAATATCAGATATATCTTGTAACAGTTTACTTTCTGTTTTTTTTTGTTTCGTTTTGTTTCTTTTAAACAATGCTGGAACAGTACTTTTTTTTCCCTTTTTTTTTTCTTTTTTTTTTGCAACACGCAGAACAGAATAGATATTACAATGTGCAAGTCTGCAGCATGCACGCCAATTACTATTCAGAGCTCCGGTTTATCTGATGCCATTGTTTCCAGAAGTGAAGGTGCTGGGTGTTCTGATCAGATCCTCACACACTGATAGCAGAGTGCACTGTGAGAAAGTGTAAAACAAGACAGAGCAGCGGTGTGTCGAGAGTAAACAGCTGGATGAAGCAAGAATGAGAAAACAGAGATAGAGTTGGGGAGGAGGAATAGAGTACAGAGGTTTCATGTGGGCTTTACTCACTTTCTTTTGCTTTATTGGTGATTTTCTTTGTCTGTGTGTGTGTGAGTGTGTGTGTGTGTGTATATATACATATATACCAAGATTTTGGTGTGAAAACCTCAAACGTTTATCAGATCGATTCAAATTAACGTCACATGTCGAAGACGTCTCTGGTGAGAGAGAGGAATAGAGGAAAATATTCAATTCAATTCAATTTAATTTTACTTATATAGCGCTTTTAACAATGGTCATTGACTCAAAGCAGCTTCACAAAATGAAAAGAAAATTATAAAGGACAATAAAAAGAAATGAAAGCTAAGAATAAATGGAATGGACAAGATAGATAGATAGATGGATAGATGGATAGATAGATAGAAAAGTGTGTCTTGATGCATCCTCGATGTACACAGACACATATGTGCACGCACACATGTCTCTGCTTAGGTCTAATGAGCAGACATGTGTAACCGTCTGGATAAGAGATAATTCCCATAACAGCATGCGTGTGTCTATCTGACGTATTTACTTTATTAACACTGAGGATGTGCTCGAGTTTCCCCGAGACGTACGAACTGGTGAATATTGACTATCTATTGAATATCTCATTGACTGAGACACAGCAGATTCATTACAATCCACGTGAGGAAGACAAAGTGAAAGGCAATGCTAAGATCATCGGATACATTTGTGTGAAGCAGTTCTTTATTTAACTATAACCTTCCAGCTCTACTGTGGAAACAAACCTGCAGTATAAAACTTTACAGCTTGCAAGATTGTTTGCGTTCATGTGACCAGTATGATATACGCGCTATATGCGCTATATCCCTCTCAAGGGCAGGAAGTGAAAAACAGAATAGGCGTGATGGCCGAAAGTCCATAATGCGCTAGTTTCGATGGTATTCGCCACAGAATGATATAAACAAAACACAAACATCCCAAATATTTCACATGTAGTCCTTATTTTATAAGTAAAGTTCACAAAAGAACTGAAAAATGTGCCCGTTAGCAAGGTCATAGATTTAATTAACTACCTTGTCCTCATGCTCACGGCACTGGATTGGGCACAATGTGTCAGCTGTCAATCAATCTGGTTAAAGGTTCGTGCCACGCAAACAACCTATTACAGGGTTAATCTAAAGTCTGTAGCATATCTAGCCTCTCAGCCCAAAAGCCAACATGAACTTTGCTACGATATATATGTTTAAAAGTTGGGTGAAATCAAACAACATTAGAACTCACGGCTATGTGTAATAGTGATAGTAAAAGCATTACACAAGAACTCAGTGGAATCGGACTAAACAGTTGTGTAGCCTATAGAAAACCACTTATCAGTCAAACAAACCTGAAACAAAAAAGCTAAAAGGTTGGACTGTGGAGCAATGGAAAAAGGTCATGTGGTCTGATGAGTCCAGATTTACATTGTTCCAGAGTGATGGGGCATGAAGGCGGATGCAGCCATTCTGCCTACTGTACTCAAAATAATATTACTCAAGTAGAAGTAAAAAGTAGTCATCTAAAATATTACTTAAGTAAGAGTAAAACAGTACTGAGTACTGAGTAACTGTTTCAATCGTAATGTCCGATAAATTTTTTTAGAAATTATAATAATTATATATTATTATACAGTATATTTTATGTATATGTATATACTGTATATTATATTATATGTATATTATAGTATAATTATACGAGTTTTTATATGCTGAAATGTCTGTCTGTTTTGGCATCTCAGTATGAATCTGTTCTTTGCATGAAATATGCTAATTTTATGTTTTCCTTCACGGTCTACCACAGCTGAAGATTATTTTTCCGGCTATGCCGCCAGTTTGTGTGTGGTCATGTGACTACATATGGTTATTGTTACTGTGGCTGATTGGTCAAACAGAGTCATGTGATTATTGTTTCTGCGGCTCATTGCTGAAACAGTCATGCGGTAGATCCACCGGCTGCATGTGTAGAATAAATGGTTAGAAAATTAACAAGTCGAGTGGAGCCGAATGTGGCGGTGTAAGAGTAGCGTTTCTTCTTCACAAATCCACTCAAGTAAAAGCAAAAAGTATGGTACAGTAAAACTACTCATAGCATTTTTTTTTTTAAGTTACTCAAATAAATGTAATGGAGTAAATGTAACTCGTCACTACCCACCTCTGGGTGTTGCTTCATTTGGTCAGATCTAGGCTCAGCAATGTTATGTGCACAAAAAATGAGGTCATCTGATGACCTGAATCTACTGGATCACCAGGTTTTTCCCATCAATTATTTTTTCTTCCCTGATAGCACAGGCATACTTGTGAAAAAGTGGTTCAAGGATCATTTTCACACATGAATTGGCTTGAATCTTTGGGATGTGCTGGAGAAAGCATCATGCAGCAGTACAACTCCAATACAAGCTCTTGGAAACAAATTAATGCAATTCTGGAGTTAAATTAATGTTAAAACATTGCATAATCTTATCAACATGATGGTATGACCATAATTAAAGCAAATGGTCATGCAGTGAAATATGAGTGTGTGTGTGTGTGTATGACTTTTTTGGGGCCATTTAGCATATACAATCCTGTTTATAGCACTTTGTTATCACAGGTCTCACCATAGGGGCTATTTTTAAGTAACCATCATTATCTGTGGCCTAACCGCACCAAATTTTCATCTTTGAAAAATTTCGTTTACAGATTGGCGGTACATTTCTCCGTAGCTCTGCTTTTAGCATTTCGTTACTATGCCATGGCTAATGACATCCGGGCACGTTAGAAGACTCTAGTGACCTAGAAAACCAATTGTTGTGTTAAGGTTTAACGGATAGATAAATAATTTTTACCTCCTTCTTGGGCAGTTGTCTGACCGTGGCACTCTTGTAAGTCGTTATAGCATTATAAACACAACCAGGTCTTCACAGAGGAACAATAGACGACTTGAACTTAGCTGGTAGCGGGAGAACAGAAAGAGAGGACAAAAATTATTTCGGAATTTCCGAAAAGGTGATGTTAGTTTAAAGTGTGTACGTACAGCAAATCTGTACATTATTCCCACACATAAATCATCAGTTCTCTGTAATTCAATGTACACAAATTCCCAGCTATGCATACAAACACTTTCATACACACACACACACACACTTCAGCTTTGGGTTCTGTGGAAGCTGTGTAGTTTTTTTTTTTTCTTTTCTTTTCTTTTTTAATTTAAGGGAAGAAAAAAAGCTATGACTCGATGCCCGGCCACAGGCAGATTGCATTCTGGGTAGTGATCAGACCACAGCTCGCGAGATGAGTGTTCCACATGCATGAGTCTGTGTGTAAGTGTGTGTGTTCCATGGTAAAGCATGCGGTGGATGTGACCTGGTTTCATATTTGCCCAATGTTCTCATCTCCAAACACACAGGTTGCTCTCAGTTTAGCTACGATGAGAAGAAGGAAAATCTGAGATTGAACTAGTGCGTGTGTTTGTATATGTGGCTCTGTGTGTGTGTGTGTGTGTGTGTGTGTGTGTGTGTGTGAATAGGGTGAATGACTACGAGAATGAACAGGAAGCTACCTGGGTTTTACACAGTCCTGGTTAGATTTCTTTTTACTGATAAGGTCAATTTAAAAGTTCTAGTAAGCAATAAAACAGATAAGCATGTGCTGAATTTTAGTTTAAGATGAGAATACCGGCATAGAAGAGTTTTTGTGATTACAATCCTCTATATTCTCAAGTCAAGTCTGCTGTCAGGACTTTTCTGTACAACTTAATTCGTACGAAAGCCAAGAAACTCACTGTGGTTGTATTTTTGTGTGTGAGGTCGGGCGTCAGTAGTAGTAAATCATGTGTCAGAGCAAAACTGGATAAACTCCAAGTATTTAAAATGTCATTCAGTGAATAAGTGACTAGCCGATGATTGTGTGTGTGTGTGTGTGTGTGTGTGAGAGAGAGAGAGAGAGAGAGAGAGAGCAAAACCCATCATCTGTGCACATAACATGGTATGTGGTAACACTATAGTCTATGTAATTTACAACATGCCTGTGTGAGTGTGTGTGTGTGTGTGTGTGTGTGTGTGGACACAGTTCTCTTCATCTCTGACCCGTGTTCATTATCATGTTGAATGAGGTGAGATTGAGACAGGGGTAAATATCATAGTCGTCCTGTTCCCCAGCTGTAAAACCTCTCCTCATCCCTCACTCTCCCTTTCTTCTGGTTCCCCCTTCGCTGTTCTCTTTTCATCTTCCGCACACTCGTACGAATCACCTAGGACACCAGAGCAGATCGATGCTGTAGGTTAAAAAACAGAAATCCTGCCCAGGTCTGCAGGCAAGAACCTTTTTTTTATTATTTAAATATTAAAATTACTTCTTATTCTGAATTTAATTATTACATGAATTATTAAAACCACAGCATTGATTACATAAAAAAAAAGAAAAGAAACAACAGCTCTAACTCAGGTTTTTATGATCATTTCTAAAGTAGCAACTTACATAGGGACCTGATGATTGTTTTCTAAGAGGAGGTGTTTAGTTAAGACCCTGGGAAGGAGTCTCTAGTTTCAGCTCAGAGTTAAAGTTGCAGTGTCCGACCTGGGAACGTCTTCAGGATGCAGGGATTTCTTTGTAACACTGTTTAAAAAGCTGCTTTCTTTTGTCTTATTAACTAAGAGAAAAGACAAAGGAAAGGGTGGGGAACTGGGAGAACTGCAGAAGTTCTGTAAGTGATGTACAACACGTTCCACAATAGTAACTGTAACTATGGACAGATAAAAGTCAACATTAACTAGTAAAGAAGCTGATAAAAAGGAACAGATTGCAAATTTAGGCATTACATGCAAATTTGCAGTTTAATTGCATTCAGATTTATACAAATCAAGTTAGAGCTGGTATGAGCCGGAAACTTTCTAACTCTCTTTTCATTCAAATTGATTAGTTTGAATAAGTTCGGGACTTTTTTTACTTTTCTTTTCTTTTCTTTCCTTTTTTTTTCAGTATGAGGGTGTGAATAATTTTCATTACTCATCTAAGAGACTGTGTCTTAATGCCAGCTGCTGACTCCTAAGAATCTGCCAAACAGCACACAGCATTTATTTATTTTGTGTGTATTTGGAAGCAATTTCCAATCCAGGCCTATTGCTGAGTAGTTGCGAATAAATTAAATGGACGTTTTAAACCTTTTGTTATGGTTGTTTTATGGGTTATGAATCTCTGTTGTTTAAGGCTAAATGGCAATATCCTATATTCGAGTCAAACCGGGACTTGTGAAGAAATATATTATAAATAAAGATGTAAAACTGATTGATATTTACGGAAGACTTTAAGTACAGTACAGTGATGAGACTCTTACATGTACATTTACTTACATTTTACATGTAAGAGCGACTTACAAACATGTTTTGACATTTCCGTCATTAGATGTTAATAACTTTATTTATTTAGTTAGTTAGTTAGTTAGTTAGTTGGGGGGATTAACCCAAATATCTAATAAACAATCAGATCTTTATTCATTGATCTTAACTGCAGTAAAACATTTTAAATGTGCAAACATTTTAAATAAGGCGGTACTTCCTAGCTTCACGATTGACAAAAATAATATACAAAATTTAATAAAATCCTGTCTGAGAATATTCTTTCAGTTGTTCTCCACAACACTTTCAGAATAACTAACAAACTAACTAACAATACCTTAAAAAGCTGAGGCGCAGCTCAACATTCTGATCTCTGGCACAGTGCCCTAACTGCTGAAATACCTGAACACTCTGAACCTCTTCTGAACTGATGAACAGATAACAAGCTGCTGTTTCTCAAACCTGCAGCTCCACTGTCGAGCTCATGAAGTACATTTCACATTTCACTCATTAACATGTGTGTCTGACGTTTGCAGCGGTCTTCTCGTTGGGTCAGGTTAGCAACGTGTGGAAGCAAGACGATTTGGATTATACCTCGATTTTATTCTTTTTTAACCGTCAGGAGAAAGGGTGAATTGCTTTGTCTTTCTCTTTCTCTCTCTGACCACAGAGCTGACGTCGTTTCCCACGCTTTCCTCTTGCCTGCTTCAAATATAGGCCCTGAGAAAAGTGCTGCATGCGCACGCTGGCTTGTAAACCTATGTGCATACATAGACACACGCAGTTACAGACATAGACATGAAAACAACATGAGGTCTCGAGTTACAGGCACAACAAGACACAGTTACTGGGTTAGCAACTGATCATGAACCTGCACCGCTTTGACATGTCGACCATAATCATATTCACTACAAGGGCGAATACTGGGCTGTTTTTTTTTTTGTTTGTTTGTTTGTTTGTTTGTATGTACTGTGTACTTTTGTAAACTGTGCCACTTTATCATACACACCTGGGTTTAAATTTACTTGCAGCTCTAAGTCGTTGTTGTTGACCTCCTTCTTTCAGTTTTTAGTGGTCAAGCGGTAAAGCTCCTGACTCAATCCAACAACTGACCAAAAACTTGTTTTGTCAAAACTTATGTCTTGCATGACCTCCCAGTCTCGTAACAGGAATGTTTACACATATTTCACACAATGGTGTCAACTATGGCAGCTACACACTTTCTCTCTCTCTCTGTCTCTCTCTCTCTCTCTCTCTCTCTCTGTCATGGAGACAGGTGCTTTGCTGGGGCCATGTGGTTGTGGTTAGAGGCTTGCTTCTTCTCAGCGAATGAGGGGAACTGTGTGTATGATGTGTGTGAGAACATGTGTTAGAGAGGGAGAGAGAGAGAGAGAAAGAGAAGAGAGAGAGAGAGAGTTTTGCAGACTACAACCTGCGGAATTCTGCATCGGTTGACATTCACGCAGACACCACTTTCGTGACAAGCTCAGATCTGGTTTCCGGCAGTGAGATGTGTGGGTGTCTGTGAATCGCTCTGTCTCTCTCTCTCTCTCTCTCTCTCTCTCTGTCTCTATATCTTTCTCCTACTTTTTTTAAAGCATCTTCTATTACAACAAAAAGTGTACCTTTGAAATCTTTCCATACTCAGAAGAAAATGTTGTGTTGTTTTGTTCGCATCCCATGAAGGTTACGGCAGTGACCTTACATTGTTTTAAAAAGCAAGATACACAACTGCCCCTTTTAAGGACATTAAAGACTGCTTTAAGTCCACTGAGGTTTGTCCGATCACTTCAAAATTTTTGTCTGTCAATTCTTAGTGCTTTCTAGACTCCTTATTTTGAATAGGTTGTGCATATTAGCATATTACTGACTAATTCGTGAGTGGTGATACTCAGATATATTCATAATACTCATTCAGTATTCAACACTTTTTTCGACACTTGTTCAACACGTCTTCGTTATGTTTTGACTATTGCCTGTTCGAGGTTCTCATTCTAGTTTGCGTTATTTACATTTTCCAAGTTTTAATAAAATCTGTTAAAATTCTTATTTTCTGTTCTGAGTCACTCCGTTTTCCGTTGACTTCGTGAGAAGATTTTTGTTTCCCAGCACCCTGTTGAGTTACTTGGTGCTGCTAAGGACTATTGCTGCTTCAAATGTCATAAATGTAGATAAATTTCAGAAAACCAAATGATTTTAGAAAATTCTCTGAAAAAAATGCTAAAATGCCTCATCTTCAACCATATAGGTAGAACAAACTATTTTGAGCTTAAAAGTTTTTGTCTTAAACATTTTTGATGTTTGTTTGTAATTTAAAGTGAAAAAAATCGTAAATATTTTGTAGAGTGTTTACATTTGCATGTAAAACGTGCTGGCAAAATATGCCTTTTGTTCTCCCCATGATTAGTGGTTTTCGTCTGGTTTCCTTCCACAGTCAATGTAGAATTATGGGAATTTTCAAATTAATATGATTGAGTGTGCATTGGTGTGTGATCCTCCCATTCAGGGTATCTCCTAGTTTGTGCCTCAAGTTCCCTGGGATAGGCTCCAGGACCCCCGTGACCCTAAAATGGATAAAAAGATTCAAAAAAATATTGATTTTCAGGGTCATGGGTACAGTCCAGAAGATGAGGCTGTGTTAATAATGGTGCTTAATTTTTGTTTTAGTTTCTTCAGTTAAATTTAGATCAGGTGATTTTTGGGAGTCAAGCATGCGTTACAGAGTCTGGTTGAAGGGATTTTCAGCGTCCAAGCATTATGACAACAGCTCTTTGACATAATAGTGTGTGAAATACTCTATTGTTCTTCTAAGGATTTTTTTCCAGCTTTTGGGGCTTTTTGGGGGTCTTTACAAAAAGTCATGAAAGTCTGCACACAGGTCGGACGCTGCTGCCTTTAGGACGCCTGAGCGGCTGGTCCCTGGGAGTGGAACAGAGCCATTACACAAGATTTGCTCATACACATGCGGAACTCGGTACACATTTAGATCTCATTAAGCTGAACAACTTTCGCTCTGCATGTCATGGGCTCTACTCAACAGGAAGTCAGTTATTTGGGGTTGGTTGAAAAAATATACTCAATGGAAGTTGATATACTTCTCCTGGGAGATTTACACGATCGCTGCCAAACTGAGCCAATGTGATCTCAGGACATTGAGGATGCAAAATTGCAGGGTGATTTTTAATAACTCAAAGGTTCAGCCGTGACCATTCCATAAACATATGCCAAAAAGTGGCTTACAACCTAATGAGTAACATCACATTGAGTGACATCTCATTGAGTTACATCACATCATAGCATGATCTTTTTTTTCCAGCAACTGGGGCTTTTTGGAGGTCTTCACATAAAATTGACCTATTTTAATGGTTTGGGACCTTATGTCCCCTTTACTGTAAATGCAGCAGCATGTCTCGTTTTCAGCCTTCCCAAGTTCTCCCACACCTCCCACTTCTCCGCTCCCTGCACTAACTTCCTGCATCAAAGTTGTCTACATCAAATTCAAAACCCTGATGCTCACCTACAAAGCTAAGTGGGCGCACCACCCACTTACCTCTCTGCTTTAATCATACCACTGCACACTGCACCACGTTCCCCCCGATCCTCCAGCACTGCTTGCCTCGTTCCACCATCTCTCAGGGATCGAGGAAGACATTCATCCAGACTCTTTTCTATTCTGGCACCAAGGTGGTGGAACGAACTTCCTCTAGATGTCCGTACAGCGGAGTCCTTGACAATTTTTAAACGAAGACTCAAGACGTATCTTTTTCTTCAATTCCAATCTGGGGG
>JAQMYJ010000039.1:31227473-31266943 GCA_030014305.1 Clarias laeviceps
ATGAATAAACATTTTTTTATATATATATATATATATATATATATATATATATATATATATATAATGATTAATGATGATTAATGATTAATGTTGTAGCGCCAGAAAGGGAATGTGACATATAATGTAAAGTGTAGATTACATGGACGGTTGCTCACATTACACATCTAGTGTAAACTCCACAAAAAACTGTCTGTGAACACTAGCTGTATAAGAAAGCCTTTTGTGTTGATTAGAAAGAGCAATGTCACTATAGCAATCTAAATAAAATACCCATCTTGATAGATTTTTTTTAAAGTGTGCCAATAAAAAACATCTTAATATTAATTGATGAAAATGGGACCACTTCTACCTCTTGTGATTGCAAAAGGTTGACAGAGTTGCATTTGTTAGTTTGTTTGTTCATTTTTGTGAAGTTGGACCATGATTTTTTTTGGGGGGTCTCTTCATGGTATTTTGTGCAGTTTTGTGGTTGGGAATTATGCTGACACAGAGCAACCATGGTTTCATCCAGTGACAGTTCCAAATGTCTTCAGAAGTACTATTCTGACTTTCTAGTTCAAAAATGTGCTCAGAAAAGAAAAATAGAAACCAACACCACCCTAAACCAACATTTGGTGGTTAGTATTCAAAAGAATATGGCATGAGCGATTCAACAAAAGCATTCAGTCTGTACATTGCCTAGTTAGCTAATAAGTTCTAGGCAGAACTTCCTCGAACTCAAGGATCTAGCTTATTTTCAAACACAGAAATTTGGCTAAAACAGACTCTTGGGGAAGATAAAAATTTTGCACGGTATGAAAGGAATAGAATATGTCAGGTTTTGCCATTCTAGAAAACTAATCATTCTAGAAAAATAATCATTACAGGAAAATAATCATTCTAGGAAAATGGTGGAACTGATATAAGAGCTAATGTGATTAAAATTTAATCAACAGTTTCTGACCAATCAGAATAGAGAATTCAGCAACACTGTTGTGTAATTATTTATCACACTGCATCAGCAGCTGACCTTCACTTTGCTTGTGTGAATTGTGAATGTGTGAGTGTATGGATGAGTGTGTGTGAGTGTGTGTAAGTGGTGTATAGAAGGAAAGGGGTGTAGAACGACACGTGTCTGTTTTTAACCTGCTAAAGGGCTTTAAATGTGTCGAGTGCATTAGCATTTAAAATAACGTTTTCACTAGGCTAACCTATGACCCTAAGAGTCATGGCTTTTGAGTGATCTCATATGGAGAGAGGAGGCGTGTGTGTGTGTTTGCACACACACACACACACACACACACATACACACACACATGTGCGCATGTGTCTGTGACACCCTCTAAACACATCCCTAATGGACCGTGCCATGATCGTCAGTGCACGCCTCAAACCAAATTAATTATTTAACAAGCTAAATCTGTGATCACGGCTTTCTCATTAACACATGCTCTCTCACACACACTCAGGGACACACACTAGACCTCGCTAATTGCTCTCAATCTGTGTCCCTATCCTCCATGCTCCACGCTCAAACTGGCAGTTGTAAGCTGAGCACAGATTACATTACATTATAATCAGATTTGAATTAAATGTAGTCGCACATGTTATCTCGAGCCGCAGAGAACATTTATTATTGTGTTAATGATGTTTGCTTCCTCAGCTCAGGCCACTGATAAGCTCCATGTGGTGTTGCAGAGAAGAGGGAATTGTGCGTATGCTGAAGTTCTTTAACATCTCTTCAGAAGTTATTGTGTAGCTGACAGAAAACCTTTTACTAGCCAATATATATATATATATATATATATATATATATATATATATATATAGTATAACTATACATTGCAAGTCAGTAATTGTACTTTATTATTATATTAAAGTATTATTCTGGTTCTATTTATTTGCATTTTACACACCAGCCATGTTATCTGATACAGTTCATCTGATACCTACAGCATTTGTATGGATTTTGATTGGTCAAAAGGTGTTGATTTTAGGACTTCTAAACAAAGGCAAATTCCAGGCTGTAGCAATGTGTGTTTCTGTAGTAACAACTAGTAGGATGGCTGACGATCCTCATAAACATATTTAAGAGCAAATAAAGTGTTTTTATTAAAGCGGTTTTATTTTTAAAAAGTTTTTGTTGTTGTTGTTGTTCTTGGAAGACGTCTCTAGTTTTATTACTAGTTTTAATTAATTATCTCTTAATAAATTTTAAAAAATGTAAACGATATCAAATTGTTGTGGTATAAGAGAAATAGCTTTACTCATTTCTCATCAATCCAAATCATCTTTACTCCAAAAACTAAACTTGGATTAATTTTTAAACATTTACCTATTACAAATGTACTAATAGTAATGTGGGATGATTTAGTTTAATTGTGCACAAAGGAAGTCTATAGAGAACCTAAATTCAATTTTAAAAAATCAGCTACTTGACTATGTTTAGACTATTTTTGTCAGAGCCTTGATCTCAAATCCAAGGATTTCCATCAAGCCAATGTTGTGTAAGACCATCAACCCTCAAATCTTCATGATTTTCATTGAATGCTTAAGGCTTTTTCGTTTCCTGAAAAAGATGTTATGTTCGGAACATCTACTGTACTTTTGTGAAATATCATAGACACAACCACAGGATCATTTCCCATAAAGACCTTTTCATTCAAAAAATGTTTATCCCTGGTAAAAGGTGAACATGTTGGCTTGTAATCTTTCTTGTGCTGAGGTTCTTCACTGGACCCGAATTCATTCAGATTGTTAGTCTCAGTGCTGTGATTAAGAAGATCTTAGCGCCACTCGTAACCTCTTGGACTGATTGGCCTTGTCACCAAGGGTTGACGGAGAGTCCCTGTCCACCTGACAACTCATCACCTCCCTAAACGAACGTCATCTGTCATCCCTCTCCGTCTCTCTCGCTCCTCTCCTGCCCGGCCCTCTTTTTCCTCCTCTGGGAGAGCTACTCTCGTTCAGTCTGTAACCTCTGGGGTCAGATTGAATACATACACTCATAAACACCATCTATTATTCACGACCAGCTGCAAACAGATCTGCAGCCCTTTACCGGGAAGACCAGTCTGTCAAAGCATCATATCCATTCGTCAATCCGTCTCTTCGTCCGGCCATGTACTCTGTAACAAATACAGTAACATGCTTAAAATAATCCTGTAAATCCATACCCTCCAGCAAAGCGCTGCGCCAATACCACAGAGTCCTTGCTTACTGTTTTTAGGTTGATCCAAAAAAAAAAAAAAAAAAAAAAAAAAGAAACTTTTATGTAGTTGATCGGTATTATTTTGTCACTTAAAATTAAAGATTATATCAGTAATCAGATGTTAAGTTTAATATGAAGAAATTTTACTCATATAGAACTGATACACAGCCCAAAATTGATTACTTTCCTCCCTTGCATTGTTTTATTCCTCTTATAGCACAGCAGCAAAAAAAAAAAAAAAAAAAAAAGCAGATATAAACAGTTATCAGTTAAAACATGTACAGTCTAAACATCCGATCCTTCCTTTCTCTAGAAGTTACTCCGACAAAAGCAACAGCTCGTTATGTGACCAAGAACCTGGAAAGTCCTGAAAACTTCCCCATTTGTGTAAATAATGGAGAATTATAAATATGACATTTAAAAGCTGTATTTTTTTTTTTTTTTTACAACATGTAAACGGCTGTAAACATAGGCTTTTAGACCATACTTTAGCATTCAGGTTCAGCCTGTATGTAATTATGTGGAGAGACATTTAGCTGTGTAGCTTTTCAGGTATTTGGCAGGACTTTAATCAATTAAGCTACATGCGTGTTTTTGCCAACATGCACCCGAGCCATTTCAAAGAAAGAGAGAGAGAGAGAGAGAGATGTGGCAGTGTTTCATGGGGAAAAAAATTTATAAAAAATGTGTAACCATAAAGTCCATGTCAAGTGCTTATATATATATATATTTTTCTGATCTATTTAAAAAATCACTTGTTAAATAATAGTTTTTTAAAAATAATAATAATAATAATTTAATGTAGAATTGCACTTTACTCCAGCTTGTAGTTTGCTTTTTTGACAATGCGTTATAATATTTTCCTTCTCTGTCGCGTATACAGTAGCATTAATGTTAACATCTATTTCAGACGTTAACATCTTCTCAGTAAGAACGCTACATTACACTACTCACATAGCTGTGTAAAGGACAACTGAGAACTCTTGTTCATCTGCATTTATTTTTTATCATATCATTTGCAGTCGTTTCATCTCGTTCCATCCCACTTTCCCCCTCAAGGGGAATGATGTCATGTGTCTGCATTAAATACATTCTCCATGGCTTTATTGCTCTCAAATGATGTCTGAATTCCCTGTGAACAGCACGAATATATTTTCTGTCCCTTATTCACCACTGCCCTCATTAAACCAAAGTTAATGCTACTGTACAATGGTCGCCTTTTCAGCCCATCTGCGCACATCATGCACGCTCAGGTCCTCTGGTGTTTGACTTTTAATCCATTACATTCCTCTGTGGACTTCTGATGATCTACTGGGATCTACTAATGTGCCTGCTGCTCGCTGGGACACTGAACACTTTAGATAAAGATCTAAGATTTAGAAATAAAAAATAGTTAATGACAAAAAGCAGAGATGCAAGCTGGTTCATTCCCAAGCTTTTTTTTTTTTAACAGATAAATATTTAAAAAGAAAGAATATGATTCCTCCTTAAAAAACAATCTTCTTATAAGTGAACACTTTCTCTCTGTAGGACTTTTTATGCACTGACATCACTTTTAACTCCTACTGAGTAGACGGTCGTATCTTAGTAATTTCCCCAAATCAGACTAAAATGAGCTTCCAGGTCAATTAATGTTATAAAATAGTGCTCTCTGTGCTGGGCGCCGGTGCACATTGCATTTGTTTGCGGTTGCAAGCTGTCGAACGTTATTGTTCCTTCCCGAAACGGGCCAAAAGTAAAACAGTGTGAAGGCACAGTGGTGAAAAGCCAAACCCGGGCTTCATGATGTCAAGCATGGTTATGAGATCAGCAGAGAAACGGCCTTGAACATGTTAAACATGCTATTTGGTCCAATCTAGCGACGGGTCGAGTATCCACATAATTACAGAGCACGCACAGAGCTTTATTTATTCCAGTCACCAGTCAGTAAACTTCAGAAACAAAGGAGAATTGTGGGAGAAGAATCTAAATTAGGAGCAGGAGAAGGGTTCGTAAGAAAGAGGAGACGCGCGGAGAGCAGCCAGAAATGCCCATCCTGGTATGTCGAACCATGGCTGGAAATTCATCATAACCTCATATGAAATTTTTTTTTTTTAAATCACCATGCGATCCAGGATTGGTTTGCTTTAGTGGAATTGAAAGAGACAGAGAGAGAGAGAGAGAGAGAGAGAGACTTAACATCACCCCTCTTTCCACATGCTTAGTAATGCCACCCACCTTCACTCTCCCACCCACCCACAAAGCAGCGTCAGCCGAAAGAGACGCCTGCTAAAGACCACTAATGAGTTTAATCATCCGCAATCAGACCAGCAGCATAAGGCGGTCTGAGAGAGAGAGAGAGAGAGAGAGAGAGGCCAGGGTACAGATGAATGGCTGAAGAGCTCATTAAGCTGTATGGCCAGGAGAAAAGAGACAAGGGTGAGGGGAGACGGAGTATAAGGGAATGAGAGGGAGGCAGAAGTATGGTTAAGAGCAAGCACAACTTCTCCAATGGGTTTTCCTGTTTCATGGTGGATTCTAGATGTCCTGGAAGTGCTCAATGGTTAAATTCCCTCAAATAATCCCCCCAAATTTCTCAATTATTAAAATACCATCCAAATAAAATTAACTAAACCGAACATAACAGTCGTCTCGTATGAAGAGGTACAAATGAGTAATGTGAGCACAAGGGCTTAGCGGTTACAGCATCAGGATCAAGAGGGGTACTGGAAATGTTTCTGCAGTCTTTATCCCCAGCCTGGATATTATGCATGGCAGACAGAACTGGTTATGTTGTCCAGAAATAGATAGGGGAGATGAAAACCCAGGTAAAACCCATAAACCAGAAAGAAATGGGGAAATGCTTAATCTCAGGAGTTTCCAATTATGCCTGCATGTGTAAACCATCTCTGTCCGAGCTCTTTAAGCCATACGGCTGCCCCGTTCACACAGTAGTCATGCTAAGTGTGGACACCCAGTGCCTGCACAAACTGATCACTTCCACATGTCTCCGTCATCCAAAGGCAGCAGGAACTGAGATCCAGCGCTCGTGTCCTGTTATCGTACCTGCTCGGAGCAAATGACAGGCTGTGAAGGTTCAGATGATCTAAAAAGGGAAGGTGGATTGTGTGGTAATGTGTGGTTAGAGGGTGGGGATACGGCATTCACGATTAAGGAACTGCTGCTTCTCTTTCGCTCAAGGTATTGTGACACGAACCTGTACAAACATACATTTACAGGGAGCAAAACCTCGGCCCTCGGACCGCAACAGCAGCTAACGCAAACCAGGTGGACAGTCTCTCTCTCTCTCTCTCTCTCTCTCTCTGTCTCTCTCTCTCACACATCTTAATTTGTTTCAGCACCTGTTGCTACACTTCCTGCTCCAGCACTAAGAGCTTGGCCGAGTGTGAACAAAAGAATCATGAGCTGCAGAAGTTGATGGAGTTTCGTTTACAGCAGCTTTGAAGTGCAATAAATCATCAAATGCAGGATTTATGAAGAATGAAACACTCAGAAAGTAACCCATGAAGAGATAGATAGATAGATAGATAGATAGATAGATAGATAGATACTGCAGTAAAACATGCAGGGAGGAGAATAATAAGATAAATTGCAAACAGGCAGGCAGACAGGAAGATAGGCAGACAGATATATAGATACATACATACAGTACATACATGGATAGATGGATTTTGTACTATAGTAATATATGAAGGAATGTGAATAATGAGAGAGAGAGAGAAAGAGAGAGAAGTCGTCGGCGAGGCGGATGAGCAGACTGCCAGAACCACAGAAGCTAGACCACCCACTAGAGTGGCAGAACACCGGCCCCTGATCAGTGTGTGTGTGTGTGTGTGTGTGTGTGCCCACAAAAGATGTCTCACACTCCCAATGTGGCTGCTACTGAGGATAAACATGGCCATGCAGTGTGTGTGTGTGTGTGTGTGTGTGTGTGTGTGTGTGTAATAGAGAGAGAGAGAGAGAGAGAGAGAGAGAAGGGGGATCTTGTGTTTGCAGAAGCCGAGTATTTTTAGTCAGCGGTTTCCCTCAGAAATGCGCCGTGTCCGGCCGGTGGACAAGAGGAGATTTCAATGAGAGATGTGTGGAGATGCTTAAAGGACTCCTTTGAAAAACATTCCTCGGGAGCCACTGCCAAGCCATGTATATTATATATAACATTTTCTAATTATGATACATACGGCATTCACCCGCCATGACGGAGTGGGGAATGAGAGACACACTAATCCCTCTGCAGAAGAAGAGAGGGAAGAGAAAACCCAGCTCAGATGACTTTCCTACTCCGCATACCTTTTGGCTAAACCAGGACTAATCCTGGTCTAATTATAATTTTAAATTGGCGGTTGTAAAAAATCTCTTTTACAGTTGAACTACATTTAAACAAAGAAGAAGAAAAAAAAAAACTATAAATTCCACATCATTAACTGTAAAGAGGGTTCCTTTAAGTTGATTTTTTTTAAACAGGATGGATAGGGCAGGTAGTAATACCATGGGACACTTGACACATGTGTATAATGTAATACGGCTTTATTAGTTCCAAAGGATTGTGGCTTTGAAGTTTTCCTTTAAACAAACCCCTCCGTGTATCCTAGCAATGTCTGCTTCCGAGACACAGTTTAAATCTACCAGTAGGGCATGGAACAGACAGAAATATGTGGCTTCCTGCAGACAAATTTATGAATTATTTAACTACCAGGCAGGAGGATATATTAAGCTTTAAAATGTGGACATGTCCAGGACACCCTGAACTTAAACTACAGCTCATAAATTTACACATACAGATATTCATCCGCATTGGCCAGTACATTATGGTAAAGATTACTTCTACATCCATGAGTAGTAACAATTAACAAAGTCACAAAGAAAACGCGAAAAAAGTTAAACATTCAATGCGGGTGTGTTCAACAAGACAATAATCTGAAATATACAACAATAACAACAAAAACAAAAAAAAATTAGGTATTTACTAATAATAAAGGAATAAATAGTTATTTACAGAAACCTTGGAAGCAGAAAACACTGGATATATCAAAATTCATTCCATGTTTATACAAGCTGTTTATTTTTAACACCAAACTCACACTATTTAAGTGATGACACCATTCCACTAAATTTCTGGTTCTATTATACCACTTTGCCCCTTTTGCTTTCACACTCATTTTTCCTCCCTCTCTTTATCTTTTGCTCTCGCTCTCTGCTGTTACTTTATTCTTTTCCCCTTGGGAGATTAGTGAACTGCAGGTTGAGACTTGATTCAATTTCATCCTCATAAAACGTTCTCCAACACAGAAAAATATTTGCTGTCAACAGTGATCGGATTATGTCTGTAGAGATTAGAGATCACATGTTAGCAAACCATTACTCGTTTTTTCTTCTGTCTCATTGTATGTAAAACAGAGCAAATTTATTCATTGGATTGAGGTTGAAGTGGCGAGTTGGTTGGAGTTTTTTCTAGATTTTTTCTACTGTAAACATACAATACTACAACATCACACTACCACTAATGGCTGATTTATGCTTCTGCTTTTAGTCTACACAGATCCAATGCCTACACACTGGCTTACAGCAATGTGAGCATTTATTCCTTTTGCACTGGTGCGTCCGAGTTGTTCTGCAATTACACCACCAAGCTGCTAGTTGGCGGTGGTGTTTCTATGCCACCATCCCCGCGATGTGTAGTTACATTTTTGGGGAGGTGCACGTCATGCAGTAGGATATGTGGGCTACGTAGACTTAATGCAGAACCATAAATCAGGATTTATACACCAGTCACTTATAAAGGATAGTGAACAAGAAAAGAAGATCCCGAATACAGTCACGCTTTTATAAAGCTTGAGGAATTTCATACATTCACTGTACACATGCACACCAAATACAAACTAAACTGGATATTTCTATAGCAATATCTCAGTGGGTAATGTTTGATCAGTGTTAAACAAAGGACACGTTATGCTAACAGACTGGAATTTTGGCTAATTACAAAATAACAAAAGAAAAATGAAAGCTAAAATTGAGCTTTTATCATTGTAGTCCAGGATATTCATTGTTGTGAAAAGTCCAGGATATTCATGTCATTGCTAAGAACAAAAGATATCTCTGGTGTTAGATCATCATCCTCATCATCATCATCTCGGTCATGAAGTTGCACTTTTTATACCAATTACTCTGTTGCAGCATCTTCAGGACATTCTGCTAGAATCTAACAAGAACCAGGCAAAAAAACGTCACTTATAATCAGTCAGCACTTACAAATTGCTTAGCAAAACCCTCCTACAAGCCAACAACTTAGCAGAGTGGTGCTTGAAACGTCACTTGGAGTCCATAACCTTAGTAGCTATCATCCTAAGATGATTTACGGCCTGCAATCATATGAAATCACCAGGCAGGGGAATATTAAAACACGATGTTGACTTCGCTCCATCACACTGAGTGATATGGCCTCTTTTCTTTACTGGCTGGCCCTATTGAAGGACTGCTGAATGTGGTGCGAACATACGGCTTTATCGGGTTTATAGTGACGTTGTGTTTGAAGATGTGCTTCGGCTTTTGTTTAAAACTCGCCTTCCCAAGCCAATTGCCATGTACTTTGGACTCATGGGCCACTGGGTATGATGCATACCTACCATTCATTCTTTTGGTCCCTAACTAGCATCTGGATAAGGTCACCTCTTGGAACCAGAACGTTGTTTGTGGAGTGATGCTGGATTTCAGACGATGCTTCTGAAACATTTCTCTTTGAGGTCGAATCTCTGGTCACTTTGATGGTTATAAATCAAACTGGAATAAATAACTGTGCAATTGAAATATTTGGTATTTTTTGCATGGTGGAACCAAATAATTGTTTAGAGATGATGGTTAGTGACGTGAGTGGTGCTGGTTTGAGTGTATCAGGTGCAGGGGTGTTAATGGGAATTTTAAATTCCATCATTATATATTACATTTTGGGATAAGTGCTAAATCCAGCTAAAAGTGGTGCTGTAATCACACACTGACCCTGCTGAAGGTTAGAAAACAATTAACACCAAGGAAATGTACATGTACAGTATAAGAGACATTTGGTGCTCTGATGCACTTATTGATATACTGACAACATTTAACTTCATTTAACATCAACTTAATCTTAAGCCAGTACTCCGTGGCTATTAAAATGTAATATCATCAGCCATTTTGGCTTTGTTGAATTTAAGGTACACTGCACTCAGTTCTCCTGCTATCCCTGTGCATATTGTTTTGATTTTCACCGTTTTGACCGATACGTCACTTGGCACAGGTGTTTGAGTGATCTCGACTGTCTCTCGATCTCCCAGCTCCTTCATCATTGTCAGTGTTCCTCAGCCCACCCGGAGCCCTCAGGATCGCAGCCTAACCAGGACCAGACCTCCAGCTCCGGCTTCCTTCCTTTCCTTCCTGCTCTCCTTTCTTCCGTCACTCTCGTCTTTTCATCTACACGAGCTCTACAGTACATTTGCAAATCATTTATTTCGCTTAGGTCCCCCCATCCACCAACCCCCACACCCTCCACACCCCATCCTGCTCCTCTCCTTGATCAGAAATCAGCGCGGTCTGGAACTCGTTTTAGCGTGTTACTTGTAGCGTGCCGCTGCCTATTGGGGGACATTTTGCACTTTCAGGCTTTTTATTACCAATAAGAGGAGAGGCCTGGTGGGGAAGTCTGCGAGAGCATTGTGCTCTAATGTGCGATTGCACACGAATGCTTTTTAAACGCTTTTAACTTCTTCCTCAGTAAACAGGAAGCAGCAATTACCTTGTTTTTCTTCCATGACTTCCACGACTTTTAATGAGAGGGGAAAAAAAAGAAACCCTAGTACCCAGTTAAAAAAAAAAAAAAACTGCCATGATAGCTAGCTTTCTAATTTAGTGAAGTTGCAAAGTCAGCAAAAAATGCATCTCCTACGCTCTACTGTGCTTAAGCCTCTGCTAAAGATTTTACATTACGACTATTACTCTCAGTAAATGCTCCTTCTATTTTTAATGAGAGACGATAGGCTTTGCAGCAGACTGTACAAGGAAACTCGGCTTGCTCATAAGAGTGGTTAATTATACATGGGGGAAAGAATATGCTCTCAGAGCCAGGTATCTTATGTGTTTTTAGTTTTTTTCTGAACGGAAACAGAAGCAATACGTATATGCTTGTATTGTAATTAAAAGGAAAAGTGTGCATTTGTTTTTAAGTTGTATAATATAGTGAGAGTGAACCGAAACAAAATTCAGTGATTGTTAAAAAGCCAAAAATGTACAAAGAGCTGAAAAATTATTACACAAAAAATGTCTAAAAACATGTTTTTTGTGAAATCTTCCAGTAGCGCAGCTCAGCCACTGCGGGATGTCCGCTAACACAAAAGCTCTTTCTCCTTTCATTTGGCAACATTTTGTTTGTCCTATATGTACAGACAGTTTAATTTGTTTTAATTTGCGGTTTAATCTTTGAATCGATTTCTTTCAAGTCATTAATATGAAAAGACAGAGTTTCACCACTGTTTTAACAAACTGAATAGATTTTCATGAATAGTTCTTTAATGAATACCACATTTCTTTGGCCAATGCTTTTGTGAATGATTTACTAATACATCTATACGAATTATGATTGAGAAACCTGATCTACTGTTTAAGTGTATAAATTTCAAAAAGAGTGACCTCAGCCCAAAGAAAACACCCATGTACTGTTTCCTAAATGCCTGGATAGTGTTTCTTTAATTGCTCTTATGAGTGATTCAGCAATGGTGTGCATATTTTTTTCCCTGTAAGATATAAACTTGCATTGCATTGTTTGTTGCTGTTCTTGGATTTATTTATTTTAATTTTTATTTTTTTTTGACTGGCCCTCTCAGAGTTGAACAGTCCTGTCAGAGGAGGCTTGTGTCTTTCCCAGTAGCATAGGCATTTGTCTTCTTCTCACTTCACTTCATCCTTTTTAGGTGCTCTATTCATCTGGCACAGGAACAGCACAGAGCCAGAGTGTAATCTATCAAATGAGCTGAAAGCCCTAATTAACTTGTCTTTGAATCTCATACACACAGAAAGATAGATGGAGGGGAAAGCCAGACTTTGATTGAACTACTTTTATTTAAAAAAAAAAAAAAAAAAAAGCTTGAAATTAGATGACATATACAGCAACGTCTAATACCTTTCAGTTACGGCGCGCAAAACATCTGTTTTTGCGAAACTGTGAACGATCCTATAAACAGCTGGAAACATCTGACAAGTAAATGTTAGGGTGGGTTACTGCCTCGTGATGAGATTTTAGTTAGCCGTAAACATTACAGCTAAATTTTATCCCATGCTTCATTTTGATGCGCAGTCACGATGGCTCACAGTCGATCTTCCACAAAGTCGTACTTCTTCCTTCTATAACACGCCTCTGTTTTTTACTTCTATAACACTTTTCTTGTTTTTCTGCTTCGAGAGTGACTTCTCATGTTTAATTTGTATATGAGAAATGATCTGGGAAGGTTATATAGAACTATAGTTATGATTGATTCCAGTATTTGCAAAAATAAACAAATAAATAAAAATTGGGCATAAATTTTGGGCATATGCTTGTTTTTTTTTCTGTTATTATTGTCATGATTACTATTTGTTTGTTTGTTTGTTTGCTTACTTTTTAATGTTCTGCCATGTATCTGTACAGTGCCCTGTATGTCCTGAAATGATAAGTATTGATTTATTATTCATATATTTATAAGATATTTATGAGATATATTTTCAGAAAATGTTTTCAAGGCCAAAAGCAGCACCTGAGTATTTAGGAGATCTGCAGGATTTAGAATCATATCTAATGCTGAAGCTGCAGGAGATCACACATGGATTTCTGTTAATCCCTTAATGTTTCACTGTGTGTGCGTGCGTATGTGTGTGTATGTGTGTGTGCATGAGCGTGAGTGTACGCACGTGCCTGAGGGCTGTAAACACTTGTGTTCTTCGTCTGTTCCTTCTCTTCAGCCGGGGGATCAGAGAAGTGGAGATGCTTAATCACCAATTCTGGGATCTCTCTCTCTCTCTCTCTCTTTCTCTCCCCAACCCCTCTCTGTGTGTTCACTCAATCCTTAATAAGTTAGTCTGTTTACACCGTAATATCTTTCAGATTGCTGACCAATGTTTTCCACTATTTTGCTTTAGATTATATATAAATAAGTGCTGTTTGTTTTCCATACATTGACCTTAATGCGCCGCGTGCTTTTATAGTCTCTGCGGCTGTGAGCGTAAAAGCCGCAACTTGCCCTTGTTTCCCCACAACCAAATCATGTCAAAAAGCAATTAATATCTTAATACCTCCATCATCTGCAATGGGGCCATGGCCCTCACCTCTCTCACTCTTGCTTTCTCTCTCTCTCTCTCTCTTTCTTTTCCATGCTTTTTTTCCCCCTCCATCAGATGGTGGTTTCCCTGAGGTCCTGGTGGTCAGATGTGGTTTTCGGGGCACAAGGACTCTGACTGCGGCCAGTGTGGTCTTTTACCTCGCCCAGTTAAGCACTCAGAAGAGTGAGGCAGAGGCAGAGAGACCACAGGTCTCGAATCTTAGTCCTCTAATGCAGTGTCCATCTCGCCATCCATTTCCTCCAAGATGGCGTCGGCTTCAGTCTCCTTCAGAGAGCTCGCTTTTTGCTGTGGTTTCAGCACAGACGTGATGACACCATGCAAACCTCTGGACAAAGGTCTGTTTTAGACAAAATATTTATCACTAATTGCTCACTTCCAGCTGTGCTAAGAGGAGGAAGTCGTTTAAAGCAGACATTTTTAGCAGCACCGTATTTATTTTGCAGCGCGGGCCCGTTGGCAGGGACGGTAGGAAACTTGCGGATGGCCTTGGCAATGTGTGCAACGCATTTCAGGATGAAAGAGGCAAAAAATAAATGTATAACTCATGCATTTATGAACCATCAAAAAGGAGAAGCTTTCCCCCTTCTCAAACCACATGAATCTGGCCATTTAGTTGCACAGCCTGTGTGTCTGTGCGTCTGTGAGTGTGTGTGTGTGTGTGTGTGTGTTCATGTCTCCTGTTCAGTCTCCTTTTCCTACTCTTTATTTGAATCCACTCAATTTATATTCACCTTATTTTTCCTTCCTTTACCCAGTATGACATCACTTGTGTGTGTTTCATGCATGTGTCTGCAGTGATTAAATCGATTTCAAAAGAGGAGGTGTAATTAAATATTAAAAATTTTTATTCCACATTATTATTCTGTCACTGGATAACTCTGGTTAGCATATCTACCTCTTTATTTTTCAATAAACACACACATCCTCATCCTTAATTCCTTTTGTCTGGTGCTTTCTGCAAGATTCTCAATGTTATTTAAAGACGGCTTTAATATTTACTGAAGCAAATGTGAATTTTTGAAAAGAAAAAAACATAGTAAACTCAATCTGACAACCCTGACACCACTGCCAGACACCAATCCTAACTTTATTGCTTTGACATAAAGAAATTTTAAAACATATAAAGAATAATCTAGCGAATAATATAATAATAGCAACACATTAGCGTTATCCAGCACTTTACTCCTACCTGGGTGTAAAAATAGAGACATGTACATGTATATCATGTACATAAATGTCACATTTATCGAATAAGGAGAAAGAAAAGCAGATAAAATAAGATCTAAATGTAAGAATCCATTAAGTTTGTGGTGTAACAGAAGCAAGCATACTGTAACTTTTACTATAAATATTAAATTATAAATTCATAAATGTCTGCCCATGGTGCGTTCAAGCGCCGATTGATTTACTCTGCGCCTCGCTGACAGCACAGATAGAAAGCAGTCATAATTCCGCACACCAGGGATATTACATTCCTGTATCGCTGTCAGCTACATTAACTCACTTCCTGGATCTAAACTCTATTAGCGGAGCAGGCTGCACTGGCATTAATAAATCAATGAGGATGATGGCTGATGATGGGCCTCTGCTTGACACGGAGCATTTTCCTCTTCCACAGACTCCCCAGCACTGCTTTGTGCATTAGTTTATCTTCTCTAAAATAACTTCCACTTCGACTTAGCATGCCGTGTTAACATGCTTCACTTGGTAATGAACTAATCGGCTAATTAAGTGAACGAGTCGGTAAACTACAATCTGCCCACTGCATAATTTAAGAGAAAATCAGTAGGCTATTTAAGAAACTTCCTGCTTTCCCGTACAAACTCTGGAAGAAAGCAGAATGTACCAGATAATGCAAAAAAAAAGAAAGAAAGAAAGAAAAAGTTGTTGCCCAAGATGTCGCCGCCATCTTGTTTTTCATTATTGTGAATTTGCATTCAAGTGTGTGTGACCTTATATAAATTACCTTATCTGGCTTCTGAGGGAGTCAACGAAATAGGAGTTTATTTTCCATCCCAGTAGGGGAACCGGGGCAGGAGGCGCTGGGACTGGGGGTTGGGCGCCCTTAAGGCACCTTAGTGCGCACTGACACCCCCAGTTTAAGACCAAACAGGTTGGCCAGTCGATGCGGGGGTTGTGATGTTGTAGCCAGGGGATCCCCAGCACTACTCTCTGTTCTGGCACCCAGGTTACCAGAAGCGAGATTCGCTTGGAGTGATGTAGTGTAACTAGAGCCGTCTGCTGTGTCACAAACCTTGACTTAATTGGCTGCTGGCCGGCCAGGGACACCAATGGGATGGCGGAAAGGAGCGGGCTAACCATAATGCCCAGTGTCTGGGCTAGCCTCCTGTCAATGAAATTTACCGTCCAACAAGTGTTGCTTGCCTTCTGGGGGTCCCGTGGGTAACGTCTAACTGCATTGGCTCTCCCATGTCTTCCAGCTCAAGCTCTAATTCAGCTTCTAACTCAGGGATGGAGCTGACGGATTACCCAGCCTGAGACTCACGAACGTGGTTATTCACCTGGATGGCTAGCCTATATAACTCCTCCAGCTCCTGTATAGCTAGCGCATCCTTCAGCCACTTGTAGAGCCCGTGTATGTATGCGGTCAAAGTGGCCATGTCGTTCCACCCTGAGCTGGCAGCCCGGGAACAAAACTCAACTGTGTAATCTGCAACCAATCACCCCCTTGATGAAGGGAAAGGAGTGGCGACATTACACTGCTACTGTAGCTGCATGCAGCTGATGGAACCTGGCTCTACGTACAGGACGGCCTCAATGTAACAGCTCATGCTGATCGGATTGACAGCAGTCAGTTGTGGACTTCTGTGTGTAAGGCAGTTAGTTTTCTCCTCAAAGAACATTCAGTTACCCATGACGCTGCCATTCATGTGTTTCAGTTTAGCCCTTGATCATCCAGCTTGGTACCCACTGTACAGTGTAGTAGCGGGTGTTAACTGGCTATGACATGGAAATTGCATGTAGCTATTTGAAGAACTGTAAAACTTTCCATTATACAAGTGATGTAATTCAGTGCAGTACTGTCACCACCTCAAAGCTACAGGGTTCTTGGTCCCTGGTCCAAATGGTTCAGGTTTGCAGGTTCGTCTGGCGTCCCTGTGTGATATCCACACTTGCTTGTTCATGTTCCACTTTTTACTTTCTGATTTGATTTAAGATTAAATCAACATAAGTAACAAAACCTGCTCCTTTTACCCCTGACAGAGGTTGTGGTTTAGGTTGTTTCTTGATTGCCATGTTTTTTTGTTGTTTGTTTTGTTTTTCTGGCTTGCATCTGAATTGCCTGGATCGTTCTCTGGATTGCCAGCAGTTTGTTAACTTGTCAAAGGATTTTGGCACGATACCAGAGTTTAAAAAAAATCTCCCATGAAGCAGGTTATATGGAGCCACAATGATGAGGGAAAAAAATTCCACAACGAAATAGGGGTTCTGCGGGATTTCGCAAGCACACGCTGCGGTTTTTGCTTTTGTCGAATCTCCATAAACGTGTCCACGAGGCAACTGATCTCACCATCGACGGATTACTCTAGTGAGGTTACAGCTCATCTTTCTTCTTTAGTCAAAATCCTTGCCTTCAAAAAAACAATGCTTTCCTCCCCTTGCGTAAGGGCCTGGAATCAACTACTATCTTACACACGCACACACACACACACACACACACACACACACGTGTTCAGATCTCTGAAAGGGCTGAACTGATCAAAGCAGTACGCAAGGAAGAAGAGGCACACGCACATGCACGCATGCACAAACAAACACACACACATATATACTTCCTGCCTTTTTTCCTCATTTCATCTTCCCTTGCAGGCATATGGTGTTAATTGCATCAAAAGTGATGCTCTTTTTCTTTTCTCCAGAGGGAGGGCATGCATGTCACTGATGTGAAAAAGTGAAAAATAAGTTCAGCTGTTAAATCCTGCATCAAGCGGAACTCCTGGAAATGATTAGACGCTACAGACGAACCGGCAGCGTCTGTTCCGCCGTCTAGATGTTTGGTAGAACTGATAATTTTTTTTTTTTTTAACGTGTGCTCATCACAGACAACAATTACACTGAGTGCCAACAGCGACCTAGTGCAATGATAGAATAGGACACAATTTATTTATGTAGCTACTTGAAATTAGCTTTCTAGTTTTTCTGGTTTTCCACATTAAGTCAGGTGAAGATCAGGTCCATAAGTATTTAGACAAGGACATAAATTTCATATATTTGCCTCTGTAAACCAACACAGTAGATTTGAAATTTACTTAATTAACTTAAATTAACTTTAGACTTTCAGTTGTAATTAAATGCATGTAGCAAAATATTGCATTAACTGTTTAGGAATTGCAGACATTTTTTCTCCAAAATCTGTCCAAAGTAATTTGACAAACTAACAAAATCATCAATATTATAATTATTTTATTATCGGAAAGCAAACCTTCTCAATTAATGACTACCTGAAGACTGAAACCCATGGACATCAACAAATGCTGAGTTTCCTCTCTTGTACTGCATTGTCAGGCCTTTACTGTTTGTGGGTTTTTCTGCCTTCAGTTTTTTCTTCAGTAAGTTTTTTCGTCAGGTAACTGACTTGACCTTTAAGGAACAATCCATTTCTTTGCCTTGGGCAGTTTTGCGGACCATTTGGGGTCCTTATCTAGCCGTACTTTGAAACGCATTTCTATCAGTTTTGCAACATTTTAATGAATCTTAGCAGAAATTGTAGCTCTATATCTATAAATACAGTTCAGAATTCATCCTGTTACCTCTATCATAGCCATACATGCCCATACCATCATGTTTGAAACATGAGTCCTTCCTTTCCTTCTTCATATTCTTATATGTTATAATTCAGTCAAAACTGAAGAACCTTTAAAGAGTTTTTATCATATTCTTAGTGTCATCAGTAATTTGTATATTGAGGTAAACCCTCTTTATTTACATGAGTGGAGACATTCTTGATTGTCAACTTGATTGACAGTCCAGAGATGACTTGGCTAGATATTGTGAAGGGGTTTTTCTTCACCAATGAACAAAAAAATTGTAATCATTAATTTTAGTTAAGTTAAGTTTAGAATATATGAAATTGTTAGTTTGGCCACTTCCAAAGTCTCTCAATTTTTCTTTTTCTTAACAATGGCCTCATTCACTTGCATCAATATTTCTTTGTCATGAAATAACTAAGACACAGGCCACAGTTGGCCATCAAACTGCTTATCAGTCAGTTTGTTCACTTATTTTCAGGCTTGTTAAAAATAGTGGTCAAAAAAAACACTCTTAACCCATTACTTAAACAGTTTTGTTAAATCCCTTAAATTAAAACTGAAGGTCTACATTTCAATCACATCCAGATTGTTTTATTTCAAAAACATAATCACTGTGTCACTGTCTAAATACTTGATCTGAATATAGTTTATTAAGTATCCATATCAGATCGCGCACAAGTCTATGTTCAGTTGGATTATTCCAATCACCTGTGTCGTTTATACCACTGACATTTACTGAGTAGAACTAACCAAGACCAGGGGTTTGTAAATTAAACCTAAACCACCATCTTTAAGCATCAGTGTGTGAAATGTGAATGTAAGTAAATCTTGTAACTCTTGCAAAATAAAATGTAAAACATCCGCATGTGTGCCAAATTAACAACAAGCAACATGCTTGTTTTACCTTGTTGTTTCCAGTAACACCAAACGGCCTTGGCAAAACACAAGCTTGTTTGCTGAGTCATCATATTTAGACCACATGTGACTTGCCCACTATTTTTCATTGAGAAATTTAGTTTTAGTTTTTTTTTTTTGTTAGATATTTAGTTGTTTTTATTTTGTTCATCATCATTTTCTTTTCTTTTTTTTTGCTCATGGTGAGAATAGATAAAGCATTATTTATCGATTATTTTCAGGATTTTGAGATAAACCAAAATCAAGCAAACAAAAACAGGCATTCCCATGTGTGTGTTTTAGCATGATTCTACACTGCTCTCCATTGCATTTACGTATTTATTTAGCTTTTAGTTTTCACTTCTATTCAATTTTATTCCTGCCAAAGAGGTCATAAACACATTCATCCCAGCATGCGCTTTTAAATATTAATGCACATAATCGGTCCTCATCTGCCTAATGCCCTGCAGTGTCCAATTAAAGTGGAACTCTCTGGAGAGCGTGTATGGGGCGTTACGACCCATCGTTCACCCACTTTCAGGCAAATTCAAATGGGTTTACAAGCCCCTGTTGTCTTCTTACATGTACATTTACATTTATTTAGTTAGCAGGTGCTTTTATCTAAAGTGACAGATGATCCAATCTAATGAAGGATAACGACTGTAGTATCCCCCCAACGCCTAATAAACACCAGCATGGACATTATATCATTGAGATGCACTTTTTCAAGCAGGTAATGATCCAGGATCTAAGTATTACTCGTCATCACATAATTATTGCCTCTTATTTATTTATTTATCTCCTGTGTAAATGATTCGTTGGCCAAATTAACAAAAAATACAGATTTAGTGGCGAGTTTCACTAACATTGATTTCAGGCAAAGCTTAAAATGCTGAACATGAGAAAATACTCATTATAATGTAAAAAACATCATGTGAGCATGATTTGTACTGAAACTTCCAGTAATGCAGCTCAGCCACTGCAGCGTATCAGGTACCATATACCACTAAAACATCAACTTTTCCTGCATTTAAAGAGGGTCATTTCTTTTATTCTATTTGAATAGATAGTCTTATTTATCTAATCTGTAGATTTATTTTAGATTCCACCATCTCTTTTCAGTATTTTATATGTGAAGTTGAAATAAATAAACAATTTTGACTTGATATTCTAACACATGCACATAAATCTCTGACTGTTCATCAAGCTTCACATTACTGCGTCTCAGTGAACTCAGGAATTACGTAAGGATGGAGTGAATATTGTTTTTTTTTTTTGTTAGTCTTTCGGCTGCTCCCAATGAGGGAACGCCACAGCAGACCATACGATCCACGGACAACTTGGCACAGGTTTTACGCTGGATGCCCTTCCTGATGCGACCGTCCCATTTAACCCGGGCTTGGGAACGGCACTGCATCCAGGGGCTGGGGTTTGGGCACTGGGTGGGAATTGAACTCATGAATTGGTAAAGTGGGATAATGGATGAAGTAGGACACTTATGTTTGGTCCTTAATATCTTCATGTGGATTTTTTATTTACTGATCAAAAACTTTTGCGTAGTTAATCTGTGAGATGCAAAGGGTTACATACTTAATGCTGTATATATGTCATGTCATCTCTGTGGGCGTGGCCTAGCCAAATTCAAAAGCAGCATCGCTGTAAACAATGGTAAGTAAAATGACATAACACTTTGAGGTAAATTATGTTAAGTGTATAAAAAAGATAAAGGTTTGTAAAGTTTATACATATAAAGATGATTGTGATCTGAACCCGAATAAATACAGTGGTCACCATCGGCCTCCTGAGGTTCCTACAGTAGACGGATGGATGGAATAAAGTGGGACAGAAAATTAAGAAGTATTGCATCTTTCGAAACTTTATTTGACATAATCTTTTGTCTATATATTGTGTAAATAAGTCACTTTGCCATTTCTTAAATAAAGTACACTTTAAAAAAACCTGATCCAGATAGCATGCTAGCAAGGGGAAAAATTCCATACGCACAACTGAGCCAATCCCACAGTATAGTAATGTAAATCAAATATGATCAGGATAACATTCGGATGAAGTACTTTGCCTTTGCCACTTATATGCAAAGGACATTCAAATCAAACCGTGTCCTGACCTTGCTCCAAGTGATTTCCACATTTCTGGGCGATTAAAGGAGTTTCTGGAAAGCAGGCAATCTGATAATGGTTCCAGCATACTGAGAATTTTTTTACCTTGATGGTATCCAAGCACTTCTGCAATAATTGGGATAAGTGCATTAGTGTAGAAGGGGATTATATAGAAAAATTTAATATTTTTTTACTCTAAATAACAGTGTAGATAACACTGTTATTCTGTACAATCAAATGTCCTGGTTTGTATTTTTGTGTTATTTCCAAATTCTCCTCCACTTGGCATGCAAATCATTTTTATCTTTTTTCTGCTAAATACAACACATCAATGTTTTTTTTTCCATTTTAAGCTTTCTGAAATCATATAATGTTGTTATATAAAGCATTGAGATTACAGTAAACAGTGACATAAAATCTTCCAAAACTGTCCCTCTCTACCAATATTGATATTTTTCCAGACTGATTATATTTTATGTGTACATTATGCACATTTAGTGTATAAATGCTCCGGTGAGAAATTTACAGATAAAGTAGATAATATCCAGCTCAATAAACAGTGACAACGATGCAGAGCTACTTATTATAGTATAAGGTGTAATAGGAATACTGAATATTCAGGTAAATTATTTGTTAAATTAACTGCACTAATTAAAGATTTTAAAAGATTCCTTATCAATTTTTTATGTCAACCATGAGGAACAAGAACTATATAGCAAAGAATGGGGTTCTGTCACTGGGGGGGGTCCGTGGACTGCTCTGTCTTCAGGTTTTAGGCGGGCAATCAGGCAAAACGCAGGACACCTGAGCGAGCCTCTATATAAGCCTCTCAAAAGGCTCAGTCACAGTTTAGTTTGCGGCAGGTGTGAGAGGGTCTCCATGTCGCTAGGGTATAAGGAGAGAAAGACAGAGAGACAGACAGATATAGAGAGAAAACTCTGAAGGAAAAATATGTATTTGTAAAGGTTTTGGAAAGAAAAGAGAAAAACTAAGGAGAAGAAAAATCTGAAAAGAAGAGAGAAAAAAACAGAAGATATATTTGGAGAGAAAAGAGAAGAAATTTAAAAAAAGATAAACTATATTTTAAAACTAAAAAAAGTGATTCATTTGGGGGTAAATAGTCTCCCTAGTCCAAATTGGCAAACTGCCGAAGATTTCCGGTGTGTGATTTTTACCACAATACACACAAGCACTCCCGCAAACTTCACCATCCCACCGTCCCACTACTGTAAGCCTGAATCAGTCTCTCCCCATACAGTGGTATCTCGGCAAACAAATTTAATCCCCTGGAGCCGAGTTCTTAGGCGAAAACTGATTTTGCAAATGGCAATTTCCTGTAGGAAATCATGTAAATGCAGATAATCTGTTCCCGCCACCCAAAAATATTACTATATTATTGCATATAATAAAAAATCTTATTTTTTTTATATAAAAATAATTTAAAAATACTTTTAGAAAAGACATTTAAATGAAGTAAAACATGAAATAAATAGACATTGAACCTGGCTGCTTTAAAAACTAAATTGAAAGTGGCTCCCTTTTCTTCTTGCTACCGTACTTGCTGACATTCTTGAGACCCATGGTGCTATGGCTTTACTAAATCTGCACAAAATGCAAAAAACCCACAAAAAATATGTAAACTTGCTTCAACTGGCTTTCTATTGACATGAAAAGGCTTTTGAACGGCTCCCTGATGTTTTTGTTTGGCTCGGTTTGTTTGCTTACATGCTGAAAATGCTTCATGTGCTGAGAAAATGTTCACTTCCTAAGGCGAAAGTTTGTGAGGCGTTGCATTCATATGCCGAGATACCACTGTACTTCTGTTTGTGATGTTGCATCCTGTGCTGCCCACCTCATAACATTTTATATGGGGGTATTATGGGTTCAAATGACCTGAAGTAGAATAGTGCTTGTTTTTTCTGTATTTCGACTTTCCAACACTGACAACAAGTAACTGTAATATAATCCCTGAAACTGCTTGCATTGTTTTTAGGAATGTACAGTTTTATTTGAGTTTTAATGCATTTCACAAAAGACACACAATGAAAATAAACCCTAAGCCAGTCTCCTCCTGCATGTGCTGCTCTTTAAAAATCATTATCATCACCTCACACCCTGCCCCTTCACTTCAGAGGCCCATTTTGTGCCCCTCACCTCTCCACACTGCTACATCCATCTTTTCAGCTGTGGAAAAAAAGAAGAAAGAACAAATGGCATGCCGTCCTAATCGCTGTCCTAATCAATGTCATTACTGCCACACTTTTCCCCAGGTCCAGCATCCTCACCTCTGGGGTCACGGAAAGGTCCGGCCATGCTCAGACACATGAATCTAGGTCAAGTTCAAGGTCAAGGGTTGAAGGTCCTATTTCCAGGGAAAAAGGTCCCAGCTGTGCAGGGGTGTCCACGTCTATGGGGCAGACCGCAGGTCCGTCTGGGCAAGTGTGAGGTCGTGACCCCTGCTTTTGTTCTTAAGCAGCAAGTGCCTATTTCCTGATGCTCCTGCGGTCAGGCACGTGGCATGGACAAGCTGCTAGGGAGAGGAAAGACATCGTTGAGGACAATGAGTCTCCCTGTTATTCTGCCCTAGTGGCCAAAGTGGGGTCACACGTTCAGCATCAGCATACACTTTTAAGCAGATATTTGAGCCAATAATTAGTAGCAGTAATGTCTGACCAAATGTGCAATTGACCTAATATAATATCGGTTATCTTCTAACCGTATGTCCAAATATTTCTTCATTATACTATAAAAAAAAACATTTTATAGCTATATCTGAAAGCATTGTGGACTCTTAAAGTGCCCACCCATGTGCTGTGCTATTGGAGGACATGTTGTAGCCTGTACAGGGCATTGATGTGATTTGGGACACACCCATAATAGGCTGATGAGGATGATGAGGATGTGACAGATGCAGTGATCGTTTCCAATAAACAATTGTCTAATCCAATAAACACATGCTTGATTATCACGGTAGGGGACTGTGATAGAGAAATGCTCTTTTTGATCATAGTGGTGATCAAACAGAAGTTATTAAGTAGTGTGGCTTGCCTGTCCACTCTACCACCTTAGAGGGCAGAAATCAAGGATTAAAACTAAAAATACAGTGTGTGTCTTTAACACTGTCTAATAGCTGCATAATGGGAACAACAAAATGGTTTGTGTAAACCATTGCAAGGGTTAAGGTTAACGTCAGTGTTACAATGCGCAGTGCCTGGCCAAAAGAAGTTGCAGATTCCAAGATTCCATTGAGCGCCTTTGGCTTTGATTATAGCACATAATGTGGTGGCCAGTTTGTGTGTAAAAATGATTCCTGATGCTCCCAGAACCATGGCCATCAGGGGCCATCAGGGAAGAAAAACTCCATAGATGTGATAACCTGGTAATTCAGGACATTCAGGTCGTCAGCCGACTTAATTTTTTTGACTCACAACATTGATAAGCCTAGACCTGACCAACTGGAGCAACCCCAGATCATAACACTGCCTCCAGAGACAGTGGCCACTATGCATGATGGGTGCATCGCTTTATGAGCTTCCCTTCTTACCCTGACATGCCAATCACTCTGGAATAGGCTCAGTCTGAACTCATCAGATCACATGACCTTTTTCCATCAATCCAAAGTCAAAGATTTTATGCTCCCTTTTTTATGCAATTTGAAGTGTTTTTTCCTGATTAGTCTCACTAACAAGTTGTTTCTTATGGCCACAGCTGTGAGTTCTTGTCACACTGTGCACATGGAAATGCTTTTACTTTCACTTTTAAACATGTTTGATTTCTATTGTCATTTCTTTACCATGCATCTTTACTAAGCATTTAACTGATGCCCATTCGTAATTTTTTTTCTGACTACATTTCTTAAGTTAAAGGTTCAGTACAGGTTTAAAAATGCTTTAAAGGGTTTTTAACCTAATTCCAGTCATTAAATAACTTAATACTTTCAGTGCTTGATGCAACCCAATAATTTGTCCTTCCTAAAATGGTGACTTTTTTTTGTGTACTTTATTTCAGTTTTGTTTGATTCAGCACTTCATCTTCTTCAAATACATTGATATACCCTACTTAATGCCCTACATTCATAAAACAGCACTGGAGCCACAAAAAATGTGACTCCATATACTTCTGATTCTCTCTGCTTCACGCTTATTAGTTCTTTTGAGAAAGATAAGCAATATTTAACATTAAACAATATATGGCGGGTTTTATTTCATAATTATTTTGATTTGATTAGTATTTTACATTTATACTTGTTGAGTCCTAATAGTTTGCATTATTCATGTTTAGTTTTATTCATACATCTTCAGTGATCACTTTATTCTGGTCAGTGTTGAATGGATCGGTCGTTTATCCTGGGAACAAAATGGGAATCCACCCTGGATTGGATGGTGAGTGTGGTGTGGTGAGTTGTGGTGAATGGAAATTGGCATATGGGAAAGATCAGAGTTTTTTTTTTTTTTTTGCTTTCTGTGCCTTGGGCTACAATATAAGAATATCACATTCATACCTTTTTAATCATGGTACTCTTTCAACATTTCGCCCTCTTTCAATCATAAATTCTTCACCAGATTGGTGTGGTCGTTGTGTTAGTCACTGTACAGTACATGGCAGCAAACCCTTAGATGGCTTGTATACTTTCCTGTCATATCCAGAAACCCAAGAATACTTTATCAATGATCTTTCAACATACACGTGAGTCACACTGTAAACTCTGTTTGTTCTGCGCGCCCTGATTGGTACGCCCGGGGAAAACACTGTCAGTCTCTCAGTTGATTGAATAAAAGTGTGAGATTTGCCAACTAGAGATTTTCCGTACTGCATTCTTAATTTTCAAACCCCAGATCACATCCAAGTGTCAGCATCTGAATCAGAGCTTGACTGACCTCCAGGAGTCCTCTCGGAAAGCATCGGGTTAACGGAGAAACTACAGGAAAAGCAGAAATGAATAGGAATATAAATAAATATAAATAAATACCTAAAGGAATGCAATTAAGACTCAACTGGTATGAGTTCCCTGAGTATCCTGGTTGCTCAGTGTTCAGTCCAACCTCAATAGAATTGTCCTTAAGGTTCTGTTGGGTTCCAGGAAATGTTCTATATCAGTATTGTAGCATGTGATGAATAGTGACAAGAGAGGGATATTTCAGGTCATAATCAGGCAAGAAATCATCTAACATACACTATATCTCCTGATTAGTGATTTCACCTAGGATGGAACATGAGTACCACTGCCAAGCCACTGCATGTTTGTGCCGTACTCTTGGTATTCGGTTTCTTGTATTTGGGATTTTTTTTTCCCCTAGTTTTCTATCTTGGTTAGTCTTTTTGATTTGCCTATGTTTGTATGCTCATGGGTGGAGAAGAGTTTTTTTAGGAGTTCCTTGTGGAACAATGGAAAAGTATAATGTGTCATTTTTTTTAATAGATGGGGAAAGTGTAGTACAAGAGAGTGTAGTACAAGATACGTCTATAACATCCTAAGTACTTTATGCTTTTAAATTTGTAAACCAGACCCACCCTTGATTACAGCACTCATGACAACATGGCATGCTCACAGTTATAGTTACGTTAAACAATTCTGTTATGAAGCAAAAGATTAAGATGGAGCATTATTTGTGTGCCCAAACACTCATCCCATTTCTTTTTTGCCTTTTTTTTCCCTCCATCCTCTCATCCTCACCACCTTTCCCTTTCTACCCAGTGTCATCCCAGTTCCCATCACTGACCTGAAATATAGTTTATTGAACTGCTAACCTATGTTTTTTTTCAACGGGTTATCAGAATTCAGATTTCAAAAGAAGCAAAGCGATTACGAGTTTATTTAGGCAATACCAAGCTATTCATTACTGGTCAATTTTCACTCTTTAAGAGAACAAAGGGCAATTTACGCTCCGCACGTAAACATATAATCTTAAAGAAAGCCTGTAATCCAGCAGCTACAGCCTCTCGAAACCCTACAATCCAATGTCATACACAAAAACGCTCCTCCCGGGATGCAAAGCTTTTGTGGTTCTAAACGAGCATCACATGCCAGAGAGATGAAATCCAAGCCAGTCCAGACACCACTGCTTCCCACGACTTGGCTTCCTGTTGACCTTGATCATGTGACCAGAAGTAGAATACTGCTTCTGAGGATACTGCTGGCGTTTTGGGGTTTCCAGTTTGGTACCGTTCACATGGCCGAAGTGGACATTGGTATTCTGTTTGTCTCCTCTGCAGCCAAGTTGGTTTCTCTAAACCTAAAAATAGTTAGTACTAAAGCATCAGTAGTCCAGTCAGGCCTGTCCCAGTCATACAGTCTGAGTCCTGATTTTTTTTTCATCAATTAATAAAAATAAATATAAATATATATTTTTGGCATAGTGGTTTACACTGTGGTCTCACATCTCCAGGGTCAAGGATTTGATTACCGCCTCGGGTCTTGTGTGCAGTTTGCATGTTCTCCCCATGCTTGGTGGGTTTCCTCCCACAGACCAAAGACATGCAGAGTAAGCTAATTGGAGTTTTCAAATTCCCTGTAGTGTGTGTGTGTGTGTGTGTGTGTGTGTGTGTGTATGTGTGTATGTGTGTTCCTTGCAATGTATTGGCACCTCGTGCAGAGTGTATCCTGCCTTGTGCCCCAAGTCTCCTGGGATAGGCTACAGGCTGTACAGGATAAGCACTATAAAGAATAAGTGTGTGTATGTGTGTGTGTGTGAGAGAGAGAGAGAGAGAGAGAGAGAGAGAGAGGAGAAAAAACAAATGAACAAAAATGAACCCTTTGAGACAGCATTGCTGTACATTTTCTACAAAGTTTATTTTATAGTGAGTTAAGATTAGTTTAATCCACTCCTTTGTGTGTTAAGCATCCGCATCACTATTATCCTTCCATTTATCATATAATAATATTTTTTCTACTGTGTAATAGTAGTAGTAGGAAGTGAATTTGAGAAAATAATATGAAAAAACAGTCACTGTTAAAATAAAAAGCGCATGGTAAGTGACTCATACTTTTGGGCCTCCGATAAGAGAGAGTTTTGGTCCAGATTGGAGTTTTTTTTTTTTTTTCTAATTGATAGAGAAAAAAAATGTTAAGTAGGAAATGATAGAAAATGTTAAATCATAATGATGTGAGAGAAATGACATACATCAGGTGGATCAGGTGATTTTTAAACAATATTCCCTTCTTATTTCAATATCTTTTGACTGTGACCTCTTTATCTTTGACTTATACAAATATATGAAAAAATTCCTGTCACAGTTTAAAGAGCTTTCACTTTCAGACCATTTACACATTTAGTCATGAGGAAGTCTTTGGGGGAAAACATTTTTTTTATTAACCTTTAATTGTCAATTGACCTTCTGTGTCAGAATTTCCCAAAAATCCTTTAACTTTTCTGCACTTTGAAGCCCCTTGATTGTGAACCGCTCTTCAAAATTTATAGAGGGATGTGAAACAGGTGTCCATCCTATTTTCTTCATTGTTTTTTTTTTCTGAGACTTTAACTTCTTTCATTGTTGGACGTCTTTAATATTTCTCACAGCTGGACTGAGTTTTGGGAAATCCAAGGCTTTCAAATGCAGATCTCTAGAAGGTTTAAGTGGCTTAGAGGGTCTTAAAGTGGAGTGTGCAAGAGAGACGCAAAGCAAAGCCACAACTCATGCATGTTTTTTTTTTTCTGAACGACTATTTTTCTTCTTTTTTCCGGTTTACCATTGCACTTATTCTTATACTATATTTCCTAGACACTTTGGCCCATTATGTTAAATTTATCCACATCTGTTTTACAGCATGTATGAAATACACTGTACTTTCATAATGACATAACAGAATGTCTGTAAATTCAGAATGTTTGCAAATATTTTTAATAATACAAGGGGCATTCATGTTAAACGGGGACTTGTGATGAAATATCTCATGAATGAAGCCGTACAACTAATTAACATTTACAAAAGACTTACAAGCACAATACGGTTAGGAGTCTCTTTGTTGCAGTTAAACATTTGAATGATGCAAAAGTTTTTAAAGAAGGCAATACGTTCCGGAATATCGAACCCGTGGCTTGGAGACCATTGCAGTTGTTTCCGTTATCATTCAGTGAGTGGGACACCTGATCCATGAAAATTAACGGATAACTTGTTGCCAGTTTGAGGAACAGACACAGGTCATCATTTTGTGGAAACTGTACAATCATTCACCAACTCCACTTGCACGTTACAGGAACTCGGGTGCGAGTTATTACCACATCCCCCATACAGACCTGACCTCACAAGCCATTTCCACATGTTTGGGCCATTAAATGAATTCCTGGGAGGCCAGCGTTTCAGACATGATGCAGGAAGTCCGATGATGGAGTACTGAGAGAACTTTCTACCTTGATGGTATCCAAGTGCTAGTGAAAAGTGAAAAGTGGGATAAGTGCATTAGTATAGCCTGGATTAAATAAAGGGAGATTTTACTCTCATATCTGTGGTCCGTTCTGCACAATCAAAAGTCCCAGTTTGACTTGAACACTAATCATACTTAGTGTATACATTATGTACATGTTGCTGGATTTTGGATTTGGTGACAGATGACAAATTTGCACATTCGTCATTATACCCATTGCTGCATGCATCAAATTATTAATACCAAGAACATACAGTGCTATCACACCCAATAAATCAAATCATTCAACAAACTCAAACACAAACACAAAGGTGTGTGGGACAAGTGTTGGGAGATTAGAGACTGAAATGCTGAGATGTAATGATCGTATAAAAATACCATGCTGTCTGCTTCCTCCAGTTTCAAACATGCACATGGAGAGATAAGCCACAGTTGCTGAACACAGACTCAATACCATCCTCTTGTGGTTCATTATAAAAGATTTCTGCATGGATCAGTTTTACTCCTGAAAAGAAATTTCAAGCTGATTAGGTTTTAAAATCTTTTCAGTTCTTAGATGGTTTGTTTTGACGACATTTAACAGGAAGATGCATCGTCTGCTTTAACAAAACTTTCGCTTTCAGGTTGAAACAGTCAGATTAGATTTGACAAGAAGGTAAAACAAAATCGGACAGGGGATTTTTTTAGAAAGGAAAGTTTGTTGAAAAGTATATTTGCATCTGGGAGTTTGTGTCGAACTTTTAGGCGGAATAGAAAGAGTGAATATTAATGTTAAACATTTTATCCGGATGTTTCTAACAAACGTGGAATAAACCTGAAATTAAAGGGCAGTTCTTATGCTTGCAAACAGAATGCCTCGAGATCAAATTCAAATTGCACTACTGGACACTTGAGCCAGGCCTTTAACCCTCACCTGCATGTTTAGATTTGTTCCTTCTCCATATCACTTTGGATAGAAGCATCTGGCAAATGAAAAAATGGAAATGCATGCAAATGTAAATGTCTCCTTTTTTAAGTAATATCCCTTTGCTCATGTGAGCAGGGATGGATATAAAAACAGAGAGAGAGACAAAGACAGCATGAATGGAAATCAGTGAAAAGGCTTCATGTTACATACGCCGACATGCTTGTTTATTTCAGGGTGTGCACCTTGTGATTTCTTTTCCGCGAGTGTAAATTACATGTTGCCACCATTAAATATTAAACCCAATCAGCGCTTAATTATTGATGCCATTGCCTTTTATGCGAGTGTGCCATTGGTAGTCGAGGCATCTGGCAGAGAGCTTTTCCTGCATTAGGATCTCCTTGAGGTTAGTCTCTCTAGCCACGATTCCTGCCCAGTTCTCTTTGGTTTCAAGCTTGTCGATCGCAGGAAGTCAGTAAAAGAGAGGAAAGCGGCCGAGGACTGTATCATCTCGGGCAGTTATGGCCACTCGGAGGAGTGTAAGTGCCTCAGAAAACCACAGCTGAGTGCCGGCAGCAGACGCAAAGACACTCAAGTCACCAGGAGCATCTGTAACGATTGCTGTGGAGTGGTGGGTGAGGTTGTAGAAGGTGGTTGCCCACAATTCTTTTTGGAGACGGCCGATAAGCTCTTTCGACTTCTGATGGAAGTGCCGTTGTGTTTGGTTTCTCACACATACCACTCAAGCGATGCTTAAAGTTATTACATGTAATCAAATAATAATAAGACAGAAATTGTTCCAGAGCTTTCAGAAGATGTGGATAGGACATTTTGGACTGCGTATAATGGACATTGTATAAATAGTGCTATAAATAATTTCATATATTGTCATTCCTGCTCATGAATAGTTGCCTATAGAGCACGATGCAGTTCTCAAATTTGATTTGGTCAGAACGTGTGGCTCAATTCTGTCTAATGGCGGCTCTGACACGAGTTCACCGGTTTACATCAATGCTCTTGCTCTAATAATCCTAAAATTATCATAAATAATTGTTGCAGATCAATCCCTGGTATTGCAGATCAATCCCTGCTATCTGTTATCACCCAAATGAGGATGGGTTCCCTGTTGAGTCTGGTTCCTCTCAAGGTTTCTTCCTATTACCATCTCAGGGAGTTTTTTCTTGCCACTGTCGACCGTCGTCCTCATCTTATCAATTTGATTAATATCATATAAACTTAATTAATTATTTTGATTGTGTAAAGCTGCTTTGCGACAATGTCAATTGTTAAAAGCGCTATACAAATAAAAATTAATTGAATTGAATTAATAAGATATTCTTAACATTTCTTCACAGAACACGCTTCTACACATTTATCCTAATAATAAAACTAAAATAAAATAAACTGATTTAGGGAAGAGGTGTCACAGGTTTAATTGAAGGTAATAAAGCATGTTAAATGGTTTGAGGAGGTCACTGTAACTGAGCTTCATCAACTCCGTTATCATAACCTTATTACCATTTATACAAATATATTGTGAATTTGTATTTTAGTTTTCACAGTAACATCTATTTGGGCAAATCGCAAAACACAAAATGTAGATTGTGTGTAGATTGTGACTTACATGACTAATACTTACCTATTAAGAAAGCAATTTGGGTTCTCTAGGCTTTTCTTTGGATATCAGATCCTAAATGGGTGGATGGATAAGAAAACTCACCAAAAACTGGATTAATAGATGATCTCTGTAGCATGTCATTTTTATAACACTCATATGAGCTTGTTCTTAAACAGTGTGTCCCAAAAGTCTCCATATACACATTGTGTACACAGAAAGTGGCTGGATCAATAGTTTTTGGGTTCTTGGATTGATCAGTGTGGCCCCATGGAGCGTCCTCTGAGATACTAAAGAAAATTCCATGAGCCTTTGAGTGACGGGTGGGCATCATGAAAAGGGCAATGAAAAGGGTTGGATTTGTCAAGGTTGGGGGCCCAGTATGTCGATAGTGGTACCCCTGGGGGAAGGTGAAGGCCATGGTGTGCCAGTAAAAGACTCTTTGCATCACAAAGATCATTTAAAAGAAGGCATTCAAAATGCAATTACATAAAATGGCAGAAATATAGAGCATGTTTTGTTTTTTGTTTTTAAGAAAAGTGTTAATTTCCCCTAAGTATGAAGACATTTGAGACACCCTCCACATATTTAGTTTATGCTAATATTAAATATTAGCGCAGAGGGAAGAGGGTGAATGTAGGGAATGTAGAAGTCTAATTTCAGAGGTGGCCCATGTTACCATAGAGGCCCATTGAACACAGCTACAGTGTGTTTGATGCTCAACCACTCAATGCCCCTTTTCATCCAAACCGTCTCAAACCCTAAAGTCAGGAGAGAGACGTTAAAGAGAAAACCTGTCTAGCCTGCCAGAAAGTATTTTCCAAAACAGGAATAAATAGTCCGCAAGCTATGGTTTAAAAATCTCCCCCTTTTTTTTTTTTTAAATAAATGCAAGGCGACAAGAAATATTTGACCGGTGAGTTAGCCGGAGCTGATATTTAGAAGGAAATAACGTTAGAAAGTCTGTCTCCGCAATCAAGAGCTAATCAGCATCTAACATGGCTTACGGAATAATCATTATTACAACTGATTTTATTCCAATGTGTGAAATTGCACCCTAAATACTATATAGGGACTTTAGTGCGTTAGAGGATTTGCCATGATGTGAACTTGTTTGAAATCATGCAGACTGAAAAAAAAGTCAAACTGCTTAAGCAATTCAGAATACCCATAATCAATTTCAACTGCTGGGAGAACAGTATAGGGTGTTTTAAAATCTCATACTGGATGTTAAAAACATTTTTAATTACATGATGTACACGATGAATAGAGGAACAAAATAAGATAAATAGCTAAACAGTTGTCTCCGATATTTTGTGCCCTGCAGTCACCTTTAACTTAAAGGTCAAATTGATGTGAAAAAAAATCCCCTCAGCATATGTGTAATGGCCACATAGTGATGGTTACTGAACTGCAGGAGTCAAATAACCACAGCAAAGAGGAGTGTGAGAGAGGGAGAGAGAGAAAGAGGAAGAAATAATATTTTTATTTTAGTTTAAATTATAAGGTGTGCATCTATGAGGATTTGATCTGTGGGTGAGCCGTGTACATGTGGGCCTGTCACTTGGAATGTGTGTGTGTGTGCGCGCCTAGTGCCCATCTCTCATGCCCATGTCCAGACAGTACAGCCCACCCATAGCGAAGAGCTGAGAGGAGCACTATTCTCTGTACGGCCACGATGGCGCCCCCAAAACCAGTGTTCACACATTGCCCACAAGTGTGTGTGTGTGTGTGTGTGTGTGTGTGTGTGTGCGCACCTACCAAAACACTGAAAGTTTCTTCAGCACATTTAAAGGTGCACATTCGTGTGTTTTACATTTTTAGACCAGCCAAGTCAACAGGAGATTCTTTAGTTGTTGTTTTTTTTTATTTATTGAAATGACTTAGTACTGAGCATGGTGGTCTGAGCACAGCCTTGTTGTTTATATATTCATAATCTGATTACATTAATCCTTCATTTAAATAAGAGCCTTTTAACTATTCAGGCTGTTTAAACCGACCAAGTCTCTGTAACAACAGGTACTACAAACAGTTTCAACAATATCTGGACAAAGAAAAAAATTTTTTTTTTGGCTCTATGCAATGCTAAAGAAGATTTGAAAGTTTAATTCAAGAGCTTTGCAAAAAAAATTTGACGTTTTTGCATGCATTTCCATATGATCCAGTGTAATTAGACAAACTAATATTTTCATAAATATGGATTATTATAATAGGATAATAGGAGGTCTGGGACCAAGGGACATAACCAAATGCTGAGTTTACTCTCTTGCACTGCATTGTCAGACCTTTACTGCAGCTGCCTTCAGCTGCTGATCATTTGTGGATCTCTCTGCATTCAGTTTTGTCTTGAGTAAGTGAAAAGATGCCCAACTGGGGTTGAGGTCTGACTTAGACCTTTAGGAACAACCCATTTCTTAAGGACTGGGCATTAAAGACTTTGTGATCCAAGTTTTTTTTTTTTTTCTGAAGTTGAGCCCTTAAGTGAAGTGTTATTTTAGCTGCTACTAATGTTTTTTTTTTTCTGTCTCTCTGTCTCTGTTTCACTCTGTTTTTTTTTTTTGTTAGTTTTTTTATTCATCCCAATGATGGCCTCCTTCACTCCATTGTATTGGCACCTCATAGGAACTTCATTTTAAAAATTCCTATGAACAGATACCAGATTAAAATTTAACACCTAGAGTCAATTCCAGGCCTTTTACCTCATTCATTTAGCATAAAATAATTACGAAACACGCCACAACTGCTTAGCATTCAGTTCCTTTTAATGTCAAACGTTTAATTTCAAACTTTTGAGCCTGTCAGAATGGAGGAACTTTGTAAAAACAAAATGGCTGTAAATCCTTAATAGGTAATGCAACATTTTTGTTAACCTTTAAAACTCATCTGTGTCTGAAACACAGCACTGGTCAATTTCCAAATAAAAAAAACAATATATACCAATATACCAAAACTGCTTATACAAAAGTCCTGCTGGTATGTGTCTATGGAGGAGGCTTCAGACATCAAACTGTGCATGTGGGTTTTTTAAATATGTCGGGTAGAACCAACATCATCATTATTTTAAAAACATGTCAATTTTATGGCTACTGGATTATGGGAATGATGTCGCAAAAAATGTAGAATTCGTAAAATTTTCCTTCTATTCTATTCTATTCTATTCTATTATAATAATACTGATTTATTTATTGGTTTTGAAAACAACTACAAAACATACTGTATGTGTGTCTCAATTTTTTTGCTCAGTGATATTTATAATCTTGGTTGAAATTAAACAAAATAAATTATCATAGGATGTGCTGAAAACAAAATGGATAAAAGACACTCTACTATATATTACACAGTCCTGACCACTATGTATATGTTAAAACATAGTAATCCAAAAGATGCCTAAAATGATCTTGCTTTTAGGGGTTCAATGTAAAGAATTAAAGCTGAAAATTTCTCATTTGCTCTCATCCTGATTGCTTTTGTGTCAAATCCATTGTGGCGGTGTACAGAGAGGCAGCAATATGAAAAATGTGTCCTTGTCCAAATACTTATGAATCTTACTGACTGTAAACTACAAAGTTAATTTCAAGCCCTACTGTGCAATGCAAATAAAGTACCATTGCACAAGATCAAAGTTGTTTAAATCTTGATAAATGTTTTTTATCTTTTTAATTATTGATTTATTTTTCTTTTCTTCTTATCAGGTCTAACAAACATCAAGATGGCAGAAAAGACACTGCTCTTATGCAGATGTTTGCTGTCCAAATATATTAAGACCTGTCTTTACATATACTGTATGATTTCAGATAGACTTTAAGGGTTGGCTTGCTGTTGATGCAGGTGTCGTCACCGTAATGTTGACAGGGTGATAAAACTTCCACTCGAGCTGCATTCATGCATGACCTCTCTTTATTTCCCTCCTGCCACGGCGGATTGGATTCTGAAGCCAGGCACTATGGATGTGTGTGTGTGTGTGTGTGTTATATACTACTTCTCCTGGCACATGACCTTGCTGGCAGTGCTTGAAATGAAAACAGTTTTCAGGTCTGGCTCAGAACTCATTCTGCCCCCCGGGTGGCCGACCGCCGCCATTAACAGCCTACTCGATCCTAAAAGACGAAGGTCCTGAGGGAATCATGGAAAAGTGAGTAATACAAATGAGTTAAAAAAAAAAAGTTCACAGAGAAATAATATGGCAAAGCAATAACAACCCAACTACGTTGTAACGGGTAAAGAAAAATGGGAAATAACCTACCCTTAAAAATTCCTTCCTGAGGATGTTTACCCAGAGTCCACCACCGTCGTCAGTGTGTTGTGCTCAGAAGTCTAATCAAAGGAGATGTGAGGATCAATGAGATATATTGTAACAAAGATCTGAAATGAATCTGCTAAAGATCAATGGCAATGTGTGTGTGTGTGTGTGTGAGAGAGAGAGAGATTCAGTCTTTGCCAGGACACAGTATTAATAGACATATTGCTGCAATTATCCAGTATCCATAAAAAACTTCTTTTGTTTTTTTTTTACACTTATTCAAATCCATTTCTTATATGTTAGTGTTAGGGTTAAGTGTCTTACTGTACTTAAAGGCCACACACACACTTTCATCTATTTCATGACCTCTTATTTGTTTTTTATAAGGAGGAACTTGTTTCTATCACAATACTCACTCACTCACTCATCGTCTATACCTCTTTATCCTGTGTACAGGGTCACGGGGTGCCTGGAGCCTATCCCAGGAGACTTAGGGTACAAGGTAGGGTACAACCTGGACTGGTTGTCAATCCAGCACAGGGTGCACACACATACACACACTCACATGCTCGTTCACACACTATGGGCAATTTGGGAACACCAATTAATCTAACCTGCATGTCTTTGGACTGTGGGAGAAAACCAGAGTGCACAGAGGAAACCCACCAAGCACGGGGAGAACATGCTCTCTGCATGGACTCTGGAGGTGCATGCGGCCGCAGTGATAACCACTAAGCCACAGTGCCGACTTCAATCACCTACAATTTTTTATACAGAAGATCTAGTTTTCTTCACTGTTACAGTTCTAATCTTTCATCAAAACATTATGCACACCTGAGCTCCAACACTGCACTAGTTGTTTAATTAAATAATAAGTCATAATAAAGTGGTAAATTAAATAGGTGAAAATGAATTCTTTGGCAAAAAAAAAAGGCAACGCAGTTATCAAATTATTAAACCTAATGTGGTTCCATTGCTAGATTTACAGGATCATGTGTTAACCAGAAAGGAATCAGGGCGTATTTGGATATCATTTTGATGCCAGAATGGACAAACAAAAGAAGGCTGAAAAATGAAGGTCTGACCATGCAAGTGTAGTCAAATGAAGGCCTTAGGACATAAACAGATTTATTGAAACATCGTTCCATGACACCGATGTTGAGATCTCCATAAGCGAGTCTTCTACAGCGCCAAGGTTCTGGCTTTGCATATGTTTTTATACCAATAAAGCTAGGATCCATTTCATGTCTCTGAAGCTATTTGAATATGTATTTGACTGTGCAGACAGTCGCGGCTGCAGTGCATTATTCATTATTGGATGACTGATATGCTGGGCAAAATGTAAAAAACAACAGAAGAGCATGCCTAGTCGAAAATGTGTGCATTTTTATTTGCTCGTGTACATTTTTCAGAATATCTACCATTGGATGCAGTGCATTTTGACTGTGATGGATTCTGCTTTTTAACATACCATTTTCCATGTTGTCTAAGAGGTGGCTGGCTGAGTGTGTGTGTTTTGTGTGGGTTCGTACTGTTAAATATACCCCCAGTCTGGTTTACCAATACCATTCGGGTTCATCCAAGAAGCTGTGGTGCCACACACATCACAAATGAAGCACTTACTGTGCGTCTGGCTTGAGCCGGGTCTCCGGCTGCACTGGTTGACCAAAAGGCTTGGACGAGGGTGAAAGACATATCGGTGTTTGGTTTCATAATGAAGGCCACAGTGGCCTTTTCGGTGTATCAGATGATGCAGTGTGGCTTGAGGCTGATGAATTGAACGAACGGGTCAGAATTAATGTGAATGGATGATCATGGTGAGCATTTAGAACTGTGAGGACAACGGAAACTGTCGTCACGGTGATGGCCTACAACCGAGGATGAGGGATGACGTGCAAATAGTACACCAAAGTGACTTCAACCTCGACTGAAACCGTTATACTGTTGTAGGTACAACAGAGGTCATTAAGATATAATTATGTACCTTTTATTCATCTTTAACATATACAATATTCATCACATGTTCTTGTGTTATGGATACATATCCTGCTCTAATGTACTTTCTGTCCATACTGTACCACCCCACAATAAAAGAAAAAAAATCATAATCCACCCACTCACATTTTTTTCAAATATCTCACCGATTGTGTTGATTTTCATGCTCCCTGTAATGATCATTGGCCTCTCAGGCTCTAATTTTCCCATTAATAATTTAACCACCGCCCAAAGTGTGCTTCCAGAGTATAAGGTGACGGCATATTCCCCAATCCTGTCAGAGTAGGAGCAGATCCAGAGCGCGCAGGGCCTCCACCGTCATTTTATCCTCGCCACTTGTAGCACCTGGAGCGCGGGAGCAACAGTAAATCACGTGACCATTTCCGCGGCAGGACATCCTGATCCCAGCCGGGCCGTGGCAGATAGAGGGCACGGTGAAACTCGAGGCGACAGCGCTAAGCATGAAGAAGCGGGAAAGTGGTCCCTTGCGCGCACCTCGTTGTGTCATCGATGCCCCATTAATGTCACTTTGGCACACGTGCGCCTACATGAAGCGGAGAGCGGGAAAGCAGGTCACGTTGGACACCCTACACCCTGTTCGCGCCTGAAGAGCTGTCAGAGGTGATTATAGTGACCCAGGAGCCGCTCCTCAGGGATGAGATCGTTTCACCAGTCGGCCTTCGAGCCAGGCTTTAATCGTGCTTAACGCTGAGGTGTCCAGAGACGCGGCAGGAAAAGCGTACGATCAAAAATGCTGATCATTCTGAACGTGAATACTGAGCAATATGCTTTCTGTCTAGCTCGCCGTCTTTCCCGGTCATTCATTTCAGCTGAGGGGACAGGCGTGTGTGTAGTTTATAGTGTGGCCTGGTCAGTTGGTCTGCCGAGTGCCCACATTTCCCACAGATCTATAGCTTCCTTTCCAACGTGGAGTCACACACAACAAGCTATTTCAATGGACTTCTGGAGCGTCTACGACATGCCAATAATTATAGATATACATATGATTCCCAATTATTGCTATTACAGAAGCATACATGCTATAT
>JAQMYJ010000039.1:31267043-31279178 GCA_030014305.1 Clarias laeviceps
AATTTCTGTAATTATATACAAAATAAACTAAAAATATATATTTTGAATCCCTCCTAAATAGGAGTTGGGTGAATCAAGGAATTTTTTTTTCACCACTCTCCATGGTTCTTGGTTTGATCCTGAGCTCAGGTTACCATCTGTACAGATTCACATGTTCTTCCCATGTCTCCATGAGTTTCCTATTCATCCTAAAGTTTTCTTGCAATCTCCCAGTAGATGGACTAAATCAGGAAGCTAAATTTCCCCTAAGTATGAGCGAGTACGTGAATGTGTGTATATGTACATGGTGCTTTAAGGATGGCCTGGTATCCCTTCCATAAAGTTTAATCATTTAGTTAAATCAGTTTTAGTCCTAAATCAATTAAGTGTTTTGTTACTGACTGTGTCTATATGAAACAAACACTGTAAACTGCATGAATACTAATGAACTAATGCGATTGAAGTGAAGGCAATACTCTTATGTCCGGAAAGCACCAATAATTGTGGTTGAATTTCTGGAGTTTCTGGAGCAAAAATCCCTCTGTGTGTTTTTAACAACAGGTGAAGCTTATCTCGATATGTCATAAACTCTCTCACTCTCTGTCTCCCATTCCAGGCAGACTTCTTAATATCTAATGAAGCTTGTAGGCAGGGTGCTATCACTTCAAGTACTAACACATTCGTCTGGTGAAAGGAAACACACACATACACGCACACAACCTCTGCCTGCTGGCCTCCCCTGGTACATCAATAAATAAACCAAATAGCATTAAGAATAACTTGAACTATATGACTGGGGCTTTAAGCTAACGTCGTTAGTATCAGTGTTTTCAGGTTTGGCCATTTAGATGAAACCTTAAGCCTGCGAGGGAGTAATTTGGCCGGGAGGAAATTGATTTCGACCATCAGCACTTTCTGATTCTCAAACAAGAGTCCAACGCTAAACGGGTTCTTTTCTGTTAACCACATTAGCCAGGTATCCTCTGGCCTGGCTGCCAATGATTATATGTCCACAGTGAGGGATTGCAGGTTTGTGCAAATATGAAAATGATCATAATGCATGCCTGGAAGAGGAAATTAAAGCCAGCCATTATGCTGGATGAAAATAGTCCGTAAAGACGTCAGGGCTGCTATTTTGGCTGTGATTTTTATATACACAAGAATGGAAGAAAAAATAAAGGAAGAAAAAAAAACATTGAATCTTTTTAGTTTTAAGTATTGATTTAGAATTAAGTCAGTGAAGAAACCTTTTAAAATCTAGATATATGTGTTATATGTAAGGCAATTTGGTGAGAGATTTGTGTGTGTGTGTGTGTGTGTGTGTGGATGTGTGTGTGTGGATGTGCATGCTCTCATCCTCACTTTTACAGAAAAGCGTGACATTTTCAGGCACATTTGTTTTTTGCCAGTTTCCATGAGGGAAATCCTTATTTCCACATCACACAAGAAACCCAAATGATTTTGTTGATTTGGTTTTTCCACATGAAAGCTACACTTGGTGAGGTTTCGGGTAACTTTTCATGGACGAAAATGTGCAACGTTAACAAAAAAAAAAAAAAAAAAGGACTTTTTCAGACTCGTTACAGGAACTAATACACACATACGCACACAGAATCAGAATGATATACAGCACATGTGCACTCACACAAACACACACACGCACACACTCTACCGTTAAGTGAGAGAGAGGGAGAGACACACCTCATCCATCGTCTTCCATCTCCAGGGTCCGTGTGGCCGCCGTTCCCTCCAATGCGGCTGACCGACAGGAGGCATTTACCGTACTCGCAGAGCAGCACAGAGCGCAAACAAATGCAAAAAGAAAAAGCACTAATGGCAGAAAACAGCCCCGAACCCACAGCCCACTTCCAGCAAATGCAGCTAACCACAGTCCGAGGAACACAAAGTGCAGTCTGAATGTGAATGTGTGGTGTGCCAGTGGTTCAGCGCCCATCCACGGTTTGCTTTTTGAAATTCCAATAAATACAGTCATATCAGAGAAGGGGAGAACTGATCAGCAGCAGCAGAAGCGCCCAGATTATTCAGAGTTTCTTCATGATATGTATTAAAGTAAAATTTTAAAAGAATGATGCAATATGTAGGAGAAAGTATAAACAATTTGCGTACATTCCTTTATTAAATTTATCATAAAGAGCTGGTGGTCATCTGAACATCACAGAACTCTCATCTTAGTAATTCTGCAAATCCCACATAATCAGGATGACATTTTGATTCATAAAAAGATGAATCATTTATAATTCTAAAATAATTATAGGGTGCATAAGAGAAAGACTATACATCTGAAAGTGGCCTGGGAGTGTACAGCGCACGGTAATCCTATTTATGTTAAACATTGTTTAAATTAAACTCCTTGCTTACATCAGTTCCTTTTTGTCTATTCACTGTTAATTATTAGTATATAGCTGTAAATAATTTAAATAGTTTATTTTTGTTGCAGAGGGGAACTTTGCGTTAACTCCTTTGACTAGAGCTGTAGATTCTGAACCGATAAGATGTTTGTTTTGAACCAAATGCGCTACAGAATGTTTAATGGGGTGATACCATTGACAAGAACAATGTGTGTCATACATTAAAGAACACTAAAGAGAAAACAAGCAGAAGGAGACCATCAACTGGGACAAAGGGGATTTTACAAAGAGGATTCGATTGTTGGGTTCAAAGATGGTGAAAATGCAACACTTGTGTTTTAGACTAGGTTGAGTATTAGGTTTGTATAGAGTAAGAGTTAATCTACCAACAGTAAATAAAAACATTATTTTTAGGTTCTGATCCCGTATATTTCGAGTGCACTCAGGGTTAATTCATAGGACTGAATTAATTCGATAAAGGCTGTGTTTACTTAAGCAGACTTCCTGGCTGATGGTGAAACAGATATTTAAGGAGAAAAATCAGTCATCTGGTGGCCCAAACCTTCTATTTACAAAACCATAAAATCAGTATTCCTATTCAAACATAAATGCTCTGACTTTCTCACTTCCTCTCTCACTGTCTGTGCCGCCTCTTTCTGTCTTCCTTCCCTTCTCTTCTTCTCTCATTTGCTCTCTCTTTTTCACCAGAGTCGTTCATGGGTAACACTGGCATCTCTACAAAACGCCAAAGAGATTAAAGCGAGCGACTGAAATAAGATATGAGGAAATTGAAACGATTAGGTTTTATTGGAAGCCTGGCCCCGGTGCAGCGAGGCGGGCGCCTATGAAGCAGCGTCGCTCGACTGTGAAACTATAAAGCCACAAAGACAAGAGGCACAGAAAAAAGAAACACTCCGATTAGTAGCTGGGTTCGGCTTTGAACAGGAAGCAGAGCGCTGCTCGGCTCAGAAACCTCGTTTCATCTTCATGTTGCCATTTTAGGTTTTTAATGAAAAGTGGAATGAGACTAAAAATAGTTGTAAAGAAATACCATTTTATGTCTGATTTTTCTTAGCAATGTTTGTTCTACGTATTATTCCTCATTTTTAGTTTCTTCAACCTTTTCTGCCCTTCATTTGGATTTTGATTGCCTGATGTTGAACCGCTTCCATGTTTTTGACATAATTTTCACAAGTTTGTCTGGTTTCAGTCAATAATAAACATCCATCGACCTCCATCACTTTGAGACATCAAATAATTTTCTGGAAATATGAGGGGTGTTTAAGTCAAACCCGGTCTTTTGAACGGTACACAGTTCTGAGTAAAATTCACTTTATTTCTCTCTATATATTCTCTGCTACTCTAATGCACTTATCCCAGAGCTTCACTAGTCCTTGGATACCATCAAGGTAGAAGGTTTTCTCAGTACGCCAGAGCCATGATCAAACTGCCTGCTTCACATATAAAACACTGGCCTCCCAGGAACTCCTTTACTGGCCCAAACATGTGGAAGTGAGGTCAGGACTATACAGGGGACGTGGCAATAACTCCAAACAGAGTTCCTGTAATGTGTAAGTGGTGTTGGTGAATGATTTTGTGTACACTTCCTATAGACAGATGCGTCTCTTGCACAAGTTGATGACAAGTTATCCATCAAATTTCAAGAATCCGGCATTCCACTCACTGAATGTTCACAGGAACAATTGTGGTGGGCTATGAGTCACCTCAGCTGGGATCCGCATTTTCAGACGTTCGGCTTTCTTTAAAAAGTTTGCACCATTCAAATGACTTACTGCGGCTAAGAGTCTCATCCTTATATTGTACTTGAACTCTTCTGTAAATGTCAATCAGTTTTTATACCTTCATTCACCTGAAAGTTCATCACAAGTCCAAGTTTGACTTGAACATCCCTTGTACTACCAGAACAGGTTCCTGGTTTAATATGTCTTATTTGGTTTTCTCCCACTTCCCTAAAAACAAACAACAACAAAAAAACATGCAACAGTAGGTGCATTGGTGAATGTGTGTGTATATGTGTTTATACCAAGTGCCTGATGATGAACTAGTATCCCGGTTTAAACTAGATGTATTTCCACCTCATTCCCAGTGTTCCCATTATATAGGCCCTGGATCCACTATGAGACTGCACAGGGAAATCGATTACTGAAGATGAATAATTGATTTGAGTTTAAGTGAATGATTTTTTTTCCATTTCTCATACAGTTTATTTAGTACTCGGTTTGAAAGTTGGAAAGGTAAAGATTCAAACACGCTGGTGCATCTAGAACTGAGTAAACTGATCCTGAGTAAATCAGGGAAGATTAAAAAGCCCGGAAATCTGCACAGTTGAAACAAGTCTGCACAAGTGAACAGTTACCATGTGACACCATGTGCTGTGTTATAAAATCTAAAGAAAAGGTCATTGCGTCAGCGATCCTGCGTGCATCCATTACTTGCATGCCGTTATTTAGAACATGTGCGCTGCTTGAATTGTAACTTCGAGTACACTTTCATGGGTTTGGGTTACAAAGCCATATCCCACAGTAGCGGTCTGGCCTGAGGCGATTAGCATCTGTGATAACTGTACTGTGTGAAGAATGCCACACTGGGACACACACACACACTCTCACTCACACACACACACACACACACACACACACTGGCCACAACCACCAAAACCCAGCCGTACCTCCAAATACCTCATCACTGCATTAACCAAGATTCAAATATTACCTCAAAACACATCGCTGCTTCAGAAGCACCTGACATGGGTCAGCTAAATGCACAGGCGGATAACACAATGCTAAATCCTGTGCATTATATGGAGGGAACAATGTCCATTTAAGGGCCCCAAAAGAGAGAGAGAAAGAGAGAGAGAGAGAGAAAATGACGACCACAAATGTCTCATCTGGCGTACGCTTGAGACTCTTCAGGGGCGCAAACCGTCACGCCAACCAGAGGCCAATCTCAAACCACCGTAACTAGGGAAGGGAAGTGAGCTCATGCACCAGGGCTTGGCACAGCACGGCATGGCACAGCAGCTTTCTAATAACCTATGTTCGTGTGTGTGTGTGTGTGTGTGTGTGTATGCCAAAAGCCACTAACCACTGCGGGTGAGGAAGAGACCCTCGGTGGACCAGAAAGAGAGGATCATACTGAATGTGCTCCCCCTTTTTTTTTTAAAGTAATTATATTTCATGCTTACACTTGGCCCTCGTAGTTTAACGATGTGGTCCAACTCTCAGCAGAATAACACAAAAAGCAGCTACCGCGTCTAGCGATAGATCTTAGCCTGGGTCTAGCTGACGTTTCCGTGCTTCAAGGAAAAGCCAATGAGTTTGAGGCTTTACATAATTTCAAAACATGTTCGATTATGTACATATAACTTTCCAAAAGATCCCATGATCGCTTCCTGAGTCAAGGCATTTATTTTTACCTTTTTTTTTTTTCCATCAAAGAAACATGGTGTAATATTTACTGGCTACTATTGCGTAAGAAACTTTAAAGTTCACTTTTAATAATAATTTTAAAAATCACTATTGTCTGTCGTGACTTGGAAAGTATATGATTATTCCAGAACTAGAAGAAAAACACACAATCAGCCTGTTAGGTCAACGCAGGCTCAAGTAGGCGCAGCTGTGCTTAATATTTTATTTATATTTTATTAAGACCCCAGTTCCTACTGTAACCTCTTAAAAGAAGAACAAGCAAGACTACAGTTTGGCACTCTGCTCTATAATAATACAACATCTAACAGCGATGATGTAATCCCCGGCAGAAAGTCCTGAAAGATATTCCATAATCGCAGAAAGAGAGCAATAAAACCAAACACACTCGTGGTTCAGCGCATCTCAACCTTTCCTGGCAGAGACAGAATCTGTTCAGCCCTCTGAGTCGTAATGGGACTCCACATTATATCCACTTTCTTTAGATAAACGTTCATCACTGCTCATTGAGCTTGTCTTGATGTTACCTAACGTGTGGTTAAAGCTGTACGAGGTTTCGGGCAAATTCAATCCAACATGGTTTCTCAGGAGGGAAAAAAAAGGAAAGAACTCCCAAGAATGAAGCAAGGGTGTGTCCTGAAACTAGATAGCGCTCTAAAAGAAAAAAGCTAATTGATGGATCCTTAGATCATTTCAGAAGAAGCAAGCCCAATCAGACTTGATGTGAAGAAGGAGATAAACAAGTTTAGAAGTCTGGGAGAGTTTACACTATATACAGTAAGGTCAAAAGTTTGTAGACACATGATAATCACATCATATTTGCCTGATGAACATCCACATGGGGCTGTGGAGAAGTAGTCAGCTCAGACTCCAGTTCATCCCACCGGTCATCAATGGTCATTTGAGACAATGACCATTGTTCAAAGCGCTATATAAATAAAATTGAATTGAAAATTGAATTGAATCAGTAGGGATGAGGTCAGTTTTCTGTGCAGGATGCTCAAGTTCTTCCACTCTAACCTTCAACGCGCCGTGTCTTCATGAAGAATTATTTGAGTGAATTAGCTACCTTTAGTACTGTATATATTCTATGTAAACTAACTGATGTAACACTTTCAAAAAGAAAAAATCATTAGTTTTTGCCCGTACGAGAAGTAGAGAGTCTATCACAACTACAGTGTCTAGCTTAGTGTTGCATAGTCTGCGTTTCCACATGGAATTCAGCAATAAGGACAAATGTCTTGCCTTCAAAGTGTCGTCTCAAAACATTTTAGCTCTCAATGCGCAGCAAGTGATCGAGGCAGCCGTCTGCAGTTTTGGACACAGCTTGTCATGTATTCATTGCTAACTCAGATTTTCCAAACTATTTCAGCTTCTCTTGCTTTTTAAAAGAAAACCACAGCAATTTTCCCTAAAAAGGATTTAATAACCAAATGGGGGGAAAAAAACATTTTATAAGCTTTTGGGTAATTTTTATTGTGCTTTTGTGTTCATTTATAACTCGCTGATCTTCCAGCATGGGTCATGTACTGGTTTCTGGTCAGTCCGTAAAACGTTGCAGCGTCATATGGATTCTGCGTCACTTCTTTAGTCACTTTGGCTCGAAGCTTCTGGTTAATGAAAAGATGTAAATGAACGAATTGTACAATGTGCCACAATTTGATCTGATAACCGATCCCAGTTCTTGTTCTTCCTTTTAACCTGTGAGGGGTTCTCTGAGGAGAAAAAAATGCTTCTCAGAATAAACGTTCATATGAGAAACACTTTGGATGGCAGATTTAAGGAATATCTCATGATTGGTCACTAAAAATGTTATGTCTCTCTCACTTTATGTCATAAACAAGATTATAAGATAAGTTAAAGGGTTGTGTCTTTCCACAGCTGTGTGTCCACAGGCTGATTGCGTGCCAGCATCACAACACAAAACCCTCCACAACAGCCTACTGTTCAGAAACACGCCATCTAATTAAGGTCAGATAGGGAGAGAGAGATGAGAAAAAAACATTTGCATGTGGGAACTCTTCTTCTTCTTCTCTTCCACAACATGGGTGTGTGTGTGTGTGTGTGTGTGTTGCCTGAGGTGACTGAGAATGACTTTGGATGCCCCTGTTGCTCCTGAATTCCCCTCTCATGCCTCGGTTTTATGTTGTTGTTGTTGTTGTTGTTTTTGTCTTAAATATTAAAGTCTAAAAGAAGACATAAGTTGAGGATAAGTATATAATCAAATACATGTGATGAGAGTTGTAATGTATGCTTTTTACTGTGTATTTATCACAGAGCATTTGAATTCTCAAACTGATTTGAAGGAGTCTCCAGTGTCAGTGCTTTGTAACAGTCAGAGGTAAATCTTCAACTTTTTCGAATCCAGGATGTAAGACTTCAGTGAGATATAATAAGGTGGATGTTGCTGTAACGTGAGGCATGTGATAACATGAAGATGTTCTACAACGTTAAATTGATAAAACTGCTTTCTGGAAAAAAAAAATACATTACAGGTAAAAGGCATAAAAATGCAAAACCCTCACACTGATTATTTTTTATTTGTGTATCTATAGTTTCTGTCTTATTTCCATTTCGTATACATATGGCAATGCTTGTCTTTGCTTTGGGTAAACAATAATATAATATAAAGTTTATATTGTTCTACATTGCAAGAAAAATTTTCATTTTATTTTGCTTTAGTATTTTCTTTTACTATTTTTAATTCTATTTTATTATATTACTATTTTTTGAAAACTATCTTAAACAACTAGAAAGTAGAAACATTTGCCTAGAGATGGGGTTGCACAGTCATAGCTATTTAATGGAGAATATTAGATATATTTCATAATAATTTCATTATTATTCATAACTTTTTGCAATGTACAGGACATCATGTTTACTGCAAAACAAAGTGCTCATGCAATCATTGCGTGTTGTGCAGCTCCCCCAACTGGCCGGCCTTAATTTTATTAATTTTTTTTACCTAAAAAAAAAAAGCTCAGTGTGTTTGAATTTTTAGACTTCTGATATGTCTGATAAATAGCTTTGTTATTGTGTTTCTTGTTGTGTTTGATTGTTAAGCTTTCAGATTTGCTGCAGAGAGAGAACATAAGATAAACGTTTTTGCACTAATAAGCAGAAGGTCAGATATCAGGATCGACGGAGAGTCACTTTGGGCTCTTCATAAAGTGTCTTGTCTTGATCAGACAATTTAAAAATACTCGTTCATATTTTAATCTCACCGCAATTACTCGAATAGTTTAAATACTGCCAGTGTGCTTTAGCAAAATTCAGACTCTAGGTGATTTTTGTTTGTTTGTTTTTTTAGATTAAGGCTGATGTTCAAATGCAAATTGCAACTGGGTGCAAATGTGCCATTTCACTGTCAACCAAGTGGTTGAGATGGATGATTTCAAGATATTTTATTAATGACTGGCTGAACACATCATTAGTAATCAGACTGTTCGTATTCACAATCGATTAGCTTGCATTTAAATTTTACTTAATTCCACTTAGTTTAGATGTTAAGATGTTTTACTGGCATGACACATAACAGTACATTTAGTATTGTCAGTAAGTGTTAAGAAATTAAGAGGAAGAAGAAGAAGATTTTTATGGGGATAGTTTTAGTCTGCAGATCTTTATCAAGTGGCCTGGAAATGAGCTCCACTTGCAGATCTGATCATCCTTGTCCTTTTTCCTAAAAGGCAAGCGGATGTGGCATGTATGTGGAGTTCCCTTATCACTGGACATACATTTTAGCAGAACAATTTCATTCATTGAGGGAAAAAAAAGGGGTTTTAGAATTAGTTCTACCTGTTACATACTTTGATGCTCCATCTTTAATAAACCATGATTATATTTCGACATAGATATGTTTTTATGTACAATCTGTCTTCCTGCAAAGATCATGTAGGTAAGGAGGCAGTGGTAAAAATAAACAGCCAGTCTGCTTAAATGTAGCTAAAACCTCTTTGTTCATTCCAGTTTCTTTTCAACTCTCAACACACTGTAATTCATGTTCCATGTTTTTATGTTATAGTTCGGAATGTTTAAGTGTGACAACACGGGAAACATATGTTGCTGGCTCTGTGAAGCATTTGTAAGGCATCACGTTTTCATCCATATTTCAGAAAAATGAATAAGTACGTTCATTGTGTGCAAAGAAATATCTTTGATTAAATCAGCATTGATCAAAAGACACATCTGCGCCAAGCATACAAGTGAAACATATCTTGCTTCCAAGTTAAGCCTTTATTTGTCAAATATACATTACTGCACGGTAAAATTCTTTCTTCACATATCCCAGCGTAACCGGAGGCAAGAGCACAGGGTCAGCCATGATACAACGCCCCTGGGGCAGATAGGGTTAAGGGCCACGATCAAGGGCCTTAACAATGGCAACCTGGTGGAGCTGGGGCTCAAACCACCGACCTTCCGATAAGTAACTCAGTGCCTTTGCCCTCTGAGATACACTACCCATTGACTGGATTCTCAGTAAATCCAAACACCTCGGACAAAAATGTTTTATTTTATTTCATACTGAACATGTTTTCTCAACTTCTCATTTTGTAATGAGAGCTTGTCTTAGGTGAGAAATTGTTCCTAAAGGAATAGAAATATTTCTTTCCTCCTAGACTTTCCAAAAAGTCAAACCACTTGCACAGGGAGCGAGGGAGCAGAAAGAAAAGGAAACTTGGAAGATGCCAAAGGCTAAAAGGAAGAAATCTGTGAAACACAGAAAACAATTATAAAGCAATCGAACATGGCCAATATCTGGGAGCTAATTTGATTGTAGTTGTGGTTCGCTTGGGTGGCGGTAACGGAACCAATGACAATAACCATCCGTTTTATTTACATGTGCATGATGGCTTGAGGTGATGTGGTGAAGAATAGGGCGAGTCTGTGTGTGGGTTTGCTCTCAGCGGGTATGTGCGCAGACTCGGCCTGGCACACAGCGCAGCAGCGCCTCCATGAAAGACGCCGTGTTTGATTTGGCACAGCGTTTATAAGTTCTTGGCTGCGGAAATGACAGAAATAGTAATTAAGGAAACTGGTTGATTTTATTGGCCACAACGTTTATATCCCACCAGATGTTAAACAGCTGGGTTAGGACGGCCGCTGCAACGTGGGGAGCAGCACTGGGTGGTGGGAGGATTATTCAGTGTCAAAGGAAATCTGCTGAAATGTTTCATTTGTGTAGAATTATTTAAAGTGTAGATTTTTTTTTCTTCTCTTTTTTTTTTTAACCAGTGCACAAACTATACAGCGAAGCGTGACATTGTCCCCTTGTGTGCACTTATCCAGAAGCCTGAGCTGACAAATGGGGGTCTGTTGAGTTTTATTTAGCTATCTTATAGCTGCGATGCTGCTGTTCCATCTGGTGAACACTTAAAGTGCATCAGTCCATTAACGTTGCCTGTGATCTGGAGATCGTTTTAATCTAACACTATAAACTCCACTTAATTACATCCTCCAAAAAAAGCATGTTTAATTATAACAGCAGTGATCGTGCAGGAAAAGTGGCCACTGGGTCTGAGCAACATGTTACCGCTAATGAGGCCTTGAAGATGGTGAGAGGCCCGAAGCTTCTCGATTGTGTTCATCCTTTCTGCTAAGTTAACTTAATAGAGTGTCAAAAATGTATTAACCTTTAAAATGTCTTTGTTAGCTCCTATTTTTATCTATCTGTCTTAAATCTAGATCTGATCTATCACTCAAAATACTTTGTCATGTACTTCGAAATGATTTTGCAGTGCTGCAGGGAGCATTATCATGTCCAAATGACCATTAGGGACGACTTGATCTGCAACAATTTTGAAAGGTGTTATGCGTCAAAGAAACATCCACATGAATGCCAGGAGCTGGGATTTTTCAGCAGAACATTGACTAGGGCATCACACTGTCTTCACTTACATGCCTTCTTCCCACAGTGCACCCATCCATCCATCCACATAATGTAAAAGAAAACATGATCTTTCAAACCAGGCCACCTTCTGTGGTCCAGTTCTGATGTTTATGTGCCCATTGTAGGAGCTTTCAGCAGTGGATACGGGTCAGCATGGGCACTCTGATCAGGCTGTGTCTACGCAAACTCTAAACAGATAATCATGAAATGTTAACCACTACACTACTGCATTGTCACTTTCTGTATATGTTGCAGTGCTTCATCCATTGTGCATCTTTTCCCCATCCAGAATTTATGTTTATCATTGCACTATTCTGTATATAATGTATCATACATGTATACAGTGAGGTCAATAAGTATTTGATCACCCTGTGAAGTTCTCTTACTTAGAAATCATGGAGGGGTCTACAATTTTCAGCATAGGTGCATTTCCACAGTGAGAGACAGAATC
>JAQMYJ010000039.1:31279282-31291017 GCA_030014305.1 Clarias laeviceps
ACCCCTCCATGATTTCTAAGTAAGAGAACTTGCAAAATCACAGGGTGATCAAATACTTATTGACCTCACTGTATGTACATATGTATACCGTGTTTATTTGCGCAGGTTATCTTCTTGACATGTCTCATCCACTCCACAACGTTTGCCATGATTCACTGTATACCACATATCTTATTCTTATTACCTACTGTACCTATCACTCTGACCCCTGTACATATGGACCCATAACCCTCATTTACCACATTGCTATTTATTGTAAATAGGTCACTTGTGCACTTCTGATTAGATGCTAACTGAATATCATTGGCTTTATTGATGTACTTTGCAGAATGACAATAAAGCTATCTGTAGGTCTCATTCTTCCTTGTCTTCCCGGCCTCTTAAAGACGATTTTCCAGACCAGGTGTCCTTAAAACATCTAATGCTTCCTTCCCTGATCTCGTCTTGACTTGTTCTGTGTCTCAAACTCTTTATCTGCTTTATCCGGTACTTTCACACACTCTTTCCTCTTGACATGTTTCCTCTCAGAACCATTCAGCATCTATGTGGAGTTTTGTAGGTTGCATCAGCACCACCTATAGATATCACTCTTCTCAGGTCCCCTGTCTTTAAAGCCAACTTTCCAGTCTAGTCTTCCTCAAAAACCACATTAAGTGCTTCCTTCCCTGATCAAAGATTCCCTATTCTAAAAGACTCTTAACATTACTTTCTACTCTCCCTAGTTCTTGGAGCTGTGTCACCATATATTTCCTGCACAGAAGCAGAACATGCTTGACAGTCTCACTTTCATAGCATTCCTCACAAAGTCTTGTTGCGTGTTTATACCTACTAGAGTCCTATTAAGGTTGCTGTGTCCAATTCTTAGTCTGCTAATCAATACCTCCTCTTGCTGACTTTCCCCCCTCTGTATCACATCTACTTTGTCCTGTGTACTGTAGAATGCAAATGTCTCACTTTTGGTTCATTACCCCATCTATGTTGCTATTGTTGTTTGGCCTCCACACTATATCTTTTCTCTCTGACTTTTGATATTGACCTTTCATGGGTTGGGACCCACAGGAAAAAAGAAATATAATGTAATTATTTTTAAACTAGCTATCAAGATTTCATACATACGATACTGGTGGCCTTTAACTGTTTCTGTACAAATGAATTGTAAGTGCTGCTGCTTAGTCATTATAAATAAATAAATTGTACTGTACATTCTAAAGTGGAGCAGCGAGTTAACCACACACTCCATTCTCAGGTAATGGTAGCATGCAAATCTGCCAGTCAGCCACACTCTAGTGTGTGTTGTTGTTGGTCTTTCAGCTGCTCCCAGGAAAGGGACGCCACAGCGAAACATCCAGTCCGCATGTACAAGTTGGGCACAAGTTTTACACCGGATGCCCTTCAAGACAAAACCCTCCCTGTTTTTTGTCACCCATGATTGGGACAGGCACTGCATCTAGTGGCTGGGGTTTGGGCTTTGGCTGGGAATCGAACCCTGGCCTTTCTAATAGCAAGCGAGAAATTCTATTTGTCCTGTCTCTGGTGTTTTTTTTGGCCGTGTGTGTGTCACAGACGTGTCGCAGGTGCTTGTCGACGCATGTAACAGTAGACAGCTCACACAGTTCTACTCAGCCGTCATTGAATCCGTCCTGTGCACTTCAATAACTGTCTGGTTTGGCTCAGCTATGAAAGCAAACATCAGAAGACCACAAAGGACGGTTCGGACTGCTGAAAGAATTATTGGCACCCCCCTGCCCACGCTGCAAGAACTGTATATATCCAGAGTGAAGAAAAAGGGCTTGGAATATCACTTTGGACCCCTCACACCCAAGCCACCTTCTATTTGAACTTTTGCCGTCGGGTCGACACTACAGAGTGTCGAACACCAGGACAGCCAGGCACAAAAACAATTTCTTTCCCCAGGCAATCTACCTCATGAACAGTTAAACATCATTCTGTCAATAAATATATGTGCAATATTGTGTACAATACCACTGTACAATACCACAGATATTTATGTAACTTACTTAAAAGTATCTCACACCCTACTCCATTTGATGTCAACCTTTTTTTTTTTTTGTGTCGTGATGTTTTGTCTTGTCATTTGTTTTGTTCTGGAAGCTTTGTCACTAAAACAAATTCCTTGTATACTGATTCTGATCATAAATTTTTATTTCATACTGTGAGGTGATAATATATTAATTTGATTACCACATGAGCGTTGATTGGACCTCAAGTTATAACTTGTAACCTCTAGTTATCATTAAACGTTAAAATGGCTTGCAAAAGAATGCTGAGCGATCACGTCACTGTGACGTCATAGTAGCTACGTCACAGTAGGGAAACGAAGCGAGGCTTTATTTAGACTGGATCCGCCCCTTCCACTCAACACAAGCTTGCGGGAGTCATAAGCAAGGATACTAAGTAGGAACTACTTTTCACAAATCTAGAGCTCGCCCGGTAGATCAGTGACGGACCACTTCCGGTTTGGGAATAAACCAACATGGCGTCCGGCGTTGAGGTAAACAAAACTGTGGACGTCAATAAAAAAAAATGTTTGTTTTACTTAAATTTATTGTTGTGTTTAATTAAAAAAATATATTGACGAGACACATTTTATGACTTATAAGTTCATTTTTTTTCATTAATTTGAGTTTTTTTTTAATCCGTGGTTTAGGCTAATTTAGCTAGCATTAGCTCCGCTCGCTAGTCGTGGTGTATTTATAAAATGCCTTTCTGTTGCGTGTAAAGCTTTCTGCTGTTTATAAAATGTGATTTAATTAATTTGACACTTTGTTTTACTCCTACGAATGAGCTAGAGAGTGATTTTGATATTGTTTTGCCTCTGTGTGTGTGTGTGTGTGTGTATGTATGTGTGTATGTATGTGTGTATGTATGTGTGTGTGTGTGTGTGTGTGTGTGTGTTTGACAATGTCGTCTTGTTGAATGTAGGTGTGTGAACCAGCTCGTGATGAGGAACCGACAGAAAGTGTAGCATCACAGAAGAGAGAGGAAAGGCTGAGGAAGTTCAGAGAGCTTCATTTAAAAATGGTAAGGGCAATAAAAATAATAAATAAAAACAGATCACTTGATAGTCATGTCTATTAGAAGATTCAGTTCCATACTAATCGTTCTTCTTTTACTTTAACTCATTGTTTCCAGACTCATGACATACAGCAACACATGTAGCCATAAATTAAAAAAGTATATAAGAAAAGAAAATAACCCTATCAGAGAAACGTAGCTTTGTCAATCAAGGAATGTGTTCTGACAGGGGTGCCATTAAATTTTTGTAATGTTGTATTACAGAATGTCACATCTTGCATTTTGGTATAATTTGGTCACATTTTTGTTACATTGTTTTGGTTTAATACTGTTTTCTGTTCAAACGGCAACGTGCTGTTGTAGTAAGTATGTTTGTGTATCTGTTATATTTATTGCAAAAGAAGTCAACAGTCAGGACTTGTATATGCCACACCAAAAGATTAGAAAAGCTAAGATATATACGGGATCTAATGTTGGGCCATCAAGTTACCCAGGGCCTTCACACATTATTATTAGATTGTAATAATTTGGATTCATAGTAGGGGGGATTTTATCTTCTTACGGAATGCAACCGTATTTTGTTTTACTACTATTTGGTGTTCTAACGACAGCGTGCTGTTATAGCTATATATAAGTCGTGTTTGCAACACATTTGTTTATAGATTTGTAATATTTATTCCAAAATAAGTCGTGGCTTGTATGTGCCACACCAAAAGTTCGTAAAAATTCAGATCTCAGATATATACCGGATCTAATGTTGGGCCATCAAGTTGCTCGGCGATGTGCTTGTATGGACTTCTGTCTCATGTGGGAATAGTTTTTAGATAAAAGAGTCTGCCGAATTGATCAACGTTACGGAGACTTTGTCACTGTTGTGTTTGCAGAACGAGGCACATAAGCTGAATCATAAGGAAGTGGTGGAGGAGGACAGGCGCCTGAAACTGCCCTCCAACTGGGAGGCTAAGAAAGCTCGACTCGAGTACGAAGTCATGGTGGACGGGAAGAAGAAGGTAAAGAACACAAGAAGTTTCACATGAAAATGATGAGCATTTTACATTTATAGAAATAAATTCTCTAGTGGCTTTTAATCCCCATGTGAGTGTGTTATAAGTTTGCAGTCGGTTTCTATGACTACAGTCTAGAGCTGTTTTGCGTCAGGTCTTGTGTCCTGCACCACTTTTAAATCATCTTAATCATTTGTGTGTACATTAGGAGTGTGCCGACCGAGGCGAGGATTACAACCGTGTGAAGCTGTTGGATATCAGTGCTGAGGATGCCGAGAGATGGGAGAGGAAAAAGAAGAAGAAAAACCCTGATCCTGGCTTCTCAGGTGAAATATTTGCGCACTAATAGAACTTTAAATAGTTTCTTATATTAAACAGTAGTGTGAGTACCTCCATCTCTGCACCAGGGGAGTATATTCCAGCTTGGATTGTGTTCTTGTTATCGATTCAGTGAAAGAGAGAGAGCTGATCTCAGTGCTGGTCATCTTTAGCTGCGAACGCACACCAACAGTGTTAAAAAAAATGACCAGAGGTTACCCGCAGCTCTGCCCGTGTGCAGAGCCTGGCACTCCGGTGCTACCGTTACGTGCGAATGGAGTATACGGTCACATCGCTGTCGTATACTTGCTATTTTAGTAGCTCACCGTGTGACATAAAAGCCGATGTTGACGGTGACCATATTCACAGTAGGTTGAGATTTAAATAAAAATGTTTTGTGAATCAGGGAATTTAACAATGGGTCTTTCTATAACCTGAAATTGCAGATAGATTCCTCTGATAGAGAATCTGTTACTCCTCACTATGACACGACAGTTGGCAGCTTCTCACCTGCTGCTGTACTCGCTGAAGAATCTGTACAAGACATTCACTGAAACTGTTCATTAAAATGGGCCGCGGTTGCTCGTGAAGCATTGGACTTCATTGACCAACCTGGATACGAACACGTACGTGAAAACTCAGCAAATTTATAAAATCATTCTGATCGTGCTCATGACTGTGTGTGTGAAAGTAATGTAAACCAAGTCAAGTCGGCTTTTATTGACATTTCAACCATTTTTAGTTCAGTACATTGTGAAACGAAACAGTGTTCCTCCTGGACCACCGAGGTGCTACATACAAAATAAATTAACAGAACTAGCTAACTAAGACACCTGATTAGCTGAGACAAAACAGATTAACACTAAATTTATGGGGAAAAAATCTAAGTACTGTACAAAAAGTCAGATAAACTCACTCTCATTTAACATTCACCACAAGTAGGCATCAGGTGCTGTAAGATCCGGGGAACAGGACAGGTACGAGAAGGAGTCACAATCGCTTTTGTATAAGCGGAAATAATACTCGCTATGATAAGAATCCTTTTACCTCCTTTCTTTTCACTACTCGGAAATGCGTTTCATTACTATATATTTTGCCGCGTACTGTAACCAATTCAACGTTTCAGTCTTTGCCCCTGATTTGTTTATTTCGTGCTCCGAGCCACCTGTGCATTTTACCTTTTATGGAGTTTAGTGGGCGTCACTACTTGTGAACGAGCTGTCCCAGGAACACACCGTACATCAAGTATGAAGAAAATCAGTTTCGTATATCCGTCAAAAAAACTTTATGCAAGCATTGACACACTAATGTCTCTCGTGAATTAGTGAGGTTTGGATTTGGACTGTATCGCGTCGTTCATTAGCACCAGGATGAAATCTATAATAAAGAGCTCAATAGCTGTAATAAACTCAGTGATGTGATCTTGTTGCTGCATCAAACTCTACTGGCAGTTTGATTTTAACAGGACGTTTGAAATGTTACCGAGTGAAAACTTGATGCTCTCCGTGGAGCTGCGTCTCTCCCGTGCGTCTGCCATGTGAGCAGAAATTGAACCGGGCCTGCTTTAGGTTCCGGCCCCTGTTCGTGATCAGTCACGGTAATTACGTTTTTGCCCTCGGTCTCTCCCTGGTTTGGGGAAGGCGGGGTAAAGGGGAGCGTTTTATTAGTTTATTACTTACTCGTTCTCTCTGCAGGGTACGCCGAGGCCCAGCTGAGGCAATACCAGAGGCTCACCAAACAGATAAAGCCTGATATGGAAGACTACGAAAGACAAAGGGAGCACTAGTGAGTATCCACAAACACTTCACTGTTTGGAAACGTTAATTAGTAAGGGAATGTTATTAGTAAGGTAAGTTGTAATTACCTGATTTAATCTACAGCTTGAGTTAACAGTGTTGTGTTGAAAGTGTTTACACAATGTTGCTGGGTGAAAAGGCTCAGAGCATCATGCTTTGTTTGGAATAATGTATGATGATAATGATGATGACGATGAGCTCATGCCCATGTTTCCTCTCAGCGGTGAAGACTTCCATCCGACCTGCAACAGTCTGATCCACGGATCGCACGTTCCCTCCAGAGAAGCCATCGACCGCATGCAGGAGGACATCGAGAAACAGTACGAGTCTTTTTATTCTTATATAGATTTATTCAGATTATTAAAGAGCGAACGAGTTTAAAACCCTGCGGTCTGCTCGTCTGTGTTTTTTCCGTCCCGCCAGAATCGAGAAGCGCTCCAAGTTCAGCCGGCGCAGGGCCTACAACGATGACGCCGACGTCGACTACATCAACGAGAGGAACGCCAAGTTCAACAAGAAGGCCGAGCGCTTCTACGGAAAATACACCGCAGAGATCAAACAGAACCTGGAGAGAGGAACCGCAGTGTAGCTGGCAGAGTTATTTTCAAGACCAAGAGCTTGTGTGTGGGTTTTTTATTTTATTATTTTTTTTATATATACTTTAGCTCAGTTTATTCGCTGACCCTGGAGGACCCCCTGCCCTGCACATTGTAGTGTTTTTCCTTCTCTATCACACCCGCTTCTGTTCAGAAAAGCCTGTTAATTAGCTGATTAATTAAATCAGTTTGCTGGGAGCCAGGAAAACACTAACACAATCAAGGAGGGGCAGGGGGAGGGGCTTCTCCAGGACCGGTGGTCTAACAGTGTTCAGCCTGAACCAATCATGTTTGTGTAAATAGATACTGTTCATGATTCATGATGCTTCTAGTCCTGTAAAAATGTCTTTTCTGTTTTTTTTTGTTTTTTGCTGTACTTAATAAAAATGTTCAGTTTTATATTTGTGTGTGTGTGTGCGCAGAAATAGCTGAGCATGATATCTGCCAGCCTGAAAGTATCACCGTTCCACACGCAGCCATGATTCATGTTTATTCTGTGTGTCGAAATTACTGTGTTTTTTTTTTTTTTGTGTTCTGTAAAAAGGTTTTGTGGGACTGGACCAACCGGATCAAACAACAACCAAATAAATCAACAAAAAAAGAAAGTGAGAACTAAATCGTGACTCAAACTAGATCCTGGACCAGCCTTCGGTATTATTTATGGGATTGATTGCATTGTTACGTGTGAAGACTCCAGTGTCGGCTTAAATATCGAAAATAATATAGAGAAAGTGATAAAGGAGCTAAATTGTTTCCGGAACATTTTTACAACACTGAAATGCAACAATAAACAGATACATGTATACAAAAATTATGTTTGTTTGTTTTTTGTTTTTTTTTTCATTTGAGTCATATCATCTATACCTCTTCATCCTGTTTACCGAGTGTATATCCTGTACAGTGTGCCACACACACACTATGGGCAATTTGGGAATGCCAGTTATCCCAACCTTCATGTCTTTGGACTGTGGGAGGAAACCAGAGGACACGCGAACTCCATGCACATAGACCTGAGTACACTACAAAAACTACAGTTTTAGTGCAATATGTAACTAAATTATGTGCCATAGTTAATTCTATTCTATTTATTGTTATTTTTCTTTACATTTTTTATTTTTATTTCAAGTGTTTCTTTATATATTAAGAAAAAAGCCAATATTTTAATGTTATTTCTACCTGTTACTGTTTTCATAGTGCTGTTGAAACACTGTAAACTCGAGTTTTTCCTTCGCTCGCTTGCCCATCACATGTCCGTGTGCCTTCGCTGAAATACCAGGCGGTTCCCACAATTTGTCATCGCGTTTTATTTGACTGTTTTATTGCCCAGTAATTGTCGAGTCAGGCGCCTCGGAGAGTACTTTATACATGTGATTGGCTTTAATAATCTTGCAGTTTGCCTGAAAGACTTGTAGTATTTGAAGAGACATTCACAGATGAGTTGTGTGTCTTTAACATCAGGTCCATTTATGCTCTTTCGCTGCCCTTGTTATCCCTTGCTATTTCTTCTTTATTCATTTTCCCTTAATTCTGTTTTTAATCAGAGTTGACGTTGGCCGACGGCACTAGAGTTTATTCCCTCTTTGAGAAGTTGCCAGTGGATCGGATGGAAAGGCCTGAGGTTGATCTTTGTGGTTTTAATGCCTGAATCCATCGAGCTGGTGCATTTTGTTTGGTGTCCATTTTTATTTTTTTAAAATCACTAGAATAAAACATCTCTCAACTGTGATTGCTGCACAAAACATCTTCTATGTCAATGATATAGTGCGACTATTCAGACTGGCCACTTCCTGCCCTGGAATTCAGGCATGAGCAAGATCTTATGATCAAAACATGAAAAAAATTGTTCATGTTCCAACACATCAAACCAGACCAGGAACTTTATTGCCCTTGTAATTACTTACCTATCAAAGAAGGGAAAAAACTTGGGTGTGATATTTATTCCACTGTGTCATATAATGAAATTTACTGCCTTGTGCATGTAAAGGCAAATTTTAAAAACTCCATGACACAATGGTGCCTCCTGAAAAAAATTCAGCCTGTTGATGTGCTAATCGAAAATGAGAACAAAGTCAGCTCAGCTTGACGTGTGCCAAAACCGAGTCCCTTTCTGACAGCTTAATTTGATGTACTAATAATCTGGATTGACAGCCATTGTTGATTTAATAATTCGTCATTCGTCAGAAAGAACCAGTTGCTCTGCCGTTTGGTTCTCATTAACACTGTACAGTACTTATGAACGCAAATAAATATTTGAACTCCTGTCTCGTGCCTCTTTAATTTATTTCTGCAGTGACACGTGACACAGGGGGAGATTTCGAAATCAAGCAGTATTGTTGATGTAGTCAAAGTTTTTTCTGAGAAAATTTATGGAAGGAGTCTCCAGTGCCAGAGCATTATGAGGTAAAGACTCATAATGGACAGAGAGGTTTGTGCTCCTCGGTATTGTGACGAGCTGTGTGTGTTCTGACTCATTATGTACTTAATGTGAGAGGAAATAAAGGTGAGGTTGTTTATGGGTGATGTAAGGTAACTGATAAACTGTGGCATTAAGCGATATGATAGACATTTGGGACGGAAATCACCAGGGTTTGTATTGAGATTCTGTAAGTATCACGATTTCATAAATATCTGATTCACTATTACATTACATTTTTTTTTACAGATTTTGTTACAATACTGAACACTCCTACCTGCTGCACTCCTTGCTGATGAGTAGTAGAGAAGCTGCAAACTTTTACGACCTCAAACACAAATATATACAGTATAAATAGATATAAAATAATAATAAAATATTTTTTTGAATCAAATTTTCCCCATCAGTAATTTAAGATGCTTATGGACAAATTATGGAGTGCTGTTATTTAATAAATATTGCATTATCAATCTTTTTTCTTCTTGTTGTTTTCCGATAACAGAGCACTCTCTCTCTCTCTCATCACCATGACCAACAATATAAAACTCTTCATGGACTAAACTCATAAGCCTTACAATGCCTGCAAGATTCTGATATTCAGTGGTGGTCAAAAGTATTGAAACAAAAGTAATATTACATTTTTAAAGATTAACTTTTTTTTCATTATTGACAACCAAGATAATAAGAATAATTTGTTATTTTATGCAATAAAATTGCTATACAACATTCAATACCAGAGGGTTTAAAAAAAGTCGCACGCCACAGATCCGGTCGCCTTCGCTTTACGTCCTCCCTCAGACATCTTAAAACCTGGCAGTAGTATAAATTATTGATGGACTGGTCGTTGGATGAATTCTCGATGCACAAAGCCATGAATGTGGACGATGAACATGCACTGGGTCGAGCTGCGGACCTGCCTCTGCTTTTTCATGCATACAGATGTTGGGTTTTTTCACTGTAAAGAATGTAAAGAGGGGTTTCGTACCCTAACACCCAAGTTTCATCACCGGCAGCGAACCTCGACGTATCATCCACGACACACTGACTTGTCTTGATGTTGTCTTGAATGCTGTGGATTGTCCTATGACAGTCATCATGCACATGAATGGTTTTGACATTTTCATTGGTTGAGCTTGTTGAAGGTCTTCCTGATCTCTCGTCCTTCCTGATCTACCATTGATGTTCTTCCACTGTTGAAGCGCACATGCCGCTCAAAACACCTTGAATGACTCGTCATAAACTTGCTGAATCATTTCAAACATCTCTATGGCAGATTTTTCCGGTTGCACACAGAATTTCATGCTGGCTTTATGTTCTAACTGGCTGATAACGTGGTAGACGTGGTCAGAATAGCACCAGATGCGCAGCTCCCAATGTACACTGGACAATGTCTTTTGCCACACTGACTTATGAAGGCCTGTCTTGCCTGTCACTGTGCGTGTAGCCTTGTGCTGCCAGTTGTTGGTGTGTTATAAGATTAGAAACTTGTTGATACCATCTCGAATTTTGTATGAAGTCCTTTAATCTTCAACATCTGCTGGACACTGGTGTCACTCTCCTGAAGATCATGTACAGGAGATGATTACTGACTTTTTCACCCTTGTCTATCGGTTTTCTATTGGGTTTAGATCTAGAGATGACCCAGGCCATTGGTTCCATTAGCTGAATCCCATTCTCACAGCCAGATGTTCACTAGTTACTAGTTAATTAGCAGACCTTCTCTTCAGCCAGTGACACCACAGAGGGAACTATAATCCATGGAATATGTTGTCTTAATACTTTTGGCCACGACTGTACATATGGGAATGCTGTTTACTGTCTATTGTCTTAAAGACGGCCTTGAAAATCACATCCGACCCGATGCGCTTCTTTCATTCTCAGATGCTATTAGCAGTCGTGAGAGGATGTGCTTGTAGCAACAAGACTTGGCCGTGAGCAACACACTTTATTAATCCCAAAAGACATGGTTACACAGATGCTGAACAGATTTCTAGACAACAGCAGTGTGTAGTGAGTAATAAAGATCAGGAACAAGGAGATAAACAGAGACCTGATGAATAACACCAGTGGGTTTATACGGCCTGCCAACACGGCATTAAAACAGATGAAAGGAAATTAGCTTTTTCACTTTGCTTTCTTGCTCTTACGGATCAGGAACGAGCTGATGAGTTGAGTCAGATGTGACAGAGCTGGAGAAACAGTACCATGTGTAGCTTTAGTGAGACTTAATGGAGAAAAAGCAGTAAAACACTGCAACGAGTAATTTGTCAAACTAAAAGGCACCATTTAATGGGAACACAGAAGGCGAGCAAGTATGGCATTTCTGTAGCACTATCGCCATCTAGTGGATATTGTAGTATAAATAAAAGTATTTTACAGTACTATGGACTCACCAGCAGGGGGCCCCAGTGAGGCATATAGACGTGCAATGTTGCTGTTCATTTTTGTTTAAATGTTAGTTGACGTGTAAACATAAAAAAATATAAACATAAAGTGTAATCATGTATAAACATATAAATTGTATAAAATAATAATATACATAACTCATTCAGCCTTTTATGTTTTATATATT
>JAQMYJ010000039.1:31322454-31351292 GCA_030014305.1 Clarias laeviceps
TAACTTACTATTATTATGCTAAATGCTTAACCAACAAACTTAATGCTTAATGCTTAACTAATGAAATAGAAATAAAAACAACAAATCACAAAAATGAAATATGGCTCTTACAGTGACAAATATGCAAAAACACAGGAAGGGGGCAAATACTTTTCCACAGCACTCTGTGTGCGTGTGTGTGTGCGCGCGCCAGCGCACAGACTGTACTGTATGTATATGCTTTGTGATGTGTAATAAAGAATTGTACTGCAAGGCCAAAGCGGCGCCTTTCTGCGCATGCGCATTACTGAGCCTCTGAGGGTGAAGAGGAAGAATTGTTCGGTTGTGGACTTATAGACGATAACAACAACAACACAAGGTAAGGACTTTTCTTACATTTAATCGATGTATATACTTAAACGAATGTACACTCACGCGGTTTACACCTCGATAAGCTCTCAGTCTGTTAGTGTAAAGCATTATGGATCGATTCTTCTCACCTAAACAATACAGCGGTAGCTAACTAGTCTGGGTTGCTGTGTTTCAAATTGACACGTAATGTTCTTCTTAGGGCGTGTAGAACGCGTAAGTTCCATACGCAATGTAGTGCGCTTAAGTAGGCAGGCTGACGCGAGTCGAGATACGGCCCTGGACTGTTTGCTAGGTGCTTATTTTTTGCTAGTCATGCTGAAATTCCGTAAAATTGAAGCTGAGGTTTAAGTTGACAGCATTGACAGTGCAAATATTTTGTTTTACTTCGCATGTATGATTTTAGTTTTGTGAATAATTTTTCCTGTTCAGTATCGAAAGTTAGTTTTTTTTTTTTTGCCTTAGCTTGTTCCTGGTTAGCTGTGTGTACAAAGGCAATGAGTTTAACTGCGCAACCAGATATAATCTCCTCCTCTCCTTCTAATTAAAATATTAATAATAAGGATCATAATTGGAATAAATATATCATACATTTATAATTTTTATTAATCATGTCGTTGGTGTTATTGTCAGCTGTAATATATATGTAATACATTAATAGGGAAGGGACTCACTAGTCACCTCCGATACGATATTATCACGATACCTCGGTGACGATTCTGTAAGTTCTGCTTCATGATGGTTTGGAGCTGCACGTGCTGCTCCTGAGCTCCCAGTGATCCAGACCCCATCTGCCCTCTGCACCTGCTGACTCATCATCATCCCTGTGCTGAACTGGACTTGTTAATTTAAATAACTTAATCCAAATGAGGATGTGTTCCTCTCAAGGTTTCTTCCCATTGCCATCTCAGGGGGGGTTTCCTTGCCACTTGGCTCGCTCATCAGGGACAATCTCATTATTATCTAGGCACATTTGTCTCACACATACACACTTCCATAAATTTTCTTTTCGATTTTTCTTTTAATTTTTGTGAAGCTGCTTTGGTACAATGACCATTGATAAAAGCGCTATATAAATAGAATTGAATTGAATAAGTACCACGATTTTATAAATTTCCCAATCCTATAATACATTTCCTTTCGACTTGGTTACAATTTTAAACCTTTAAAGATGTTTAATTATTAATTAAATGTAGCCTGTACTTTACAACATTAGCTTTCTCACTTAAAACCAAGCGCAGCATTTAAACACTACGAACTAACTTCAAATACAAGAGTTTAACATTTAACTGAGCGGCACGTGTCTCTGTCATTCGCCTTATTAATTATTAATTCTAAACAAAGAGGAAATAATTCACACCTAAAATGTGTAAATAGTTCAGAGAGCGCGCCACCTGTAGGATTATAAAGAAACAGCGACATCTTTCCTCCTTAAACGCCTCCAAAGTCTCAAAACTCAACTTGACATTGAGCGCGCGGGTCGAGCGGCTGCGAGGGCGTGTGCGGCTCCTAACCGCATGGACATACGGGGCTTCTAACGCACATGATTTCTGACTAATTGGTGCTCGCTGTGTTTTGAGACTTGTGTAAATGTGCGTAATGAGCGGGTCTGAGACTAATTCAATCAGAGTTTGGAGAAAAAGGCAGATCAGAGGCTTTTACCGCACACGTTTTTTAAGAATGTAACGCCATAAAAAGCGTTTGTGTTGCAGCACTCTGAAGCTTCTGCGCTCTATAAACGATTCTGAATCACACCACAAAAAAAATCTCGATTCATAACTGAATATATATTTTTCCCATCTCTATACAATAATACTGTAAACTGTGTGTATTTATTGCCTACATCCTACAGTATTGTTTTTTTTATTATTATTATTATTTCAACCTTTTAATTTAGTGCATATTATTAGCTCATTTTACCTTATGTAGTGCACTAATCCGGAAAGTGAGAGAGGATTTGCGATTCAGCCCTGTGTTATAAATGTTTGTCCATGAGTTTATTCTATTTATCCATGCGTGTTATCTATTTAGCTATAAATATATATGTTATCTAGTTAGCTATTCGTGTGTTTCGTCTATTCATCCGAGTGTTTCTTCTATTTATTTGCGTGTTTCTTCTATTTATCCGTGTGTTTATTCTTCGGAAGTGATAACATATGGGTGTTAATTGATTTATAAGTAATTACATAATTGGCCTAAGCAGATGTTATTAATAAATATGTTAATCTCACTCACTCAATCGTCTATACCGCTTTATCCTGTATTCAGGGTCGCGGGGACCTGGAGCCTATCCCAGGAGGCTTAGGGCACGAGGCGGGGTACACCCTGGACTGGTGGCCAATCAATTTCAGGGCACACACACATACATACACTCGCACACTCATTCACACACTACGGGCAATTTGGGAATGCCAATTAGCCTAACCTGCATATCTTTGGACTGTGGGAGGAAACTGGAGTACCCAGAGGAAACCCACCAAGCACAGGGAGAACATGAACTAAACTAGTTTGTTAATAGATATAAATGTTGAAATGAATATGTTGTCTGTGTTCAGGAAGATGTCAGGATTCCTGGATGGTATCAGATGTGGTGATTGTGAATGCAACATCGACTGGGCAGAGAAAAGAAACACCATCGCTTCGATAGCAGCTGGAGTCTTGGTATGTGCATCGTATTTTATCATTTTTCTTAAATCTCCTCTGGCCTACGTTCTGCTATAGATAAATAGCAGTAGATTTCATATTGCTGGCTTACAAAACAAAGTCCAGAAACTCCAGAGACCACTTATTTTTCTTCCCCCTCAAATTAGGCATATGTATTTGTCATGTACACAACCATACACAGTATGATAGGCAGTGAAAGGAAAGATAGGATAGAATAAGAGAGATTTTACTGCAATAAAAGGAAAAATGTACAAATCTGGAAATTTACATAGTTAAAAGAAAATATATCTAAAATATAAATATGAAGATCACACAGAAGATGGAATGTGTAATTGTAACAAAGCCCGTGTGTGTTGATTCGCGGTTTCAGTAGCTACGAGTCCGTTTTTTTTTTTTGCCGCAGACGACGCCACCTACTGTTACAGTCAGCGATGAACACCTGTGACATGCTCATGGTATGACGTTAAAATCTGATGACGATCCTGCCTGCTCTTACCTATTTAAGTGCGACAAAACGCCTGTGACGGGACTTAACGAATGAACGAACTTTTGTTATCTATAAACTAATTTATTTATTTTTTATTATATTTTTGTAAAACCGTGTCAGGTTATATTTGCACGCCAAACTGATCTCCGAGCTTCTGTCAGATTTATAAAAAGTTTATTTATTTTATTTATTTATTTTTAATTTTTTCCCCACAGAGAGCTCAAAACTGACCGAATGAAGACTTAACAGTGAACGTCTGCCTGAACGTTAAAGTTTCATTTCTATAGTATCGTCCTTTGAGAAGATATAATAAAATGTTTGCTGAAGTTAGAGGGGTGTACTCACTTTTGTGAGTATATATACTCAATATTTATACATATACTCAAGGTCATGATGATATATGTCATGTCATGTTTTTTTGAGGTTTTATAATTGACCAGAATGTTTTTTTTTTAAGTAGTATATCATAAAATATTTTACCATGAATATTTAATTTATTTATTTTTTAATTATTTTTAATTTTTGGTTATATCTGCGAACCTTATGACATAACGCAGTTGTGTAGGGAATCAGAAAGTAAAAGACAAATCGTCTTTGTTGATTTTTTTTATTTTTTTATTTTTTTTGGCCCAACCATATTATTGTATATAGCGCAGTTGATTAGGGAACTGGAAAGTAAAGACAAAAGACATCGTCTTGGTTGGGGGAAAACAAAAAAAAAACAAAAATAGGGAAATCTATATTGTGAGTGGTCAAATAATCCCTGTCTCATACACACACACGCACACACCTATCAGTATAATTGATGATAAAATAGTTATGTTAATCCTGACTCCATTAATCACCTTCCTGTGTGTTTTTGGACAGTTTTTTACAGGATGGTGGATCATAATCGACGCAGCCATAATGTACCCCAAAGAGGAGGAGTTCCATCACGCGTACCACACCTGCGGAGTCATCGCCACTATAGCGTTCCTCATGTAAGGACTGCCTTTTACTGCGCCGAAATTAAATTTATTCATGTGTGAGTTTATAAAGAAGAATGCTAACATTCTTTCCGCGTTTTCTGCCTGATATAGGATCAACGCGGTGTCAAACGGCCAGGTGCGAGGTGACAGCTACAGCGAAGGCTGCATGGGACAGACAGGTGTGTACATCAGAAATAACACTAAGACAAGTGTTCTTGTCACTAACCTAAGGTGTACAGTAACCAATCCCCAACAGCGGCAGTGAGGATATAAACAGCTTGAGCTGCCTGAGCAGACAAACCAGTCTGGCTGGATTTCCACGGGGAGTGTGTATGAACTGGACAGACCATCAGCTGAGATTGTTAGTGTTGTGTACACGGCTGAGAGTGCAGGATTGTAGAAATGCAGCTCTTATTCGGATCATTAACAATCCATCAAGAAACTTTGAACACAACAAGAGGTTAATGCTTTAAATGGTTTAATATCTTCAACATTTTAAATAAATCAGGTGCATTAAGGGCAAAAAATAGGGTAGAGTTTTAAATGCCTCCAGTGTAAAGTGCAGAAGCTCAAAATGTAAAGCAGCAACCTTCAGTACATTCAGGTTTTTTTTTGTCTGAAAACTGGTCTGTTGCAAAATATTTAAAAAAATATTTTCCGGATGTTCAGAAATCAGAAAGTTTTTTTCAATTTTTTTTATTGCCCCTCAATAATCTCATAAAATCATAAAGTCATAAAATAAAATAAACATCTTAATACAATCTTCAACCCTGCACACTAAAATGAAACAGTTTTTCAAATCCGTTGTTTCATATTGAAAAACAAACAAACAGATGAACTGGTTACACAGTTACACTGGATGCATGTGCTTGTTTGGTTTCCTTCGAGTATTTCTGGTTTCCTCCCACAGTCCAAATACATGCAGAGAAGACTTATTGGTAATTCCAAATTGCCCGAAGTGCAATAAATTTTTTTTGCACCACGGACCAGTTTTATATAAGGACCGGCCATCACACACTCGTAACAAAGCATAATGGAGGGCATAATAAATATAACACCATAACGCAGATTCAGTGTAAGAACGAGATGTTCCCATCTAGCAGAGTTTTTAGTGCTTTTGTGGCAATTTCAAGATATCACGCATTGAATTTCATCCAGAACGGCGTCAGAGTTGAGGTTGCTTTAAACACACTTTTAGGGCTGCATCTATTACACAGAGCGGGCTTGGAGAGGGAATCTCATGCTGCGATGTACTAATGTTACCGAACGTTTACATTCTGATCATTTTTCAAAATAAAACACTCTGCAGGCTCCAATAAAAAAAAATCCAATAAAATGGAAATAAAATAAAATATAGAGATTTTTATTGCTTTTTTCCAGCCTGACACTAAATCATCCATGGTCCAGTACAGGTCCGAGGCATCGCTATAGAAAATGACTGAGTGAGAGCTACATCTAAACAAACTTCACCTTCAGCTGTCTCTTTTAAGATTGTAAAAAAAAAAAAAAAGTTCATAATCTTCATTCCTGGGTTAAAACAAAACAACGAACAAAAACAAAGCAAAAAAAGTCAAGTAAACATCTTCCCACCATGCCAACAGTTTTCTCCCTAATTCGTGTCTAATTCCTCCACTAGGGGGCTCCCACATTAAGCCTACTACTACCACTCAGTCAGGAGGGACGAAGACTATCACATGTTTTGTCCGACCCACGTGACGCCAGCCGACCTGCATCTTTTCGAACTGCTCGCTCATGCACCGTTGGGGGCGGCGTAACACACTTGGAGGACAGCGTTATACACTCCTTCCACTTGCATGAGCTCACAGACGCCCCTGATAGACCCGTGATTAATGTGGGAGCACTAAGTACCTCTCATCCCTCCCCTCTGATAGAGCTCGGCCAGTCGGCTCTCTCTAGGCCTCCGGCTGCGCAAGGTTACAGCATCACCTGTTTTTTTCCCCCCTAATCGCTTATTATGCAGTTTAAAGTGCAGAAGTGTTAAGCTCTAAATGTAAAGCAAGCAACCTTCAATATCTTCTGTTTTTTGCTGAAAATTGGTCTGTTGCAAAATATTTTCTAGATGGAAAAAGTAATATTCAGTAATCAAAAGTTTCTTTTATTTTTATGAGTTCATAAAATCATAAAGTCCTAAAATAAAATAAACATCTTTCTTTATACAATCTTTAACCCTGCCCATTAAAATGAAACTGTTCTTCAAATCTGTTGTTCTTACTGAAAAAACAGAAATAAAATGGTTTATCTAAAAACAATCATAATTTAAAAAGTTAATTAAAACCAGTTTGCCTTGTGCGTGTTTCGTGCACGCTGCCATCGAGCTAAACGTTTCCCACCTCTTGAAAATAATTTTTATTTTAAACTCTCTAATCGCTTCTAGATAGTCCTAGATGACGTGGACCGTCTGCCGTTTTAAGTCTGTGCATGAGCTGTTACTATAGCAGCAGACATGTTAATTTAAACCTATGTGAGATTATAAAAAAAGAAAGACATTTTCTGCATTGTGAGGGTGTAATACTGTCTCGTGTGTCGTGGTGTTGTGCAGGTGCGAGAGTGTGGCTGTTCATCGGCTTCATGCTGGCCTTCGGCTCTCTCATCGCTTCCATGTGGATTCTTTTCGGAGGTTTTGTGGTGCCTGGTAAGATTTTTTTTCCCCCCTTTTACACATATCATACAGTACTCCTAGACAAGACCAACAACAACCATGGACCAGTGATGTACTTGGACCTGAAGACATGAAATCGTGGTTTTTAAATAGGCCGTGTTTTGCTCATCATTAAATAGCACTACTAGGATTACAGATTATACGCGACATGAATAGCAACATTGGGACTAACGGGCTTAGATATTAACCAATAGAGAAAACCGTGCTGACTGAATAACTGTTTAGTTTTGAGAAAATGAAAGAAAAACATTGTATTGTCACATACTTTATGTAATAATGATGTATATTAGTGCTTTAATCAGTTTTTTTTTTTTTTTTATCCTTTAATGTTAATTTCTTGCTCTTTTGGTTAACAGCGAAGCCAGCGGTGTACCCTGGGATTGCAGTTTTCTTCCAGAATGCCTTCATCTTTTTTGGGTATGATGTAAAATCAGGAAGCTTATTGTCATTTAAACAGAATATTTGCATCACCCAGAGAAATGCATCCATTAAAAACTCCTTAATTGCTAATTAGTACCGTGAAATTTTATACAGAAATATATATATATATATATATATATATATATATTATTTTAATCTTTTCAAACCTGTTTTTTTTTTTTTTTTTTATTATTATTCTTTATTTTTTATTCATTCATGTATAGATACACAGTGCAATTACAGATAGTCCCCGTCTTACAAATGAGTTCCGTTCCGGGAGCACATACTTAAGTCCGACTTATATAAGACTCTTATACGCCTTTGACGCGAATATACAGTGTAAAGCATACCAGTCCACTTGACTAAATCTGTCCCCTTTCCCCACACTGCATCATGTTGGCAAAAAACTGTAATCGTAAAGGAAAATTAATCTCACAGTGAAATGTAAGCGTTGTCTCTGCGCCTTTAAAGGGAATCCCGGACGTAAATTTTTGTCTCGGAGCTGTTTTCTACTTTCTTGGACTGTGAACTCTATTTTGTTGAGGATTTTCCGAAATTAGGATTATTCTCCATCAGGACAACTTTCCAGGACAGTCATTTTCTATCATCGTGCTCCCGGACAGATTCATTGAGACCAGTGAGAGATCGATTCACTTACACACTGAAAATATTGTATATAATTGTAAATATTGGCATCTGGTGCACTGCCGTGTCTATTACTTTGTACAATACAGTGTGAGCTACTTCCACAATGGAACCGGAAGCAGAACCGCAGTCCGTTCGTATATACGGAAATTCGTAACTCGAAGTCGGGGACTACCTGTATGACTACTTGTATATACCTCAAAAGCAACACTGTGACTAACTTTAGTATATCATTTTATATGTTTTATCCTTTTTTTTTAAAAGTGTTTTGTGTGTTTTTGTTTTTATTGTAGGGGTCTGGTGTTCAAATTTGGACGCACAGAGGACCTGTGGCAGTGAAATCCCTCTTCTCATGACCATCATACATCCCAAGTCTGTCTGTACTGTTTCTCTTCTCGCTATCATTTTTTTTTCTGTTTCATATTCACGCACACACGCGCGCACACACACACACACACACACACACACACACACACACACACACACACACACACACACACACATGCCCCCCCCACCTTTTCCTGTGCGACTACCAGACATGTGTCTAGACCAACAGTGAGGAGTTGCTGCTGTACAAACCAAGCGTGACACATCTACTGTAACCTCAGAATTTAGGAAGTACTTCAGCTGGACAGAGAGAGAGAACACTGATGTGGCGGACGTGTCCGTTTAATGACACGCTGCACTCCTGTTACACGTTGCACTGTTCTTTTACCTCATTTTTAGCTTTAGTTTTTCCTTAAGATGCGTTTCAGCTCTTATTCACAGTTAGTGTGTGTGTGGATGTGTGTGAAGCAGCCTGGGAAAATCTTTCAAACTGGTCAGATTTAGACATTTTACTATAGCGCTATATCGTCTTTTTTGTTTTCCTGAACATGTGTACATATCTTGCTTTAAAGCAAGATTTAAAGATCCCCAGTGAAAACTGCTTAACCTTCTTCAACATTTATAAGCTACTGATGAATCTGTAAAAAAAAAAAATAATAGTAATTCTTATTGAAATGAATGGGGAACATTCTCTGATTGATTTCATTCCCTTATTTCTTATGTCTATTAAACGTCTTTTTATTTCATCTCTCTATTTAAATAAACCCCTTTTCTTTTTTCTTTTCGTTTTTTTAAACCAGCCATGCCCTTAAGGCTTTCACAATTCACCAGTGGTATTTACTCCAGTCTGTTTCCTTCACTGGTTTCACTGGGATATTTAGGAAATAGTTAACCTGCGAGTGGGAACGTTGCATTATGTTTCCTCACCTGCTTTTCGAAATACGACAAGAAAACTAGTTTAATGACATCCTCTCTTTTTTTCTTTGCTACTTGTATTTTTTAATTAGAAATGAGCGCAAACCATCACTTAACCAGCTGCATCAAAACGAAGTGTAAAGAGTGATTTTGATGAAGAGTAACATTAACCATTGAGTTCTACAGTATGTCCCTATTTTTTTTTTTGTTACAAGCGTCGTGTTAAATTCACTGTTTTCTTATTGTAAAAAAATTAAAAATTAAAAAAAATTTTGTCATATGATCTTGTAACAGATAACCAGCTTTGCGAATCCCTGTTTTTTTTTTTTTTTTTTTTTTTGCTATTCTGTACCTTGTGTTCATTTTTGTATGCATTCAGCTTTACATTTGCACTGTATTTATGTAACACGGCTGCTGTTTAGCAAAGACGTTGTAAATGCAAGCACAAAAAAAGAAAAAAACGCAGCCTGTCCATCTATCGCCATCAGTTTAAAGCATTTGTTAATTCAAAACACTAGAAGAATGTATATTCTCATTTTGTCTAACAGTTTTTGTTTCCTTTTTTTTTTTTTTTTTTTTGCATCTGTATTTGTTGAAAGAAATAAAATGACAAAATCTCCGCACAACATTTTCAGGTCGATATTAACTTTTTTTTTAAATGAACTATACTGATGATAGAAATTCATGATATTTTGCATTTTTTTCCACATAACTTTTTTTCCACATGCACTCAGGCATTTGAAGTAATCTGAAATCTGTTGAAGGATTACGATGCCGTGAAATAAAAACAAGGAAATTTTATATAAAATATCTAAAGAAATCTAGAATACACATTTCCATGTGACTGATTTAAGAACAAATAAAAAAAATAATAATTTAGCTTTTGTAATAATTTTTTTCTTTAAACATACTAAGATAGTAAAGTATATTAAATATAAAATATATTATGTATGTTCATTAATATTAAAACTACATGACAATAGAAACTGTTTGGAATTAGCACTAACGTCCTGATGAAGGTCAAAAATATTTATTAATATGTGTCGTAAGTAATATTAACATGTGTAAGATTTATTAACGCGTCACTTAATGCAACTTTATTTATTTACAGGATTGATTACTTGAGTTAGGGATTAAATTAGGACTTCATAAATTAAGTTTAGCCAATTTAAAGGGTATATAATATAATCTTTTTTAAACTAGGTTTCAATAAATATGCTGGTTATCGAGACATTTAATTAATTAATTCTAAATTATATTTTACAGTACTGTCCAAGGGTCTTAGGCACCATATTATATGCTGTACCAATTTTGTTATATATGTTTATGATATCTGCATAATTATGTACAAAATCATTCAGTATTTCCATAAATACCATAAAAATGAATAAATAACATTACAAATGTAAAGAAAAAAATATATAGTACAAGACAGACCAGTTTTCAAATGGAAAGGAGCAAGTGTAACAAAGTTAACTCATGTTCTCCAGCAAGCTCAGTAAAACCTAACAACTGTTTACTTATAATACTGTGTAAAAGTCTTGGGCACAAACAAAAATATGACATAAGCAAATGATGCTTTTGAAAACATTTCTGCATAAAAGAAACTTCTATAAAGAGCAATAAAATAAACAGTCAATATTTGGAGTGAAATCTCACTGCTTAAAATCAGGAGTTTTAGACAGATTTGTGCAGTTTTATAAGTAAAACAGCTGTTAGGTTTTACTGATCTTGCTATGAGTTCTTCTGGTAACTTTGTCACACTCGCTCCTTTATATTTTCATGCAAATCCCAGGAGCGTACATTAGGTTTTTTATTTCCATATGAAAACTGGTCTGTCTTGTACTATATATTTATTTCTTTACAGCCATGCATATATTCTCCTGTAATGTTATTTGTTTATATTTTTTTGTTATCTATGGAAATACTGAATGATTTTGTACATAATGATGCAGACATGATAAACATATATAACGAAATTGGTACAGCATATAATATGGTGCCTAAGAGTTTTGCACAGTACCGTATATGCCATATTTTTTGGCCTGTAATATGGGTGAATATGAAATAACTAAAACTAAATACAGTAATCAGCAAGAACTACATATTTTATTAATGATGTAGACGTTTCATAACACTGATAAAATTGCCTGGAAAATATAAGCCACATTGAAAATGCATTTTATATATAATTATACAATATACACAGTGCTGTGCAAAAGTCTTGAGCCACTCCTCATTTCTCTTCGTATTTAATTATGTTGATTAAATTAAAGAAATGTTAAATGTTTTACTGTGACAGGCTGCAAAGTGCCTAAAGATACCATTTAAAAATGGTTGTTTATGTAACAACCTCAGCAGCAGCATCATTTCCTCTCTTGTCTGTTCCAACCACTCAGCATTCAGCATCAGCAGATCATCTGTCATCATCTGCATCTGTTTCTCACTGTTTCATACCTTAAGTTAGTGTTTTTATGCTTGATTGATTTATATGTCAATGTGTGGATAAAAAACACAAAACAAAAAAAAGACATTCCTCTGATACTGCTCAGGTACAGAGACTGGACTGAAAATGAGCGCCAAAGAATAACTTCAGGAAGCCTGGAGAACTATTCCTCAAAATAAAAAATACCAGATAGTCTGACTCTTTGGAAACAAAATATGAATAAATGATAAATGACTCGAGACTTTTGCACAGTCCTGTACATATAAGTAACAAAATAAAGCAACTTGACTCTAATGTGATAATAACTATGACCTCCATCACAGGTCAGTTTCGGGCATCTCCGGTTACCTGCCAGCATTTCTGTGTGTATTTTCATCCTACTGAGCAATTGTGAATGTTTATTTCTTTCAAAACACCCCCACCCAAAACAAAGCGTGCACACAAATCAAAATCATTCACAAATACACAGAAAAGCCATACATAAGTCCTCATGTTGTTACTTCCTGAGCGTTTTCAATGTTGGTCTCACTTGTGCACCAGTAGATGTGGAAACTGCAAAAAAAAAAGACAAATGGCAAATTCGGCTGAAGAATGTAGATTTTGAGTTAAGTTTAGGTAAATGTTGTGGTAATGTTCCAACCAAAATACAAACACACACAAGAGCTGTTTACTTTCTGTAGTTGAATCTCAAGTCTATATTGTACACTTTTTGGTAGGGTGTGTCATATACTCTATGGGTGTAGAAAGCTATTTGAGATTTTCCCAATTTCGACAAAAAATAAAAGAGTTTCCTCCGGAGTAACTGCACACACACCTCCCAGAAGGCCTGGTCATCATAGCACTTCCTGTCCTGCTGAGGTTTCCAGAATCTCCATTTCAAAATCAGTCCTGTAAATTGTATTAAAATGGGAAAAGAAATCTGTAATTCTGTTTAAAGTTTTGGCTGAGACATGCCAGGGCTAAATAGAACTTTTATAACAAGTGATACTAAATGCAAGAACTGCTTTTACAAGCAAAGTTTGATATGAGCTAAACTAGTGAAACTATGTGCATTAAGTACCAAAACTTAGTAAATTCTAATTAAATACTGAAATATAGCTGTGAATTCAAATTAAATACTGCATTATATTAATGAATTCAAACGAAATACTAAATTATAATAGTAAATTCTAATGAATATATAAAATATATACCACATTCAATTTATAGTAAGTAGATAAATAGACACTGACTTACAGTAATGGATCATGATTGAATACTAAAATATAATACTACCTTATAGTGAAACATTGAATTAAAGTACTGTACTGAATTCTAATCAAATACCAAAATCTTGTCATGAATTCAAAGGAAAAACTGAGTTATAATAGTATCGTAATAAAAAATTATTGAGTACTGGTGGTGAATTCTCATAAAATACTGGATTATATTAATGAATTCAAACGAAATACTAAATTATAGTAGTGAATTTTTATAGAATACTGAAATATAGTATTACATTCAAATGATATAATACATAACAATCAAGTACCAAATAATATAAATAAAATAATATGGAATTAATGTGAATTAACACTGAATTAACGTAATTATTAATTATACTGACTTAACACAGAACCTTGATACTGAATTCTAATCAAATACTAAATTATAATACTGAATAATAAACACTGAATTATGACATAATACTAAATAATAAACATTGAATTGTAATAATGATTATAATATACTGTAATACTGGATTGTAGTACTGAACTATAATCATCCATTGAATTATAATACCGAATTCTAATCAAAATTGATTATAGTAATTACAATTAAATACTGAAATTCTGTTTGATTATAAGCAAATACTGACGCTTAGCATTAAATCTATTAATAAACTATTCACTATTAATAAAAACTGACCTGTGATAAGACCCATGACCAGACTCACACTGACAGTGATGAGCAAAATACAGATTTGATGTACTGCATACCGGATACCACTAAAAAGGAAAAATAAATAAATAAATATATATATATGTACATTTTAAAACAGAAAATTAAATAACAGTTTTAACAGTTTTAACATTAACAACCGCTCACTTGCAAATTTCTTTGTTTTTGTTTAGTGATTTATTTTCTACATTCTACAACAATACTGAGGTTTTCAGAACTATAAAGTAACACATCTGATTAGGTAATTATGGAACAACAACAACAGTCAGTTATTATTTTAAGACATGATGGTTAGCATTTCTGGAATAGTTTTTGCAAGAACAGTATTGTCAAGTGCATTTGGAAAACCCATCAAGCACCATGTTGAAATGAGGCTCTCATGAAGACCTTCCCAGGAAGGCGAGACCAAAACCTTTAGCTCATTTAGAGTCAGAAATCGCCAATTAACAAACAGCACCTCAGATTAGAGCCGTTATTAAAAAATTAGAACTTTATTAATCCCAGACGGAAATTGCTCAATTATCGCATATCCCAATTAGGAAACTGGGGTCAGAGCGCAGGGTCAGCCAGCTTACAGCACCCCTGGAGCAGATAGGGTTAAAGGTCTTGCTCAAGGGCTCAACAGTGGCAATTTGGCGATGCTGGGGTTCGAGCCCCCGACCTTCCAATCAGTAACCCAGTAACCCACAGCCTTAACCGACTGAGCCACCACTGCCCCAGACTTTACAGATCATGCGGATACATCTCAACACTGTTCAAAGGTTTGCATATTTTGGACACCTTCAGAATTGTTTTGCAATGTAAAAAGAAATAAAAATCAGTGACGACCTTGGAGTTGGATCCCAAACTTTTAGGTAGTAGTGTATATTTCTTGATTATAGAATTACATTGTGCTGTTGTTGATTTTGATCAGTCGCCATGTGAGTTCAGCAAGCCATCCCAGAATTCCCGGCACTGCGTGAACACTCAGGACCCCACCAGTATCGTGGAAATCAAAAGCAAATAGCATATGGTCCTGAAGGACAGAGATATTAATAACACACCAAATCAGAATTATCATCTTTAGAACAAAAATACTGAAGGTAATCTGAATCATATTAGTGAATTCTGTTGAAATACTAAAATTATTATTAGTAGTAGTTGATTTCTAGTATTAAATTCAAACCAAAACAATCATTAATGTAATAATACCTAAACTGTTTAATTAATAAATTCTATAATAATAAAATTATTGAAATAATTTTATTTCAATACTGGATTACAGTGCTGAACTATCTAGCACTTATTTAAAGTATTAAAATCTAGTTTTATAAATGTAGAATTCTAGTACTAAATCCTAAATATAGATTGTAGTGGTGAATTCTAATTAGATAATGTATTATATAACTGAATCTTAATCAAACACAGAATAATAATGAACAGTGAACTCAATTGCTTCAAAAGTGGACACATTTTCAACATTTGGATGTCTTAATTAACTTATATTATTTAGCCTATAACAGAAATTTTGCATGTAGTCATGTAGTCATGATTATACAATTCCTCATATACAAACATTATGATTTCATTGTCTATTCTATTATCGTATATTCTATTTTCACAAAGAGCGCATTTCAAGACCTTTTCAGAGGTCAGAGGTTATTTTTTATCAAGCAATTACAGTCCTTGAATTGCTGCATCATCCCTAGCAACAGGGTCAACCACACCTCCTCACTAAGATAAAGGTTTTTGTACTTTCCTTACTCAGGCTTGCTCTGAGAAGTTTCCTAAATCACTTTTAGTCTAGGACTCCCAGCTAGGACTTTTTAAGCTAAGATAGGAGCTCTCTGAGAGAATTCTAAGACAAAAAAAATCTGCTTTATCAATCAGATAAAGTCTTTTGTATATAAAAGACTCCTTCAATAAGATCAACCTTGTTAACCAAATGTGATGCCCAATTGATACGTCTATTCCTTTTATGTTCTGGATGATGAAACAACAACAGTTTCCAGTGTTAAAAAAAAAGAACTTCTAATCAAACCCAGAATTGTAGTGCTGAATTCTAGTCTAATACTAAATTTTAGTACTGAATGTTAATTAGATACTGTATTATGGCATTGAACCTTAATTTGCTTCTGAATTATATTACTAAATTACAATAAAATTCTTAATTTTAACATTAAATGTTAGTCAAACATTGAATTGTAGTAGCGAAACTACTATAATTTAGTATTTAATATAAAATTTAATTAAATAAGGCATACTATGGAATCTTAACAGAATATATTAAGTAACATCTTCTCAACTAATACTAAATTATATTATGAATTCTACTATTATGAATTCTAATCTAATACTAAATTGTGGTATTGAATTCTAACTAAAGATTCAAAAGTATTGTACTATTGAATCTTAATTTTGTTCTGAAACATACTATTTGGTATTTGGTTAAATTCTAACCAAATACTGGATTATAATACTGGATTATAATACTGGATTGAGTATTCATCAAGTATTGAATTGTAGTAGTGAATTCCTATTAAATACTAAATTATATATTTCATTCAAATTAAATAATGTAGTTGTCTTAGAATAAAAGTGAATTCTCAACTAATACTAAAATAAAGTACTGATTTCAAACACAGATTTGCAGTACGGAATTCTAATATAATACTAAACTATACTAATAAATCTTGATTGTACTATTGAATGTTAAGTAAATTCTGTAGAAAATTGTAGCAGTGAAATCTAATTGAACATTTAGTTATGTTACTGATTTCTAATTAAAGCCTGAATTATAGTAGTGACTTAAAGAAATGCGAACTTGTAGCATTTAAATGTAATTCATTACTAAATCATTGTACAATACAGAATAATAAAATGTATAAAACTGTATAATTATAATACTAAATCAAAGCTATAAATATAGTATCTATATTTCAATATATGATTACAAGTAACTATACAGTAATTATACACTAAAATAAAGGGGAATAGTCCTATAAATTACATTGTTTTAAAAACAAAAAAGTCTTTTTCAAATCATGTTTCATGAACAGTTCATGATTCTATACACTACCTTCAAATATCGTAATCCCAGCGTTGACAACAGTGTGGCACACATGCCGATCAACATGACAACCCAAAGAGGAGGAAGAGGTGAATTCACTACAGCTCCGATGGCGATGCCACCGGCCAGCATGGAGCTCTGAACGTGCACCTTCGGGTCAAATCACCAAAAATATTTACAAAAGCCAAAATATGAATGCAATTAATTTATTTGTGATGTTACATTACACAATAGAGGTAAATGCCTTTCCCCTCACCTTTCCCATCATCCCCATCACCTTTGTCATCGCCTCACCACGAGCTAATCATGATACTCTACAAACAGAAACCTAACAGTGCCCCAACTTCAACACTGACTCACCAAGTTGATCCTGCCTTTAGAGCTGGACATCACAGAGACGACCATTGCTGTGACGGCACTGACAGCCAGAGACAGATATGTGGTGCAAATCACACTGATATTCTTCTTCATCGCTGAGTTAAAACTGGGCCAGAACATCCACAGGAACAAAGTCCCTGGGAGAAAAGGATTTTTTTTGTTTTAATTAGACATCATCTTTAATTAAATTATGTGAAGCATAATTATGGCTTTCCTCACTGTGGATAGTGGTGCGGGAAAATCAAGCAGGGTTAAGATTACAGTATTTAAGCAGATTACAGTAGGTGTTGTATTCACTCACCAAACATGGCAAAGAGGCCTGTCCTCCTGCTGACCTTCTCTTTCTCGTGCTTGGGCTGCATCTCGCTACGGAAGAGCAAGCGTGATGTCATGACTCCAAAAAGAGCGCCGAAGATGTTGATGAGCACAATGCTGTACAGCCCTTGTGTTTGAAGCTGATTAAAAGATAAATATAATAAAAAAATTTAAGTTTGCTCCTACAACAAATGAATCATAATTTCTAAATTGGGAGAACAGCAATAAACAGTTTGATTAAAAAAATAAATAATTCAATTAAGAAATATTAAGCAGTTCTCAGGTAAACTGTAAATAGTTGGTGGAAAGATTAATTTGTTTTGTAGCATATTATCTTCCACTTTACAGAAAATAAATGAATACGCTGATTAAAACTATGATCAGCCATAACATTATGACCACCTGCCTAAAATTGAGTAGGTCCCCTCCATTTGCCATCATAACAGTGATGCACTGTGTGTTCTGACACCTTTTTATCAATTTGATCTACACTAGTGCTTGTATAGGATCGGACTACACAGGAACGCCATCACTCCCCGTTTGCGTCAGTGAACCTCGGCCATCCGTGACCCTGTCAGCAGTTTTCCTTCCTTGGATCACTTTTGGTATTAGGCGGGTGGCCATAATGTTATGGCTGATCGGTGTATAACATAAGTTACAGTATCTGTAGCAGAACCTCACCTCGAACATTGAGTTCATCAGCCACTGGTTTAGTACAAACCCTGTGACCTCTATTAGAGCAAAGATCAGAAGTTGGACCGAGTTGGTTTTTCCATGGATGGCTCCCATAGCCACGAGAGTTGACGCTGCACACAGCTCGGCTTCTACCAAACTGAAAGAGAAATAAGTGCTGAATGGGGTGTGATAAGGTATCTAATGTAATGTGGCTACAATATGTACTTAATACAATAATTGATACAGGTAAGGAATTAAACTTGAGGTGTGCTGTTATAGAGAGAATGTTGTGATGTGGTCTGGTACGAAGTGAAATTTGTAGTTTTTATTACCTACTGAAGTGGATGCGGATGGTCCAGTCGTGTCTGTGAAAAGTCAGGAAGCCGTTTAGGATGGTGGCCCACTGCACGGCCAGGGCGGCAATAAGCAAGCTGAACGCCACGCTGCTAAAAGCATAGCGCACCAGGAACGTAGCCAAGAAGCCAAAACCCAGAAAGACCATCACATGGATATCCTGGAATTCTGTATGAAAAATACATTTTTTAAATAATGTTGCAAGCAACGATGAGTGGGCCCAAGCACCCGTGTCATCGCCAACTGGGCGCACCAGAAAGACAGACGGCACAGTGGGCACATGCATTTAAAGGGGACATACTAATACCATTATGACATAATTTTAGAATTAAAAAAAACTTTTAGAATTTTTTTTTAAAACCAGCTATTTGCATACACTTTGGAAAAAAACCACAAAAACCTTTTTTCAAATCAGAGTAAACTTTTTCTGTTTCAGACGAATAAATATTAACATATTTTTTGCATTTGTTAAATATCAGAATCGAGCGTGGGAGAATTTTTATGTATTTTTTTTTATCACTTTCATCAAAGTCAGAAGTATTCATACACTAAGTTTATTGTGTCTTTAAACAAAAAGAAAACTCCAGATGATTCCATTCTGAGATTTAGAAGCTCCTGATAGGTTAATTGATTTCATTTGAGTTAATTGGTGGCACACCTGTGGATACATATAAAGTCACACCTCAAACACAGAGCCTCTTTCTTTGACATCATGGGAAAATCAAGAGAAATCAACCAAGACATCAGGAAAAGAATTGTGGACCTCCACCAGTGTGGCTCATCCTTAGATGCAATGTCTAGATGCCTGAAGGTCCCACGTTCATCCGTTCAGACAATAATACACGAGTATAAAAAAACATGGGAATGTACAACCATCATACCGCTCAGAAAGGAGACGGATTTTGAGTCCCCGAGAGGAACTTTTTTGGGGGGCGAAATGTGCAACATCAACCCCAGGAAAAAACAGCAAAAGACCTTGTGGAGATGTTGGCTGAAACTGGAGTCCTGTACCACCATGAGCTAAAAGGTGACTCTGGGAGGAGAAAGCCACCAGAAAAAAAGCCAGACTACAGTTTGCAACTGCACATGGAGAAAAAAAATCTTTGTTCTGGAGACACGTCCTGTGGTCTGACGAAGCAAAAGTTGAACTGGTCGTCCATAAATGATAAACGGTATATTTGGAGGAAAAAGGGCGAAGCTTTGAAGCCTCAGAACACCATCCCACCTGTGAAGTATGAGGGTGGTAGTATAATGTTGTGGGGCTGCTTTGCTGCAGAAGGGACTGGTGCACTTCACAAAATAGATGACATCATGAGAAAAAAATGTATGTGGATATATTGAAGCAACATCTGAAGACATCAGTCAGGAACTTAAAGCTTGGGTGCAAATGGGTCTTCCAAATGGACATTGACCTCAATCATACCTCCAAATTAGTTACAAAGTGGCTGAAGGACAACAAAGTCAAGATACTGGAGTGACCTTCACAAAGCCCTGATCTCAATCCTGTAGAAAATGTGTGGGAGGCACTGAAAAGGCGATTGCAAGCAAGAAGGCCTACAAACCTGACCCAGTTACACCAGTTCTGTCAATAGGAGTGGGCCAGCAAACTATTGTAGAAAGCTTGTGGAAGGATACCTGAAACATTTGGCCCAAGTGAAACGGGGCAATTCTACCAAATACTAAGGATGAAATTAATATTTTTTAATTCCATAAAATTCTCCCTCGCTCGATTTAACAAATGCAAGAAATATGTTGATATCTGGTTTTAACTGTATTTAGGACAACACTTGAAGCATTTTTTTTATAGTAACAGCTTTTGTGTCTTCCTGGACTTAAATGCTCTCCACCAACGTTAATGTCAACGTGCAGTTTTTCTACATATCAAAATATAAATTAAATAACTTCACTTCGACACTTTCTTTTCAAACTGTCCTGCATTTAACTTACTTTTGGAAATAAATAAGTAAACTTTTATTCAAACTCTACACCATCTGTCTCCTCAAGTAACCTGAATCTTATAAACCGATAAGACTGGAACAATGCAAGAGTAAGCCTGATGTTGCCTGTAAAATGTCTTCAATATATTTCTGTTTTAATCAATGCTTTAAAAACTCAAATGACATCATATGTGGGGTTTGAAGGGGTGGAGGTGGCGTCCTGGCTTATTACATTCCTCTTATCTCCCAAACCCAGTGGTGTATGCTCTCCCCACCCCAACGGCACAGCAACCCTACACACATTTACAATGAATGCTTGGACAGAAATAAGTTTATATTGCTTTTATAAAAAGAGTATACATGATTAGAATCGATAATACAAAATAGTACAGATCTATGCAGTTTAATACACACACACACACATATATAATCTACATTTATAAGGCCCAAATGCACACACACGTCATAAAAAAATATTTTTTACCTAATCTACTTACTTGCATATGAAGCAATGAACTCCCCTTCTTTTTTCTCGGCATAGTCCCCTATTTCCACAAAAAAGGCAAAAATGACAATAAATATGGTTTGCAGAAGAAGAGCCACAGGTGGAAACCGGGCTCGAAGACTGGGAGCGTACTTTGGAGCCATGAGAGCGCATTCACAGCTCTGTTCTTGCCTGCATGTCTTCGCTTGGGTCTTCGTCAAGCTGCACTAAGCAGGGTGGGGAAGCTCATGAACAAGTGTCCTTAACGTCAGCGGTCTTAGACTGTGCCGCGCAATAGTGAACGCTACTTTGGTTATGTAACTGTCAGTTATTTACTTACTTTGCAGCTCAAATGATTAAAACCATCAACTTGTATTCACAGAATCTCAAAATAAGCTTGCTTGACATAATGAAGGGAAAATGTTTAAGATTGTCAATCAGGAAAGTTCTTATTATAATGTTTACAAATGAAATTTAAGTAAGTAGACAAATCTTCTTCATTAGCAAGAGACCACAGATTAACATACTTTCAAGTTACGTGACAACAGCTCAAGGTGATTATATTCCAGTTTCAGATGAGAAGAAAGATGTCGTACACCACATTTTAATACAATTGGACTTTGGGTTCCTGGGAAAAAGCTATTCGGACTTGACATTGCCCCATTGCTGACCACGCAACAACCCTCCCGGACATCATCAGTTCCTCAGAGTCTTTCAATTTTCTTTTTTATGTATATATCTAATTATGATTTACAGCTGTCTGAAAAAAATACGGCTCTGACCGTCTGTGAGTTACAGTAATTAATTGTGTGGCGTAGTTTGACATCATTATTGATAAAAATCCCATTGGACTGTGGAGCATTTGGTAAAAGGTCATGTGGTTGATGAGTCCAGATTTCCTCTGTTCCAGAGTGATGGGGCATCAGTGTAAGAAGAGAGGTGGATGAAGAGATACACCCATCATTCGTAGTGCCCACTGTGTAGGCAGTGTGATACTCTGGAGTTGCTTCTGTTGGTCAAGTCTAGGCTCAACACCGTTATGTGCCCAAAAAATGAGGTCAGCTGATGACCTGACAGTTTTTCCATCAATGGAAAGGCTTTGCGCACCGGTCCAACTCTCTCATCATTAATACAAGTTCTTGGAGAGAAATTAATGCGACTCTGGACTGAAATAAATGTTGACATCACATAAGCGTATCAATACGATGCCACAGCTGCAATGAAGGCAAAAGGCAGTTTAACAAAATATTAGACAGTGTTTTATTTATTTCTTTTCTTTTTGGCCAGGCGGTGTATATTATTTAAATGATCACAACGTTAAAGCTAAATTGCCAAAACGGAAATTTTAGAAGAGGTAATTGTACAAGAATAAGGAAATTATTAACGAAAAACAAATTGATTCTAGAGCCTTTGGTGCTTGCTTGCAAAATTATTTGTTGTGCTGATAATTCTCCCTTTTTTTTGTAGATTACTGTGCTTAACGTGTAAATATCGAAAGCCTTTTGCAAGTTATTGTTTAAATTTGTAAGATATTGTCTATAATGCAATATACTTTTTATTTTATTATAATAGTTTATCTGGTGCTAGGTTTAGGACATTGGTGACTCAGTAGTATGCTTCTTGTCTGCCATGTGGTTCGATCCCACCCAATGCCCAAACCCCAGCCACTGGATGCAGTGCCGGTCTCAAACCTGGATAAAAATAAGAGAGTTGCATCTGGAAGGTCATCCGGCCTAAAACCTGTATGTGTGTTCTGTTTTGCCGAACTCTTGACGAGAGCAGCATAAATACTAACAACAACAATCTGCTAGGTGGCACCGTGGTGTTGTGGATAGCAATATGCCCCTGAGTCAGTGTGCATGAAGTTTAGCTTGTTCTCCATGTGCTTGGTGGGTTTCCTTCAGGTGCTCTGGTTTTCTCCCACAGTAATTGTCGTTCCCAAATTGCCCGTAATGTGTGAATGAGTGTGTTTAATGTATGTGTGCCCTACGACGGATTGGCACCCTGTTTAAGGCGTACCACATGTAAAGTGGTATAGACGATGAGTGAGTGAGGTTATCTGGTATATTTATTGATAGAAAGACAATAATCTAATCATACTTTTTTTTTTCTTTTGTAATCAGTATTCAAGTTGGACATCATTATTGTTAATGTTTAAATGCTGCATTTTTTTCTTTGTGTCAAATATTTCTATTGTTGCAACAGTTTACGCCAAATGCGTAAGTAGAGACACATTTCCTAAGCAAATTACGTAACCGGTGACTCGCTAACTTAATTGGACAGCCTAACCACAAGACCCGCCCCTGCTGCAATCTGATTGGCTAGCTGTCACTACCTGATTTGTCCACAAGGAAAAGGATTGGTGGAGCGAAAAGAAGGTTGTCTCTAAGGTTGTCACTAAGATATATGTTAAAAAAAAAAAAAAACAAGGCGCTGCTTATATTAGCCAGCTTTTGCTATCAATCAATCAATGTGATCGCGAACTCTGCACGAGCGCTGGGCGAGCTCAGAGGTGATTGGCTGGCGCGGCTGTCTGTCATCGGGCTCGCGCGTGTGTCGCGAGGAGAAAAAGAGGAGGGTCTTCGAGCGAGGCTTTTTATTTATTTCTTTGTTTCGAGTCGGGTTGAAAAAAAAACAAAAATAATAATAGTAATAACAATAACAAACACAGCCATAGCTAGCTGGCTAACCCTAGCTAGCTATATTATTTGAACGGGATTTCAATGTTATAACGCTCGGTATTAAACCGCCCGAGCGAAGGAAAGGAGGATGAAGCGGCGCAATGCGGACTGCAGCAAACTCCGGCGGCCGTTAAAACGGAACCGAATCACCGAGGGCATTTACGGCAGGTACACGGGTTAACTAACCCTCACCGTAAACTTTCCGCTTTGGTGTCATATCTATCCCTCTATGCTAAGCTCTCTATACATTCATTTAGCGCCTTTACCACTGGCTTGCTAACATTGTTTGGCTAAGTCATTCTAAGCTAGCTTTCCTCATACCCGTATTCGGATAAACCCCGCCTTCTTGCACAGGATTGGTTAACCGTACAATCCATCTCGGGATTACGTTGAATAGGCTTGGCTACACGCTGACGTCGTCTAATCAGATGGGGGAATATAATGTAAGGGGGCGGGGTTGTCTGAAAGTGGATGCGTTTTTAAAAACACTAGCTATTTTTTTTAATTATTATTATTTTTTTTACCTAGCGCCTGGTAGGCAGGGCCAGGCTCTCATTCTTCATTCCTTATACTGTACTTTAAACCTCATCATCATCATCATACAACGTGTACCAATGTATTAATGTTATCTATAAGCAGTTGGTGTTATTAGTGGACCGATATGAATCCAGAATGGGAATGAATCCATGTCAGATCCTGGCTGGTGCTTCCTGTATGTGTGTATGTATATGTGTGTGTATATTTGTAATATAAATGGACAAAAGTATTTGGCCAAACCTGCAATGACACTGTATCCGAAACACATATACTTCAACATAGACTTGGTCCCCCTTGTGCAGCTATAACAGATTCCACTCTTCTTGGAAGGCTGTCCACAAGATTTTGGAATGTTTCTGGAGGAATTCGTGTCCATACATTCTGTAGAGCGTTCATGAGGTCGGGCACTGATGTTGGACGAGAAGGCTCCTGGGTCACAATCTCTGTTCTAGTTAATCCCAAAGGTGCTCTATGGGGTTGAGGTCAGGGCTCCCTGTGTTCGGGCCAGTCAAGTTCTTCCACACCGAATTCATGAAACTGTGTCTTTATATCTCTTACTTTGTGCACTAGGGCACGGTCATGTAGACATAAAACTGTTGCTACGAAGTTGGAAGCATTGTCCAAGATGTCTTGGTATAGTGAAGCATTAAGATTGCCCTTCACTGGGAATAACAGGCCTGTCTGAAACACCTGAATTCAGTAATTAACCGTATATGTTCGTATAGTGGGGGGGAAAGTTTTATTAGAGACCGCTATAATGCTGTTAGAATTAAATGGGAGCAGATGATATGGGAGGGTTTCTTATAGAAGTGGTTTGCTTCTCCTTTATTTGGAAAAGCCTAATCTAACAATTCAATTCTGACCAAGGAAAGTGAACAAACCAGCAAAACAAGCCCTTCGCTGGTGACAGATTTAACATTTGTTGAATGTTTAACATCTTTATCATAATAAATAAGTAATAAATCAGTCACTTTCACTTCTTTTTTTTTTTTTTTTTTTGCCCTGCATCCCATTCATTCATTTGGAGTATTATAACTTTCACTTCTGTTTTTCAGTCTTTACCCTGATCGCGTTTCCTCTCTGCTGTCTGTGGACCTTTTATGAAGGGTTGTGGGCGTCGTAAATACAAAAGAGCCGTGTCTACCATACACATTTATTTATTTATTCATTTATTTATTTTTGGCTTTATGATGGCTCACGGTTTTGAAACTTCTAAAATAAATACAATGGATTACACAAATGTTTCCACCCCATGTCACCACAATGCCATCCCGGTACATCAGGGGTACTGAATTAAAATTTAAGAAGGTCCGGTCAGTAAAATTTTCTTCGAGTTGAGGTCCGAATTTCATGTCTGTTACATTTCCACAGTATTTTAATAATAATTATCAATTTTCTGTAACTGCGTTAAACATGTGGACAGTTTGAACTTTTATGGCCGTCTATACTTCCTTCTATTTGTATGGAACAGACCACACTCTTTAATCAGTCTTTAGTGAATCTTCACTTGCCCACTGCTGGGCTGTAAATGAATGAATGTGTAAGCTCTCTGGTTGCTCCGTCACACCGGGCTCTCAGTTTGGGTATTTTACACGCCCTCACTTCAGACTGCTGCGGATACGTTTGCTCTAACGACCCGTGTTCTATCGCATAGCAACACTTCACATTACAGCACTTTATTAACTCATAATAGCACATATGAGACAAACCGGTTGTAAACTTCCTGCAAGAAGAATAAACAAATATTGACCCGTCCATTCATCTTTAGAGGTTCAGTTTTCATAGTCTGCTTTCCTTTGCTTGGAGTAAACCATGGTGTGTTATGCTTAGGTTTCTGTTTCTTCTGCATGCTCTGTCCACACACAGTAAACTACAAACTTGTGTTTGACTCTGTTGAGTGGTGAGTATAGCCACGCCCCCTTGGGCGGGGGGGGGGGACACATACAAACGCAGCTTTTAATACAAATTTAGACATATTTTCGACACGGATTCCAAAATTGGTTTTTGGAAAAAAAATTTTTTAATACATACTGTGTGTGTGTGTGTGTGTATACATACAGAATTGCAAAAAAAGTTGGATCGGCGCCTCTGTATCGTGATATTGTATCGTCTGGTCCCTGATGATTCTCGAGTTTCCCTAATCATGTTGCCTTCAGATGTTCATGAGCCTGACATATGCATCAGTGCTTAATAACATCTGCATGTGATTACTGTTGCATTGGGGCTTTAATTATCCTCATCAAACATGCGTGTAAGAACAGAGAACACACATTGTTGTGTGTGTGTATATATATATATATATGTGTGTGTGTGTGGTCTGGGGCTCTCGTTAGATGCTTCCCTTTTTTTTTTTCATTACCACACTGAAACACTTTCAGTTGAATCTGGTGGTGTAGTTGTGTTTCCTCTGGTGTATTAGCGTGTAGACGGAGCGTGTTTTATTTGTTCCAGTCCAGGGTTAGGTTTTCATGGCCAAACCGCACGCAATTCATCATTTATTTATTGATTAATTTATTTGGATCCCTTGATCCCCTTCGACTGGTTTTCTAAGACATGACCCTGTATGTTTATTCATTTAATTTATTTATAAAAAAAATTTTCATACTCCGAGCGCGGGGTGAAATAATTTTCCCTGATATTTGTTCTCCTATTTATTTCAGTTCTCTCTATGTGCTTAGTATGAACATGAGTTTAGTATGAAACCTTTAATCGCGTTAAAGCGCACCGAGTTCAAAAGGAAGCCGGTGGACTTCTTGTCAACTAATTTTCCGCAGCGATTTTTATGTGCTTCCACCGTTGACGACTTCTAATTCACGTGTCTTGATGAACACGCTGTGAGAGATGAGAGCTCAGCGAGGCACGCCCCACTCTCTCACACCTCATTAATTAGTCTCACACCTTTAATGCTTGTTTTAGCACATAATCTTTAAAATATTTCATTTCTTTGCCACCTCTGACTGTTTATTAGTAGAATAGTTAATTCAGTGTTTCCCACCTTTAAAAATTTTTTTTTTTTATACATTTACCATGGACATGTGCCAAAATAAATAAAACTGAGAGTTTTGCGAAATCTTGCGCTAAAATCCGGGTGCGAGCCGACGTTTCCAATCCGTCTACAATTCAAAACATCTACAATGGCTAGAGTTACCATGGAAACAGATCACTTTTTTAATTTTTTTTATTTTTGGGTGGGTTTCCATGCAAAACTTTTTCACACACGCAGTTTGCAAAGTGCACAACAAAAATAATAGTAGTAGTGGTAATAGCAATGCTGATAACCTTAGCGCAGCCTGGTAGTTTATGGAAAGGATTCAGTGTTACTAAACGCGACAAGCAAAAACACACATCGCTCAAAAGAAGAACGGAAATTAGTTGTTGAAAAGGTGCAGTTTTTTATTTATTTTTTATGTCATTCATGTAGTTTTTGATGTCGTTTTTGAACTATTTTCCGACCACTTATTTCAACATATGACTTACACAATTATATTCAGCATGGAGATATAACTACACACACACACCTACACACACACACACTATCTTTTTTTTTTTTTTTTTTTGGTTTTTAAACCAAATGAATTTCCTCGCCACATCTGTTAAACCTGATTTCCCAACCGTCAGCTACCTGTACGGTTTTAGTCGAGGTCTCTGCCTGACCTGTGTGCATAAAGGCCACCAGGTATAAACATCCAGAAAACTTTTTAATTGTTTCATTCTGTCTTAATGCTTGAGAATGACCTCGATTGTTGTGGAATAACAATAATAACACAAGTCTGCCAGTGTTCTACGTCTGTCAGTCACTGAGCATAAACACCACGCCTGGACAGCGTGTACACGTGTATACAGTGTTCAACACACTGGTTTAAAAAAAAAAAAAAAACTTGTAATGTGGGTTTTAAACCTGCGCCTGTGTAACGTGTGCAAATTAAACATGACACGATGTGGTGTTCAGGGGAAAATAATTACCCGGTGCGGCGAAGCGGCGTTCCTGTTCCCGGGTTATGTCCATATAAGAGTGTTTCATATAAGAGTTTTATACACTAACAGCTTGTCAGTTGTGTTAATTTGTATTAATCTGTCTTACATTTAATGCAGAACTTTAACAAAACATGTACAGTAAATTAACCAGAGAGTTAAATTTGGTTAAATTTTTCGAATGCTTTTAGAAAAGCCGTAGACTTTGTTTTATTTAGTTATTCATTAATTTTAGTTACTTTGTATCGCTTAAGTCCTGTGCGTTCTCTCACTAACGTAGCCGAGATTGCACAAGGTTTGCGTTGCGTCCAACGTCAATGAGTTAGATAAACATACGATAATTCAGCATGATGACCAAATTAAATGAGCCGTGAGCGATTTTGATCTGGTTCACTTTGCAGCGAGTTCAGTGAATATCTCTACAGAAGTTGTCACTTCTGTAATTTAATTTGTGCATCGATTAATTTGGCGGGGGCGGAGCTTCAGAAGGAGCACTGAAGAGAGGCATGTGTTTTGTCTTTTTGTATGTTTAAATATACTTTTTTTTTTTTTTTTTTTTTTTTGGTGTGACCCCCAACGAAACGTGTTATTGTGACATTAAAATCAGCGTTAGGG
>JAQMYJ010000039.1:31351392-31373402 GCA_030014305.1 Clarias laeviceps
GAGATGAATTAAGTGCATTACAGTGACATACATTCTTATTTTAAAGCCTTTTCTCAGATGCAAAAACTAAAAAAAAACAAAAAAAAGATATTTCAAATTACTTTAAGTATCAAAAAACTAAGGCACACATTAAAATAAATAATTATACAAAAACACTAAGGTGTGCAATTTAACTGTCAGAACTAAAAGTTTCTAAATCTACAGCTCAGGCATAAGATAAGTCTTTACTGACAATTTCTGTCATTTTCTCTTGCTGGTTTCTTCTTCTCTTGACTCGCTGATATTTTTATCGCTCCCTTCTATTTAGCAGCCCGCAACAGAACGCTCCCTCAAATCAATACACAGATAACTGTTTGCGTCTCCTTGCGCCTCGATCATTTTTTGTAATCAAATTACTCAGTCACTCGAGGAATTGTTTCAGCCCTAGTCAGAGTACAAAAATTACTGTAATAATGACTGAGTGAATGTGAAGAGCAGGTAAGATTGATGAAATAGTATTGACATGAAAAAATTTTCAGTTTGGCACTTTGTGAAAACATGTATATCATTATTGGTCATAAATATTACAGGATACATTTATTTAACTATATGTCACAAGTCAGCCAGGATGTGTGTGTCTGTGTGTGTGGCTGAGGACTACAACCTGCTATAAAGTGGAGAAAGTCCTCTATCTCTAACCGATAGAAAAAGTGCTGACTCCGGGGACTCCTTACACACTACCGTGTCATTTACTCATCTTCCTTTTTTTTTTTTCTCTCTCTCTTTTTCCCCAAGGGACAAGACAGTCTTCCCATAATGCATTATGAGTGATGTCATTGCCTCCGTTTCTGTCTGTCTGTGATTATTGATCTTGGAACCAAAAGTCCAATGGGGGATGCAGCTGGATCTCGTACAACTCCTTTCTATAAGCTCTTAACCCTAATCCTGACCCACATGACACAGTACAGCATGACACAACACACTAAACACACTGCATCTTTGGACAGCTTCGCCCAGATAGGAGGAACCAGGTCGGGTCTAGCTGTACCTCATAAATCAGTATCAAGAGGTACCTGGGTTCAGGTGCCATATTTCCTTGTTTCCTGTCCTGGGTAAAATAAAATAGGGAGCGTCCTGTCTGGCCAGTATCATCAGTTTTTTTTTTTTTTTTTAAATTAAAATTTTTTTTAAAGCAAGAAAACGCTGATCCAGATAAATCTAAAAGTGATGTATTGGTCGATTTCTGAAAATTCAATTCAGGCCGGCTTTGAGAGGAGTGTTGTATAGCGTGGTTTATCATCATGTACCATCTCTTAGCTCGTGGTTTACCACAGCAGCCTCACAGCTGAGCTCTGTCGTGTTGCACGAACGTCATAACCAATCAGAATTGAGCTTTTTGCTACTAGCTACTGTACACCGCTGTTTGTGCTAATAGTATTCAGAAACCTAAAACTTCAGTTCCGGTGTTTTACCAACAAAGATGAATCCAGACGAGGAGAAATCTGATCAGTTGCGTGTCGCAATTCTTTTGCGTGGCAATTCATGTATCGCTGATTCCAGAATCTTTTTTTTTTTTTTGTTATTTTTTGTCTTCTGACTACTACAAAATCAAGATAATACAGATCAAACAATTATTGTTCTGCATCCCTCGTTCGCTGTAATGTTCAAAGCCCATAACATTCTTTTACTTTTCTCACTAAAACTCACTCTTGCCCAGGCTGTGGTGTTTCTCTCTGCTATTTATCGCCACTTTCCTAATTTAAAGTTGAATAAATGCCTGATGATTCCAAAGTTAGCGTTGAGTTATCGTGCTAAACAATCGTAATCTCAGTATTCACCAATTACTAGCCTTAAAATTGGCAGGCAGCACAGCATCACATGTGGAAGGGGTGACGATTGTTTGAGAAATAAAGCGATGACATAACCAGCAATTAAAAATTTAGCTTTTTTTGTTTAATCTTATGTTCAATTTCATACATGGATCTGAAGTTATTTTGTTGTTGTATTATTGCTTATAAATCGTAGAAATTTTTTTATACGTTTAAAGCTTTAGAATTATGATTCGATTATTTTTTTTATTTTTTTATTTTTTTAACATGGTTCACGGTTTTAACAATAAAAAAAAAAAAAAAAGAATAAAATCGGGATACTGATAAAATTGAGACACCTCCCGAATTGCGGTGCAGATTGAATGGGACGGTCCCGGGTCATTTCTGTCCCTAAAGATGAATCACTTTAATCTCCTTCAGTAATTAAGTGACACAATCACTGTCATGATGGGGTGTTGTCTCGTTCTTTTTCTCTCTCCTCATCTCATCTCATCTTGTTTCTCAGCACCTTCCTGTATCTGAAGTTCCTGGTGGTGTGGGCGCTGGTGCTGTTGGCTGACTTTGTGCTGGAGTTCCGGTTCGAGTACCTCTGGCCCTTCTGGCTCTTCATCCGGAGCGTTTACGACTCCTTCCGATATCAGGGCCTGGTGAGCGTCTCCTCTACATCATGACCTGCATCATGTTGTGTTGTGTTTTATTTTATTTTTTTTATCTAGTACAGTGTTTCGCCACAGGTGTGAAATGTAGTTGCGGTGGTAACCATGGGAACGGGCCGGCATTACCCGCTGCAACAAAAGTGGTCTACTACATACAACAAGCAACAAATACATGTGGCCTTTAACACAATATTTTGATTTATTTACTATTTCTGTCAATTGACATTTCAGGGATCCGTCCTACTGACCCTCCCCTCCATCTCTCCATATGTGAAGAGGAAGTAAAAAAAAAATTATAATAATAAAAATTCAGATCTGTACAAACATGGCACTGTTTACCAGAGCATATAGCCTTCAAAAAAAATAAAGCATTATTTTTTTGCATTACTTATTTTTTAATAAATATACAGTATATGTAGGGCTCAGGATTGTGCAATATAGATTGAAATACTTTTCTTCTGCGCAACCTAGTTAATATGAATTTTGAATTTTCAGTTAGAAAATATGTGCGTTTATGAGTTCTGTATTTTTGCCAAAATTTTTCAAACATTTATATGTTTTATAATTAATCATAACCTTTTGGTTCTACATGACACAACAGAAAACCCAAATGCACAGTTTGAGGTCCAAAACCTCGACATAAGATAAAAGTCATGATTTCCTGATCATTTAAATTTTTTTTAATTAATTAATAATTTTTTTTATTTTTATTTATTAATCGGTTGCTGACCAGTGCTGATTTATGCTGTTTGAGTTTTAAGGGTTAATCTTCCTGTTTTAACCTTTTCTGTTTTACTAAAGAAAAGCCGGTTCACACTGCGAAACCGCGTCTCTCTACAGATCATGTGCGACCGTCAGTACTGTACACACTTGTTGTTTTTACAACAGCTGGCCTCCAATGCATTTTTACTGCCTCTCAGTCCACCGCTCTCGCGCTATCGCTCCTGTACCTGTTTATTCTGCTATCGCGAGGGGAAACTCGTCCGCTACTAGTTAACCAAACCGCCGATGGCTTCGTTCTCCCAGACCACTTTTTTAAAAAATTTGGAATTATTATTATTATTATTATTATTTTTTTTTAAAAGCTCGGCAAATATATACTTTAGTGGCCCATTCAAGTATACTACTCTCTGTGTGTTCAAACACTGTACTGCATAAATCATCTGTATATACTAACCTACAGTGTGTGTGTGTGAGATGTTTAACGTTGCATTGAGCGAGTTATACAGACTTGTTAAAAAAGTTTTCTTTTTCAGGCTTTCTCAGTGTTCTTCGTGTGTGTGGCGTTTACATCCGACATCATATGCCTGCTCTTCATCCCCGTGCAGTGGCTGTTCTTCGCTGCCAGCACGTACGTGTGGGTGCAGTATGTCTGGCACACAGGTAACATCAACACACCACCTGAGTTTTAACACTGAAACAGTGCCGTAGTTCAAACAAGAGAAAGTTGTACGAATGAGAAAATCACCAGCTCGAAGCTGTTTAAAAAAAAAAAAAAGTGAGGGCGCGCAAGTGGGGACACCTGTGTTTTTTGTTCTTATTGTTTTTACAGCGTGATGTTGAGTGATTGTTGTCAAAGTGTCATTTATGGAAATTTTGCTCCAGGCAGTTGGAGCCAAAAAAAAAAACAAAAAAACCCACAGAACTAGGAAAGCCATGTGTGACTCACACAAACAAACACACGGCTTTATTTAGCCGATTAAACCATGTTATTTTAGGGAAATTAGGAAAAGCTCAGCTGGGCGGTAGAAAAGTTGTACAAACAATAACTCTAAAATAAAAAATCATTAAAAACAGACTGTGGGAATAAATGGTGTATTATAAGTGATGCACGTCTAATTCATTCCCTACATTGTGGAAAAGTGTAATTGTAGTCAGTTGTGTATGAAAAGCTTTGCCATCTGTCATTTATAACTCCTAGCATGTGGAAAAATATAACTTCCTCATGGAAAAACGCACTTTTACAGTGACAATGAGGACTTGATGAAAAGCCACATGGGTGCTGGTCGGGGGGGTTAAAAGGGTGGAAAATGAGCGATGGAGAGAGCGAGATTGGGGGGGGGGGGCGAGGGGGGGGCACGGATGAGGGGGGGGAGACACGGGTGAGGGATACGGACTGCTAAATTGCCAGAAATAATTTTTTCCTAAGATACATTTCCTGCTTTATTTAATTAATTATTGCATTTATTATATATCTTATAGGTCATAGCTTTTTTATTACTTGCATATTTTTAAAATAGTATTTATTTGTTAAATTTCAATTGCAGTATAATTTTTACATTTACATTTAGGCATTTGGCAGACGCTCTTATCCAGAGCGACTTACATTTTTTATTTATTTATTTTTTTTATCTCATTATACATCTGAGCAGTTGAGGGTTAAGGGCCTTGCTCAAGGGCCCAAGAGTGGCAACTTGGTGGTTGTGGGGTTTGAACCTGGGATCTTCCGAACCGTAGTCCAATGCCTTAACCACTGAGCTACCCCTGGCCTCGAAATAATTTTTCTGTATTTTTTTGTTCCAATTTTTTTCTTGTCATTTTCTCCTTTGTAAAGCACTTTCATTATGCACTTTTTAATGTGTGAAGTTGTTGTTGTAGTTATTATTATTATTATTATTATTATTATTTATTTTTACCTTTATTAAAATCCCAAAGCTGTACTGATTTAGTAGATGCCACTAAAAATAGGAATTGTCATGGATTGTTGCCATGACATTAAAAAAAAAACAGGAGTAAAAGTGTGAACAGTGTATATAAGGTGCTGCTAACAGTGGAGTAATATCTAAACTGAACACACACTGCAGATGAGATCAGTCCAAGCCTGTTTCACACATTTCAGCAGAAAGCCTAATGACTGCTGCTACGTGTCCACAGGGTCGGATGTCTGAGCGATGAATAGAAAGCAAAGGCTGGTTACGATGAATCCGGGTCCGGACCTGTCCATGGCTCAGGGGTGTCAGGCTAATGAGCGCCAGGAAACTAAATGAAGATGAATCACTGTCAGGGGAAAAAAAAAAAAAAAAGGCGCTAGAGCTGAGTGGAGGTTTCAGTAGTAGTTCCTCACTGAGGGAGGACAAAATGTGTACTTGTCATAAATGTCAAAATTGTCATAAGGAAACTTTGTACTGTACAGCAAGGACATGTCCAAGTGCAGTAGATATGCAGATAGAGAAACAGGCATGCATAAAGAGAGAGAGAAATGGAGAAAGACACTCTTAAAATGACAAACATGTCTGAAGAGAGAGAGAGAGAGACGGAAAAAGACGCCTTCAGAGAGACAGCCATACAGGGAGAAAAGGATTTAGAAAGAAAGACTCATCTGTGCAGAAAGAGAGAGGGAGACTGTATCCATTTGTCCCTCTTTACACATATCTCTGACTGTGTCTCCGTAGGTCAGAGAGAAACAGCCAGAGAGAGACACACGCATGCAAAGAGAGGGACATAAAATGGAGAAAGGAAGAGTCATGCATACAGCGAAAGACATGCTGAGACCGAGTGAGAGAGATGGAGAGACGCATGCAGTGAGAAGACATGCATTCAGAGAAAAAGAGACGTACATAAGGGGAGAGACATGCAGAAAGAGAGGCACAGAAAAGCAGATACAGAAAGAGGGACAAACGTATTGCAAGAGACACTTTCTGAAGTAGAGAAGGGCGTAGAGAAAGAATGAAAGACATGCAGAATGAGTGAGGCATATGGAAATGGAAAGAGAGATTGGGAAAGAAGCATGAAGAAAGACAGACGGCGTCATCCAGGCAGCAAGACAAACACAAGGAGAGAGCGAGAGACTAACAAATAGTTAGAGAGACGAGGAGGGGGACATAGAGGGACATGCAGCCAGAGGAAGTATGACTGAGTCAGATAGACGGAGAGACGAGTTTCCAAATCCAGTGTGACTCTGGAAGGAAGCGCCGAGTGTGTATTAAATATCAGGCTGTGTTCAGGGTCAGTGTCAGCACCGTCTGTGGTTGTTGGTGATTAATTTTTGTTTATTTAGTCTTTTATACAAATAAGTCGATATTCCATTATGTTAACAACACTATAAACAAACATATATTCACGGTGAGTCGGACGATCAACCGAGTTTTTAATAGCGTGAGTCACTTTAATCCCAGAGCACTTAGTCAGGGCTTTAAGGCGTGTCTGGTCTAAGCAGAACAGCGTCGGTGTGAACAGAGCGACGCTATAGTAACCAAACACCGCGCGTGGTTCAGACGGAAAAGAGAAAACGAGGCTGTATTAATTCTCCCGATGTTTTGTCTCTGTGTACAGAAAGAGGGGTCTGCCTCCCCACCGTGTCCCTGTGGATCCTCTTCGTCTATATTGAGGCAGCGATACGATTCAAAGACCTGAAGGACTTCCATGTGGATCTGTGTCGTCCCTTCGCAGCACACTGGTAAGAAAGTGTGGGGAGCGAATCCCTCAAAGCCACGTGCCTGGGTTGGGTTTTCAACAATGACCTCATCGCGGTCTTGACATCAGCGGCGTCTGTTGGTATGCAGAAAGTGCCGCGATTTTATGAGCAGATAGGAAGGCGATTCACACCTACAGTGCAAAAGTTTTGCCTCCCCTAAATATATATACATGCACCTGTATCTCTGGTTCATGCTTTGTTATAAGTTTTGTTATGTTTGAATGATTCATAGGTCACCCTGGTTGCTTAACAAATAAAAACGAACATTCCTCTGACGCTGGTCAGGTTCAGGGACTGGACTGAATAATGAGAAACAAAAACAGGTGGAGTTGAGACTGGAACCACATACTGCAGAACCAGAAGTCCACAGGGTGGAGCTGGATATATGTTTTTTTTTTTTTTTTTACTTTAGTAAGCCTAAACACAGCTATCCAGCCTGAAACACTCCACCCAGGTTAATGAGAGAGATTAGAACTGACTCCACCCCCCACTGATTTTTTATTTTTTTTTAATTTATTTTTTATTTACTTTTTATTGTTGATTTTTCCGGCAAATAGCTATACTTCATTTCATTTCAACATATTCCAAAAATCCTCTTTAAGTCCGTGATGCTGAATTCTTCCAGGCGATGCTTTTGGAGATTATGACGATTTCGTTTACAGTGTACAGTTTTTTTTTTTTTTTTTTTGTTGTTTGTTTGTTTGTTTTTTGTTTTGTTTTTTCCCGGTGATTTGCATGAACTGCATTTGCATGAACTGCAAGAAGTTAGTCCCCTCAATAAGATGACGCTCTTGAGTCACTCTCACACACCTCCTTAAACTGCTAAAAGTTGGGTGTGGGCAGAATGTATGTCGGATGAAAAACATCCTTTTTACACACATCGTATTCAATGTAAAATAGAAGCGACTGCAGCCATTGGTTAGATAAGTCTTGATTTGATTCTGCAAAAAGACCTGATGACTGTGGAAAGTCCAAAAAAGTACCTCAGATTACGCCGACTCCTTAAAGAACTGAAACTGCGAGAAATGTAATACAGCATTGTTTCAGCATTTTTTATTTTATTTTTATTAATTTTTTTTAAAGCTTAAAAAAATCCTGGATGCATGTTTTAAAAGTCTGTTTTAATAAATCCTTTAAAAGAATCATCAGAGTTACATTGCGCTTGGTGTAATTTGGAAAGTGACTCATTGTAACAAAATGTATTCAGACTATGTAGGCTATAATTGGGTGTCATGAGTTATTTTGTACGTGATCTTGTTTGCTCAACCTGAGAACAGGAGAGAGTTCACATGTCACACAGGAGTTCTGTTGGCAGTAAATTAAACATTAGTTTGTCATTTATTATCCCAGGAATTATTATTATTATTAGAATTATTATTAAAACTGCATTCAGATTGTTACTTGTGTGAACAAATTAGATTTTTCCCCCTTTTTCAGAGATTCATTTTAAGGGGTTTAATAAGTTTTCACTTTAGTCAGGTCCAAGTTAACCACACAGTGATTGATGCATCTCTATTTTTATATTTATATATTTTCATAGTCTTTTTTTATTTTATTTTTTAAATTGGAAATATAAACAAATTCAAACATGCATACATAGATACAGTGCATACATAGATACAGTAGATACACATACATACATACATACAGTAGATACATACATGCATACATACATACATACATGGTACATGTTTTTTCCTACCCATTCCCCTCCCCCACACCACAAAGAAAAAAAAACAGCCAGTCAGCAGAAATAGAAATAAAAGAAAACATATTAATTAATTAATTAAACAGAAAGGGGGGAGTTTTAGAAATTAAAAAGAAAAAAAGAAATCTTTTATTACAGATCCATATAGATTTGTCTGAATCTATATTTTCATAAAATTCCTCATCGGGTCCCTTTATGTAATAGCGAATCTTTTCTAAATGAATAAAATACCGACCTCTTTAATCCAGTAGCTCCCACTGGTGGCAGCGGCTCCTCCTTCCATTTAAACAGGATAATTTTCCTACCGAGAAGGGAGCTAAAGGCGGTCATGTTGGCCTGGGCATCATTCAACCGAGCACCACTTCAGTCAACACCAAAAAGTGCAATGAATGTGGATGATTCTCATGGTTTTTGGCATATTTTTGAGAAAATATAAAAAATAAAATGGTATAACTTTGGGCATGTCCAGAACTTATGCAGTAGCGTAGCTGGTTCCTGCTTACATCGGTCAAGTGGGGATCAAAGTCCTCTCTGATCTTTGCTAGTTAGACCAGTGATGCTGGTGGATAATTTTTAATTGAACTACTGTGTGTTTGAGGCAAATGGATGCTGAGTAAATTTGTTCTTGTATATTGTGTTCTCATTTACTTAAAATTTTTTTTCAAATCCGTCTCTACGTTTCTCTGTAGTATCGGATACCCGGTGGTGACGCTAGGCTTCGGCTTTAAGAGCTACGTGAGCTACAAGATGCGGCTGCGCAAGCAGAAGGAGGTGCAGAAAGAGAACGAGTTCTACATGCAGCTCCTCCAGCAGGCCCTGCCACCCGAACAGCAAATGTTGCAGAAACAAGAGAGAGAGGCAGAGGAGGGTAAGGGACGGAGGAACGGAGCGAGTCTTTCACCGTGATCGGGTTTAGTATTATAAAAGGTTTGCAGCGAGCTGTAACAATCTCATTTCTGGTGAAGTTCCCCAAAGGAGGCCTAAAGCCGATAATGATGATGATGAGGAGTTTGAGTTTGATGCGAGTGTGTGCAGGGAGATGATGTTGGACCTCCTGAATCTTAAAGGAGTGGCATCGTGCACTCGGATTGAACTGATCCTTAAACTAACATAAAGCATCACAGAGCTTTATATTTATTTATGAGCCTGTACTTTAAAAAAAATATATATATATTTGTTTCTTGTATAAAACAAGGAAATGGAAATCATTCCACAAATTGAGTCAAATCGGTGGTCATATTGGCAACGGGGATGAGGAAGTTTTTGTTTGTACGGGTATACAGGTTAGATTAAATTTGTTTTCACTTCCCTTGGAATTTTTTTTTTTTTTTTTTTTTTTTTTTTTTTTCCTCCCCCTATAGTGCTTTTAACAGTAGAAATTGTCACAAATCAGCAAAGAAGGCAGAGGTGACTGAAAAAGGGGGGAAAAGTAAAAAAAAAAAAAAAATCCCTAAGACGATATGAGGAAGGAATTTTGTAATAAAGGGAACTTGACATCAGAGTAAAGACAAACCATACCAAGTGTGTTTTCACAGTTTGCCAACATAATATAATATATACGCAGGACAGCTTAATGATTAAAGCGTCAGGAATTCTCTTTTTTTTTTTTGTTTTGTTTATTGGTTTCTGATCTCCTTGTCTGTCATGCTGATTTAGATCTAAACTCTGCTCTCCCGGCAGCAGCATCTAAAAGCACACATGACGCCGACTCGCCTCCCGCGACTCAGAACGGCTCCGCGGGTGGCAAGAAGCCGGCGACGAATACTTTACCCGAGCTGGAGTACCGCGAGAAAGATCGAGGCAAGGGCGAGTCTAAGAAACAACATAACCAGAACCAGAACCATCACAGCAGCATCCTGCCTGTAGTGGACTTTAATAAAGCACAGGAGATGGAGTACATGGAGAATAATGTGAACAGCAAGAGACTGAGCAGCTCCGAGCTGCTGGGCAGCACCGAGAATTTGCTTCTGAAGGAGGACAACTCTTCCTCGTCATGCTCGTCCTCTTCCTCTAATTCCACCGCCTCAAAGAATCACAAAAACGCCAGCGCAGGCAGCGGGGCGGGCGGAAACTCATCGCCTCGTGGCCACGGGACGGCCAACGGCAGCGTGCCCTCCTCCTCGACGGGACCTTCTTCTTCTTCTTCATCTTCTTCTAATTCAGCGGGGAAGGGCGAGAAGAAACAAAAGTGCGGTGGGAAAGGGGGTCACCGAGACCCCACAGATAACTGCATCCCCAATAACCAGCTCGGGAAACCCGAGGCGCTGGTCAGGTAAAGCAAGCACAAGCACTCACCTGTGTAATGAGGTTTGGTTTTATTATATTTCACTTCTGATCCATTGAAGTTTATTATCAGCTTTAATTTTGTTGATGTAAATAAACGAGTCTAAAGGTCTTTATCATTAATGAGGCTCTTCAGGTATCCGTATCTAAAATGTTCTCGTAGATGTTGTTGCTTGTAGATCCACCTTTAGCAGCAATAGCTTGATGGAATTGTTTGCCATTTATCTCACATTGTCGCGGAGCAATTTTGGCCAATTCTTCACTACGACACTATTTCTTCAGTTCAGTGAGGTTTTTGGACGTTCGCTTATGCACAGCTCTCTCAAGGCCCCCGCCACAGCATTACAATCGGGTTTGGACTTTGGCTAGGCCGGGGGGTCGGCCACCCGTAGCTCCCGCGCCGCATGTGACCCTTTCATCCCTCTACTGTGGCTTTGGGGGGGAAAAAAAAAAAAAGAGAGTATTTCATTTACTCAAATAGACATCGGGTATTTTATTTGAAAGTAACCTTCAACGCAGATCCCCATTCCTGCGCCCCCCCCAACCCGGGAGTTGAAAATGTTTTTGTTGCATGCATAATTTTTTTTTTTTTTGATTTTATAAAAGCAACACACTAGTTTATTTAGTTATTTTTTTTAATCTTGTACATGGCATAAAGGTGAAAAACGATATCTGCAGTGTTCTCTTCATTTTGGATGTCAGGCTTTCTGACGTAGATTTACTGATGTGCTTCGGATCAACGTCCTTTTGCATGTCCCAGTTTTGATCATGCTTTTGCCTGCCATGTTTTGCTCCGAGTATTGCACGGTCTGACCTTGGGATGGGACATCCGCTTTAAGGAAGATTGTCTTAAATGCTTTCTACTTGTGAATAAACGACTTGGCCTTGTGTTAACACACCTGAATGCTCCAGATCAAACTGCCAAAACTTTTGCTTTTATGGAGGTACATGATGATCAATTTATAATGTATTAACTTGCACCTGGCTGCAATTTATCCTCTTAAATCCTGTGGAAACAGCTTCATTAGCTTAATTTTTGTTAAATAAATGTTGGCACATTGAAAAAAAAAGTTAAATATAAGACCCACTATGTCTTATATCTTTTAACACAAAAACACACACTCTGCCTGCATTTTTACCTTTTAGTCAATTTCTCCTTCCGTTTTTACACACCATAAAAATAAGTCATTCTGAAAAATATTTGTTGGGTCTTATTAAGATTTTTTCTTTTCGCACCTAGTCACTTTCAGTAGGGTTCACTTGAAGTGGGTAGTAAACAAACAGCGTCGCAAACAAACAGCACCAAGGGAGTAAGCACAGTGCGGTTTATAGAAATCCTACGCATATGTGAAAGCATGCTTTCGACATGAAGAAGATTTCTAAATTGGGCTTTAAGGCATCACGTGACGAGACCGGTCATGACGGGACAGTACATGACACCATACCGTAGCTACCACGGGTCGTACCTGGCGCCAACTTTAGCTAGGCTCACCCTTTGATAGTTTTTATTAATCAAGGATTTCAGACCTTGTTAATAAGACTGTATTTAAAGAGCTGTGTAGTTTTAAGAACTGTTAAACATAGTGATTTTATTTTATTTTATTTTTATCCCAGGCTGGAGCAGGACGTAAAGAAGCTGAAAGCAGAGCTGCAGGCAAGCAGGCAGACAGAGCAGGAGCTGCGCAGCCAGCTGGGCTCCCTGGGCACATCAGAACGCAGCGTCCGCTCTGAACTCAGCCAGCTCCGCCAGGACAACGAGCTGCTGCAGAACAAGTGAGATCAATAGCCTTACGACTTCGTTTGTGCATTTTGGGTTTGCACCATGACGAAACTGGCTCTCATGAAGAGGAGAGCAAGACTCTGCTGAGTTACCAGCCTGATAAATCACCAAGCAGCTCAGATTAGAGCCGTTATGAAGGTTTTACAGAGCATAAGTAGAAGACGTGTCTCGGTATCACCTGTTCAGTTGCATATCTTTTACAATGTAGAAAAGAAATAAAAATCTGGAAAGACCGTTGAATTAGAGAGCTTTCGACCTCTTTAATCTACATACTTTATCGCTCTTGAAGAAATTTTTAAATAACATGGCCGTGTGTGTGTGTTTTAGACTCCATAATGCAGTTCAGGCAAAACAAAAGGATAAGCAGACGCTGGGGCAGCTGGAGAAGCGTCTGAAGGTAGAGCAGGAGGCACGAGCAGCTGCAGAGAGGCAGCTGGCAGAGGAGAAGAAACGTAAGAAGCTGGAGGAAGCCACGGCGGCCAGAGTCGCCCTCGCAGCTGCATCCAGGCACGTACCTGTTCTTTTGTTCGTTTTGTATTCACAAATCATTTCTCAGGAATCGAACGCATTTCACTGAACGTCTTGTGTGCTCAGGGTGGCAAATTTTTCAGAAGCAAAGCAGTGAATTAAATCGGAAATTCCAAAAAATTTACATGTGCCTGTTCAGGTTAAACAAATGGTTAAACAAAGTTTGTTCATCCCGAGGGCGTGGCCACACTTCATTTCATGCCTGACTTCTTTAATACATCCAACCCATTCCAGTCCATCAGTTTCCCCCTGATGATTTCTGTACCGCTGATATGCTGCCTCTCTGCCCCACACACAAAAAGACATTTTTTTTTTTTTTTTTTTTTTTTTTGTCCTTTCAGAGGTGAGTGCACAGAGTCTTTAAGGAGGAGGATCTCCGAGCTGGAGGCGGAGTGTAAGAAACTCACTATGGACATTAAAGAAAAAGAGGACCAGATCCGTAATCTTGAGCTCAAAGTCCAGGTGAGGTTCACACACACACACACACACACACACACACACACACACACACACACAATACAGTGAAATTGGGTGGAGTTACGATTAAGGAACACTTGCGAATTGTGAAAAAATGCCTATAAACGCACGTTTTTATAGCTTAAACTCTAAATATGCTCTCAAAAGACTTTATTTCAAACTCCGCTTAATATATTACGCCCCCCCCCAAAAAAAGAGAGAATATAAATGTAAACCCGTATAATGTACAGTGCTTTACTGCTGTGTACTCTCTACAGTACCCCTATATGTACTGTAATTCATGCAAGCGTGTTTTCTTTGGTTTGCGCCGTCTTTCGTTTTCTTTTGTATAATTATTGTAGGGTAAATACGGTAATAATTCACCATCGATAGCCGTGTTTTTCCTCTACGGTTGCTCTTTTGTTTCCTCTACAGATCTAAAAAGTTCATACAGTAATATATTTTATATGGAAATTTAGCTGAAAAATATTTAAGTTGCAAAATTATTAAATTATATTTTTCTTGAGTTTAATGTTAAAACGCATTGAAATATTTTTATATATTGACCCGAAAATAAGCCATGAAAAAGTGCTGAGGATATTCGCAGTTTCCGCGAAATTGCGGGGTTTTCCACAAACAATTATTAGACCGATCTGCGAACGACTGCGAATTCTGAAGCGCAACTTCACGGGGATCGACTGTCCGTACCAAAAACGAGAGATCTGTCTTTGTTCATTTATTTATTTATTTTTAAATGCGATGAAGCATAATTCTAAAGTCTAATTTTCCCATCCTTTTTAGGACCTGCATAAATATAAAGAGAATGAGAAGGACACAGAGGTGTTGATGTCAGCGCTGTCAGCCATGCAGGATAAGACCCAGCACTTGGAGAACAGCTTGAGTGCAGAAACCAGGATCAAACTGGACTTGTTCTCTGCACTCGGAGACGCCAAGCGACAGCTGGAGATCGCACAAGGTCAACATTTAGATTTTCTGTTTCTTCTTTGATTCTGGTATCCGAATGGTGTAATGCTGGATGTCATGTAGTGTTTTTAACTCCTCTTAAATTTTCAGTCAAGAATTGTTGGTTGTTGCTGTTTTTTTTATTTATTTATTTATTTTTATTCATTTGGCAACAAGTAGCAATCTTTCCCTCAACATCATCTCCATCGTTCTCTCCCAGAATTAATACATAACCTTTAATTTTCCTGGCTGCTGAGCGACTGCCAGAGGTCTCTTATCTATAGGGAATGAATAAGCAGTGTTAGGAGGGTTCAAGGCTACCGTCTCCCCCAGTCACTGCTGTCCAGGTGTGAACATTTTACATCAGTTCATTTGTAACTCAAAAAGGGACGCCCCCACTTGCAAATTGTACGAAAGTAGAGCAGCAGTTTATGATTTGTGTGAGATGGGTACTGAAACATAAACAGGAGTGTTCTACTCTAAAGAAGATGAAAGTTTTTTATGAGATGAGAGAATCATTACTGGTGACGATTCATCACTACAAGCCTGAGAGAAAATGGAAGAGTACGGAACGGAAACATCCTCGATCACCAACCGAGAAAAAGTTAAAAAGTCAACCATCAGCTGGAAAATTAATCAATGTTTACAGTTTTCTGGGATTCTAAAGGGCCAGTGTTGGTACATTATCAGGAAAAAGGTTCAACAATCAACAGTGCTCCTTACTGTGAGACGCTTATTAAAGACCTGAAGCCTAAACTTCGGATTTAAAACGGATGACTGAGATCCGAAGGTTGTGGTGATCTCGCATGATGATGCACGTCCATGCACTTCTGCACACACTGTCGACACTCTGCAAAAACATGGTTTTGAGTTGTTGAAGCATTCTCTCTATAGTCCTGATCTCACTTCGTCACACTTTGACCTGTTTGGTCGCCTGAAAGCAGAACTACGAGAACGAGGATTCACTTCTGATGAAGACGTAAAGACAGCAGTGCATTCGTGGCTCGCAGCTCAGCCTAAAACATTTTCTTAATGAAGGAATACGGAATCTTGTTGACAGACGGACTACGTGAATTGAAGAGTAAGGAGTTTATGTTGAAAAAATTATGTATCCATCTGTTCTAAAAGATTTATAGACAGAGTGCGGATAATTTTCGACTCGCCCTCAAAGTTGCAATCCATTGTCAATAAATAAAAGAAATAGAGATAAGATTAACGGTTCAAGTTTTTATTTATTTTTTATTTATTATTATTATTTTTTTTAAGTAAGCCTGTATTTGATCTTGAACGAGTACTCTCTATCGGTATCGTGTTGTTGAGGATAAAGTTGTGCATAATTTTAGATGTTTTTATGAGAATTTGGCCGGCATCCTGATCCAGAAGCCTAACGCATGCTCTTGTCTCCCTCCTCCAGGTCAGATCCTGCAGAAAGATCAGGAGATAAAAGACCTGAAACAGAAGATTGCCGAGGTCATGGCAGTCATGCCCAGCATCGCGTACTCAACAGATACCAGCAACATGAACCCAGTCACCCCTCACTACTCCTCCAAGTTCATGGACACCAGTCCATCTGGCCTGGACCCTAACGCATCCGTCTACCAGCCCATGAAGAAATGAATGCCTGCTCCAGCTCACTGCACCATCCATCTATGCCATCTCTCTCTCTCTCTCTCTCTTTTTCTCTCTCTCTCTCTCTCTCTCTCTCTCTATTTTCTTTCTCTCCACAGGTCCAGACCTGGCCTCCTCCTCCTCCTACTTCAGAATGTTGGGGATTTTTTTTTTTTGGTTGTTTTTTTTTTTTTCCTTCTTCTTCTACTGCTATTTCTCGCCTGGTCAGAAGGATGTTGTATTGTGTGACTGTATTTGTTGTAGTAAAAAAAAAAAAAAACCCAACCAAAAAAAAAAAAAAAACTTTTAAGAGACATCACCCGCCGAGTAGGAATCTGCTGTTGTTGGAATAATTTTTTTTTCTTTTCTTTTCTTGTAAATGTCTAGAAACCTCACAGACGTTGGCGTGCAATTTATTTATTTATTTTTTTCCCGCCCTGTCCTTAGTACAAAAACAAACGTAAAAAAGAAACTGCTCACACTTTTTCTGTACATTATCATTGGCCTTAAACTTTCTTTTTTGTGTGTGTCAGGAGGGGACAAAATCTCAGATTTACTATTATTATTTACAATTTATTATTATTATTATTATTATTATTGTTATAAAAAAAAAAAACTCTCATTTCACATTTAGACCAAATCACTGGTCGTTTTAATAAGGGTAAAATCATGAGGTAAAATTAGAACAATGGGGGGGGGAATCAGTGATTAAAATTAACCACAGTTTCAACAAGCACTAAAACCGTTAGATGCCCCAGTGCCTTTAGACACGACCGCATCTGTAAATCTGAAAGAATTTTGTCCCCTGCTGTAGTACGAGCCCCGTTTGTTCAACCGTTTCTCAATCAGATCCGGAGCCATCGTCTCGACAACACCGACTCTCCCAACGTGAATTTGGATTCGGCCTGGAAAAACTTGTTTAAGCTCGTTTATTTGCACTCTTGATTGAATTTTTTATTTTTTTTATGCTTGACGACTAGCTTCTTAAGGGAGAATGTGGAAATTGTGCAGCGTACGCGGCGAGCCCGAGCATGTCCCAGATTATTCCAGACGAGTCCGTCTGGCCAGGCAGTTCGGTTTTCTGACAGATACAAAATAAAATTTTGTCCGGTGCCAAGTAGCTAGGACTGTGATTTTTGTTCTACAGCACGACCGTCGAGTGTATTTTTCTTGTTCAGTGTCTTGGTAGCAGAGAGCTGTTTGGTGTTGCCACACGATGGCGCTATTGTGCATAGGAAAGTATTTGGTTTTCAGTATTGCAGAGTTCACACCCTGCTAAGGACGCGAGTGTTGAGGAAAGCAAGCCTGTCATCTTTCTCAAGACCGGCCCGGTCCGCTTGTCAAGGGCGCCAATTTTTTCCGTAGAATGCACTTACTGAGGGTTTTATCTCAGACCTCCAACATCAGCATCGTTACTGAATGTTTAAATGCGGTTTAACGTGTTATAGCGGCGTCTTGAGGAAGAAAGATAGGCTTGGGATTATTTGAGTGTTTGTTTTTTCCTCCTTTAAATGATGAGAAGCTCGTTGTTGGTATTGCTCTTTCAGTACTAAGATTGGAAAAGCCCACGTGAGTCCTGTGTGGTGTTCTAGTGATCAGCGATGGTTGGTTGTCGATCCTTTTTTTTTTTTTTTCTTCTTCTTTTCATTTTTTCTTTTTTTTTTTTTGGAGTGTGTGTGTGTGTGTGTGTGTGTGTGTGTGTGTTTAAATTATGGACAGTTTGTCCGTTCAGCGTCCTCAGAACGTTAACATCCGCCTGCGGTGAAGTTAACCAGTCTGCAGACGAAAAAAAAAAAAGAAATAATTCTCCAGTGAAAAGAAGAAAGCACTTGTTTGCATTCTTTGCCCGATGTCACCTCTCCTTCTTCTTTCTTTCTTCAGACCTTACTGTGGCTGCATTCTCACTCTGTGAGGTTTTCAAGGAATAAAAGGTTGTTTTTTTTTCCTGGCAACTCAGAAGTCTTTGTGTCGTCTGCTGATTTAATGAATGATAAGGATGCAAGATTTGATTTGGTATCTTTTTTTTTCTCTCTCTCTAACACAAGGGTTTGGTTGCATGGGTTACAATACCACATACTGACCACTAGATGGCAGGAGACAAAAAGAAGTAGACTATCAGTCCTGCTGTCTTTGACTCGTGGTTAAGTGAGAGCAAGAAAACTAGCATTTAGCAGATTTTTATTTAATTCTTAAATCTCAACTGTTTGTGTTAAGAGCATCATTAAATAGTGCAGTGACCATCATATGAGCTCTCACTCATTCACTAACTCACTCACTCAATTTTAAGATAATACGTTAACAAATTTAAGTCATAAGTAATAAACACTTAAAATAAAAAAAACTTCTGAAAAGAGAGACTAGTGTTTTAGAAAAGTTCTAGGTAAAGCTATGACTTTAAGAATAAACATTATTTAATCAGAACACTTGGTAATACAAAAAAAAAAAGAGAGAGAAATAAGCAACCTGTGATGATTTTTTTTCTCACAAACTAAATACACAGATGAAGCATTAAGATTTTTTTTTTTTTACGCTGCCCATAACAGATTTAAGAATAATGCTTTGTGTTTAAGGACTGAAAGGTAAAGCAACTCAATTTGTAGACTAAAAGGCTCTCTGGGTTTGGTTCTCGAGGGAACTCATAAGGGTCTGTGTGAAATCTCTTGAGTTTAAAACCTGCAACAGAGCAGAGAGTGTATCTTATACACATGGTTCTTGCAGAAAGTCGCAGAATTTTGAGGAAACACTAGAACCAGTCTGATTAGTGATGGTGTTGGATGTTAGTCTTTTGAAAGAGCTTTCTTTATTTGCATCTTTTTTTTTTTTTTAAACACACAAGCTTATTCATTTTGATGTGTGTGTACGTGCACCTGGCAGAGCACTTTATAAATGACATTTCTGCACTAAGCTACTCTTAATTGCATGTCTGGGGAAATGTATCCAGAGGCATGTTTTATAATTTATGAGTGTTACTCCACTTCCTTTATCTATAATGTACTTCACACATTCTCTCTCTCTCTCTCTCTCTCTCTCTCTCTCTCTCTCTTTGACACTAAACTGCAATGCAGCTGTTACAGCACACTATTTAACTTTCAGATTGAGTGTTTAAATGCAGGAAATAATGAAACATTTCGAATCTTGACTCTGTTTTCCGTACAGAGCCGGCTGTCCGATGAGGTCACGTTAAACCCATTTCTGCAAAACCAAAGCTGCTGCAGAAACCTAAAATCTGTCAACACTTTTAAAAGACTTGCGTATTTATCTGTGCATCATCTGTGTGATCTTCAACGGCATCTAAAATTTAGCTTAGTTGAATATTTTTAGTTGAAGTGTCTTGTTAACGTGTCACTTTAACGGTGCACTACATTACACATAATGCTTCAGCTACCTGCTCATAGTTTTGGTGCTTGTGAGATGTAAGAATGATGCAGCAGCGCTTTAGTCCTTTACTCTGTCCGGGTTTGTCAGTTCTTTATCTGCACACACTCACTAACTGGAGCGAGTCTCCAGCACAACAGTGTTAAAACTGATTAGCTTTAATGTAATCAGTGATGATAATATTATTATTATTTCAGCCCTCATAGATGTCTGCCTGTCTTTCTGTCTAACCTATTAAAACAAAGAAATACCATTTTATAAAATTATCTTGCACCTTGTTTATGCCAAATGCCCTCCGTTTCTGTAATCGGAGGCTGAATCACGGATGAGAAATTGGAAAAATAGATCAGCTACGTTGTCAACTTGCGGTTTATAATCTGACACAAAACTGCTCAGGTTAAACTTGGGGCAAATACCAAAGGACTGGCAAAGTTTCATTAAATTCTGTCCAGCCAGTTTTGTGTGATGCTCTGACAAATTCTGTCTGGATATACAGACAGAAAATGTCCTGAGACTGGTTTCTGGTCCTCCAGTGTATGAAACGTGAACACATCATTGAAAGAGTGAGTTCTGACCAGTGTACAGACAAAACCTTTCTTTTATTTATATAGATAAACATTCTCCATGTGTTAAAGGGTGAAGCTTTGCTTTAATGCATATGAAGTGTTGTTTATTTAAAACTTTTAAAATTCAAATCTCTGCTTTAAATCTCTTGGCGTGTGTTGGAGACGAGTCACATGCACTCAGGAAGGAATGCTGAAGGACCGGATTCCCTCTGCAGCACCTAATGGCCTGAGATGAACACTGGGGGAGACAGATTCTTCGGTTCTTCATTGCGGAAAGATGAAAGATAATTTCTAAGTGTGGCTCGTGTGGGATTGTCCTACTGGACATCTGATTGACACACACAAGCCTCTTTCTCCTAGGATTATTGTCCTGTGTTTTTTTTTGTTTGTTTTTTTTTTGGGGGGGGGGGTGGATTTTCATAAAATTGACTCATGCAGGTCTGTTTTTTTTTTTTTTTTTTTTTTCTTTTTTTCCTTTTCAAATTCCGGTTAAGGTCGAGTGGACGGACGACTGCTGCACGTCTCGAGGGATGAATATATTTAAAGCACAATTTGATCTGAAGGCATGATGTGAATATGAATAACTCTGGTGCATGAGATTTTAGCTGTCTGTAGATCTCAGGATCGTTTATTTTAGGGGTCTTAAATATTTCACGGAAAGGGAAGCTCTTGTTTTCAAAGCGATGTGATGGCCATGACATTTTGTCAAAAAATGACTAGGTTTGTTTAAAGCAACTAAATCATATAGCAATGTTTATTACGCTGTGATTAACCAAATGCTTGGACACATTATTATCATTGTAAAGGGCGGAGGCAACTAATGTTACAATCACATGATTTGGCGTATACACTTTTGACATCCTGTCAAAAAAGCATCGCCATTTCAGGAGGTTCAAATTATCGGGCTGCATCAAGCAAGGAAAACAACTAAGGAGATTTGAAAGTAATGGAACTGAGTTCAGGAGCCTGAAACTCAATTGACACAAACTGTCAACTTTGTGTTCATTAAAAAAAAAATCATGAATGGAAACATTTTGTGAAGTTGCATGGTAAACATCAACAGTAAAAAACATGTTTAAAATGTTTCTTGCTATGTTTAATAGTAAAACTAGGAGCATTTCCATGCACACACAATGTGATGAAAACTCACAGGATTGGGACTAAACTGTGATGTGTCTGCTTCAGTAAAAAAGGCTTGAATTGGCTGGGAAGCATAAAGATTGGACTTTGGAGCGATGGCAAAATGTCATGTTGTCTGATGAGCCCAGATTGATCCTATTCCAGAGTGATGGGCGTGTCAGAGTAAAAGCGGTGAACACATCATACATAGTGCCCGCCCACTGTACAAGTCTCTGGAGGCAGTGTGATGAGCTGGGGTTGCTTCAGTTACTCAAGTATAGCCTTAGCAACGTTATGTGGCAATAAACTGAAGTCAGCAGACATCCTGAATGTACTGAATGACCAGGTGATCACATCTATGGAGTTTTTCTTCTTCCCTAATGGCCCGGCCATATTCCAGCACGAGGAATCATTTTCACACATGAACTGTCCACCACACTGTGAGCTGTGACCAAAGCTAAAGGTGACTGAATTAAATCTTAGAATGTGCAACTTTTTCAGTGTATTTCATAAAAATTCTGACAAAAAGCAAAAAGAAACACACACACACACACACACACACATTTTATATATAGTACAGGCCAAAAGTTTGCACATACTTCACTCATTTAATGTGTTTTCTTTATTTTCATGACCATTTACATGGTAGATTCTCACTGAAGGCATCAGAACTATGAATGAACACATGTGGAGTTTTGTACTTAACAAAAAAAGGTGAAATAACTGAAAACATGTTTTATATTCTA
>JAQMYJ010000039.1:31373502-31385876 GCA_030014305.1 Clarias laeviceps
GAGGTGTTTAGCACTTGTTGGCCCCTTTGCCTTCACTCTGCGGTCCAGCTCACCCCAAACCATCTCGATTGGGTTCAAGTCCGGTGACTGTGGAGACCTTTTTTTGTTAAGTACAAAACTCCACATGTGTTCATTCATAGTTTTGAGTTCATTCACACTTAGTCCCGGTTTGACTTGAACCATGCATACACATATGAGTGGTGTTCAAGTGAATTTTTTTTTTTTTATATATATATATATATACTGTATATAATATTATGATAAAATTATATTATTATTCTATTAATAGAATATACATCATACTATTTTTCTTCTGCAGTGTGTGTTTATATATAGTCAGATTAATTTTGATTACTAATGTTCATATATATCTTATTAATTTATTATTATCTTACATATTACTTTATTTATTTATTTCTTATTTATTTCTTGCAGAGAAATCCTTCTTTTTACGTCACTGCGTATCATATGGTGTACGGCTGTGTGTGTGTGTGTGTGTGTGTGAAATAAAACGTATATTTTAATATGAATGATATGTATATTCATGAGCTCATTGACATACTAAGCTCCGCCTACATCTCTGTCAGTGGCGTCATTACGTCGCCTGGCTTATTTGCATATTAAGCCCTGCCCCCGGCGTGTAGTGGAGCGTGCGCGTCTCTCCAGACTGGATTCGCTTAAAGAGAAAAAAAGGGAGGACAATAATCCAGCTGGGGCTCACACACACACACACACACACAGTGAGAGAGGAAGGAGGAGAAGGAGAAGTTTGTTTTTCCGCCTGACTGGAGTACGGAAGACGAGCAGAAGGGGTCTGAGGAGGGAGGGAGAGCTGAGACGGCGGAGACTCGGGGATCAGTCCTCCCGCTATGGACGCTTTAAAATCGGCGGGCCGGGCGATAATCCGGAGCCCCAGCATCGCCAAGCAGTCGTGGGCTTCAGGGAGACACAAAAGTGAGTTCAGATCCGGAAACAGGAGAGAGAGAGAGATGAGGAGGAATGCAGGGCGGGCTGTGTATGTGTGTGTGTGTGTGAATTAGGGTACGAAAGTTTGGTTTCTTTTTCGATGCAGTGTTTCCAGATCAAACGAACTGTAACAATGTAACAACTTGTAACAACCTGCCAAGTTACCGCCGATGTTTGATTATTTATTAATGATAATAATAATAATAATGGAACTGTAAATGCGGTTTGTTTGAAAGCCCCCACCATCAATCACACTGTTCATCAACAGGATTCAATTTGTTCTCAGCTGTTTGATAGTGATATGTTAGTTTAAAAACCCTTGTGAGTTAGCTTTATGTTTGGCTCTTGTGTGACGTCAGAGGCACAAATCTGACTGATCGGTCTTCTATCAGTGTTGTATTCGCATTCACTCCTCTATAAACACTGCTTTCATACTGATAACTTTATTATCATTATTATCATTATTATTATTATTATTGTTGTTGTTGTTGTTGTGATATATCTGCAACACTCTGCTTCAGTTCACTTCTCGTAAGGCTTTTTTTTCCTCAGGCTTTCCTGCGACTCTCTGCCCGGATTTAATCTGGTCCTCACTAATCAGATCAGATGTTTAGGCTCGAGGTGTCTCTGTGCGTCCGATCCCTCAGTGCCTGAGACACTTCCTGTCAACTTGGGTTTATTTTGTTTTCCTTCTTTTCGCCACGTCACTGAAACATCTACAGCTGCTGGAGTGAACACATTCAGCTCCATGTGTGTGTGTGTGTGTGTGTGTGTGTAAGTGAGTGCATGGCTCGGGCAGTGTGTCAGTGTTGCCCGAGCGGTTTTCAGGGGGACCTAGCTAACACATGCTTGGAAGAAGAAGAAGGGGGAAAAAAAGAAGGCACCAAGTGACGTCATGATTTTCTGATTTGCATATACATTGGCTCGATGTGGTTATTTTGCATATCAAACATATGACATGGGAAGGATTTTTTTTTTCCTGGAGTTATTCTTTTTTCAAAACTGGCAGCGGCTCAAGGTCCCAACCCAGCATAGGCGGGGCTTGAATCCCCAACCCTCTGGCCAGCACCCGAAAGTCTCACTTGCCTTTTGTTGTTGTTGGTCTTTCGGCTGCTCCCGTCTAGGGGACCGTCTGATCCGCACAATAACTTTTACACATCCCGGGCCTCCCGCATATCAGACAAGAAACCTACCACTGAGCCACCAATGCCCACTTGAAAGCCTCACCTGTCTTTACTTCACTTAATTACACAGCCATACATAAAACCATAGCTTTGTATGATAAAGTAAATATACTAAAATCAGTCTTAGCAAAAACTTTAGCCATGTTCAATTCCAGTTTTTTCCATTTGCTACACAATCTGATTATTTATTTATTCTCCAAAATCCGATCATGAGTATCATACCAGTGCCGTGTCTAGTCTTCGGTCATGACACCACAAACTATACAGTACCAGTCAAAAGTCTGGACACGTCTTCTAATTCAGTGTTTTGTTTATTGATTTATTTGATACATTCTAGAACGATACCGGATTTATTTTCAAAGCTATGAAATAACACATATAGCTCAGTGGTTAAGCTGTCGGACTATTAACCAGAAGGTCCCAGGTACAAACCCCTCCACACCACCACCAAGTTGCCAATGTTGGGTCCTTGAACAAGGCTCTTAACGGTCAACTGCTCGGATGTATAATGAGATGAAGATGTACTGTAAGTCGCTCTGCGATCTTAGACCATCTCAGAAGAGCAAGACCAAAACTTAGCGCTGCTGCAGAGGAGAAGTTCATTTAGAGATACCAGACTCGGAAATCGCCACATAACAGCACCTCAGATAAGAGCTGTTATGAAGGCTTTACAGATCATTAGTAGCAGATACATCTCTATATCGACTGTTCAAAGGAAATTATTGTATATCTTGGCCTCCTTCAGCATTCATTTACAATGTCAAAGGAAATTAAAATTAGGAAAGACCATGGAATTAGAAGGTGTGTCCAAACTGGTTTTGACTGGTTGTGTGTGTTTATATAGTTTGACCTTTTGCCGGTGTTTGTTTGGCCGGTGTTGCTTTGGATTTACCTTGGAATTGAGATATCAGATCTTGGATTTACATAATTTCCGATCTCTTTGAGGAAAATCAACAAATGGACGCCTTTACGCTTATCTTTTGTCAGCAACAGTATAGTCAGTGTTTTAAGGGCAGGAATACGCCAATATGTTTATTAAACTAAAGCAAGTACTTGTATATACAGCATAACTCGTATAAAGGAAAGAAGCGCTGCTGTGGCTACTGCTGATGCTGTGAGCCGCCATGTTGAGTGAACCTGTTCTCTCAACTTGCATAATCAGCAGCTACGAATAAACCCCCTTCAAAAAAAAGCAGCGTAACCAGAAATCTCACTCAACATTCCTGAAGAATTCCTGACTTCTGAGTGTTAATAATCCCTGACACTGGAGACTCCTTCCATAAATACGTATCTCTTCACTTCATTACTGTAGCTTTGTTATAGACCCGGTGAGATATTTTAACGAGCGCGTTAATATAATATTGTGATATTGCTTTTGAAGCCAGAACCTCTGTTTGAGATTCTGTTATGGAAAATTAATAGAAAATCACCACCTTCCAACCAATCAGATTTGAGTATTCATCAGCATTGGACTGCAGGCAGAAGGCCAGCTAACGCCGGTGCTGTTGATTAAACACCGGAAGCGCTAATTAGCTTGGCTGCACTGCTTATTCGCGTTTGGAATTTTGTAATCCATGGATGACAGACACAACAGATCAGTGTTGCTAGGCAATGCGCTCTGACCTTCACAGCAGGGCAGTGATTTTACTGATGGAGAGGTGCGAATGCGCACGCTTGTCTTAATATGCTATGTTTTTATAATCACCGCTTGAACTCGCAGCCGTCCATCACAAGGGCGAATGTGGCCATGTGTAACCAGCAGGTCAATACCGAGCTGGTAGCTGGCTCGGAAAACACCGCCGTCCCACAGGGTTCAGCCGCGGCTTTGATCTTGATGCCTGCGCGAGTGTGTTTTCACATTCGGAACAGAGATGCATTGCTTTAGTCACGCTGCAGCAAGCTTTCACAGAAAAATCCCCACCGTGCCAGGAGCTTAACTGCCCGCCATCCCTTTTGTTTGACTTTGTAAGAGGGAACACGATGGGTCCTCCGAATGAGCAGCCTGTTGCCAGCACCTGTGCCGCTTTTGGGTCCTGTCCCATCTTTTGGTTTGCTTTCTTTCGCCGTTGGTAAATGATGTTTGTACTGGGATTGTTATCAGAACAGATTGTGGAGAAGAAATAATACACAGGGGAAGTGGAATTTAACACCTCAGAGAACGATTGGTGCAGGCAAGTGCTCCGGTACTACAGGTGGCCCTATTACAATGCCACAAGGAATTACAGGGAGTAGATTGCAGCTCCTCAGTGTCATCTTTCCTAGAACAAATGGATGTTTGAGAGTCGAGAGATGTCAGGTCTTATTATTTCCCCATCACTGCAACCTTAGAGTTTTGAAACTCCATTTGCATTGAATTGGTTCTTGACTATAGATTGAATAGTGCTGCAACCGATGGAAGTTATTGTTTTTTGATCAGCCGTGACATTGCAAAGCAAAACATTATGCTAACCCTTGTGCCACCAGGATGTCTTTGCCCCCTCTGGACATGGCTCCACAACCCCTCCAGGGGTGTCCTGTGATGTCTGGGTGCTCTGGGATGTGGGACGCCGGCCTTCGTCGATTGGAATCGTTTGTCTGGTGCATTTCATGGACGTTCAATCTGGGGTATTTGAATGCCAGATTAACAACTTTTTTTGTGGTTAAGGCATTGGACTACGGTTCAGAAGGTTGCAGGTTCAAATCCTATGACCACCAATTTGTCTCTGTTGGGTCCTTGACCTTCAGATGTATAATGAACTAATAATGTAAGTCGCTCCGGATAAGGGCGTCTGCCAAATGCCTAAATGTAAATTTGCGGCAGGCTGTGATGCACTGGGTGTTCTGATACCTTTCCATCGTGCCGAGAATAAATTGGCTTTTCTGTTTCAGGCTGGCATTTGGTCTCTGCATGCATAGAAGATCCTGTCACTAGCATATGCAACTGGCATATAATTGAAAATCTGTCTTTCAATCCACCTGGCGGTTTCGTTAGTGATGTGGCTGATCGGCCGCTTTAACGGAATTCTCTGGATTATAAGCAGAAAATCTCCTGCTCCAAACATCCAGCTGTTCCATGCTCCTTCGACCTGTCCGGACCTGTCGGCTCTTTACCTCGCCGAGGTTTTTCATACAGGAACGATTCAGCCCTTCAGCACTTACAGTCTCTTACCGCAGCACTGGTGTAAACTCCTATATTTAAAAACTTTATATTTTAAACCACACGTCACCGTTCATTCCAGTCTTCCTGCACCGGCTCTCCTGCGTCTCTCTCTCAAGAGAGAGAGATACACGAAACGACTAGTTTGAAGGTCTTGGGTGTTTGTGGTGTTCCAGCCGACAGCGTCTTTGCATCAGTCTGCAGCACGCTAGCATGACTTAGTCAGCTGTGACAGGAAACATTCCACCACAAACGGTTTCACATGTCTAAAAAGTCTTCTGCATGTGTAGGATTAAGAAATCTGGCCTCAAATCTACATTACCTGAGCCGTATCTCAGTCGCGAGTGTGATTTTGCAGTTACTTTACAGGTCACAGCGAGCCTGCAAGCTAACTTCTGGGTCTCGATCATTTTTTTTTTTTTAGTTCTGGGCGGAAGAAATAAGGAGATATAAACGTTTATCAGGGTATAAGAACATGCCTGATCTTTGAAAAACGACTTCCTGCTCTTTGAGATGCTCTCTATTTTTAGTGCGGCGCTCTCTATTTCCGGCAAAGTGTTTGTTGTTTAACGCTGTGCACTTTTCAGGAATTTATATCCGACTTTATATCAGAGTTACCCCTGATTCAAAGCGTTCGAATGAATTGAATTAGGAATCTTTTTTCCTTCTTTATAAATAGATGCTTTCACAAACCGGTATGGGGGGGAAAAAAAAAAGTCCTCTGCAGTTTTTTTTCCCTTCGCATTTGGTTTGCCAAGATTCCTGTTCCCGTGGCTGCCAGATTCCTGGTTTCTAAACCGTACTGGAGCCACGGGCCATTAGCAGGAATGTGAAAGCCACTGTAGCATCACCATCCTGACAGCTCGGCACTTCCAGGCTTGTCAGCAGTACCCCAACCTGCTGCGGTACAATGCCTTTCCTCTTATTTCATTTTTTGTGTCCGTATTTAGGTGACGTCCTTCAACTTCTTCTTGACCTGTGGGGGGGGGGAGCCTTCGCTAACCCCGTGCAGTATACCTGCGTACTGTAGTGCTCTGTGTTAATCAAATCATCGCAGTTTAATCCAACGTGCTGGTATAGTAACTGCCTCACTTCATACACGCATTATAATTGGTAGTCAATCATTTACAGGCAGAGGAGCAGAAGGATCTGTCGAGATCTGCACCAAGTCAGAATCGTATTGCAATAGGATTGCCTAAGATGCCTTATTTAGGGAGCTCCTGAATCTTAATCTATATATACATCCTGCGGTTCGACTTGACATCTGTCACATCTGTTTGCATTCGTCAGAGAAATTCCAAACAGAAACCTTAAGCCTTACCGAGTGTCAGGTGAATCTGTTTTTAGCCCGTAGCCTGACTGTAGCGCGGTGATCTCTGAGAGCGTGAGGGAAAATTCTCGTAAAAGATTTATGGTTTATTTAATCTGTCTTGAATGATGTATAGTATATGCACGATACTATATAAAGCATTGAAACGTAAATAAAATCTTGGTAACAGATAGAGTCAGATTAGCAGATGAAGATCCTCTAAGGATCAGCGCAATCCGGGCTCGTACGCTTTTAAGGTCGTAAAGGACTTTGGACTATGTTTTGCCGTCACAGCACGGCAGAAGCTCCTCAGACTCTCCCTCTGTCGTTGTCGCTGTCCTCAAATGTCCATAATCACAAAGTCAAGTTTTCAGCATGAGACCAAAGAATTGTCAGACACCACCACTCAAGAGCTTGGACACACCTTTCAATTCCATGGTCTTTCCAAAAGGTGTCCACAATACAATAATCTGAGATGTATCTGCTACTCATGATCTGTAAATCCTTCATAACGGCTCTAATCTGAGGTGCTGGTTGTTAGTTGGTGATTTCTGAGGCTGGTGACTCTAAATGAACTTCTCCTCTGCAGCAGAGGTAAGTTTTGGTCTTGCTTTCCTGGGAAGGTCTTCATGAGAGACATCGTGGTGCTTGATGGGTTTTAAAATAAGAGGGACAGGGATCAGCGCCACTGGAGCAGAAAGGGCTAAGGGCCTCGCTCAAGAGCTCAACAGTGGCAATTTGGCAGTGCTGGGGCTCGAACCCCCAACTTTTTGGTTTTTTTGGTCAGAAACCCAATAACCTACAGCTTTAACCGTTTGATTCTTGACCGTATTGTTCTTGCGAAAGCAGCTGACCTTCTTCTTCGAGTCTTAACGCATAAGAGCCCGGGGACATTTCTCCTTTGATGGACATTATGGAGGATATACAGTACTGTAACACAGTCCAAACAGACCACATGGAAAGACATCACATGGCTTTTTTTTCTGACAGTTTTATATAAACTTGTTCAAGAAATGCAGCCAGAACAGGTCAAATATAGAATCGTGAAATATGATTAAACTTAAAAAAAACAAAAACAAGCTTTATGAAAATAACCTAGCTCTGTCAAATGTGATTCCTGGGCGCATCATAATCATAATCATGGAAATTGGAAATGATGTCATGGGTACATTTATTTACAGATTGTCATATGATTGCACCAGGATGTTCATTAGATGTCACTTGGGGACTTCATGAGTCCCTCTCAGAAACGATGCAGCCAAACTCCGGGTGAGAATTCCGTCCTTGTGGGATTCGTTCAATCCTTTTGTCATGCTAATCAGAACAATGAGGACTTGATTGCCATCAACCTGCTTTGTTCAATCTACTTTTTTTTTTTTTTTTTTTTGAGATGGACATACAGTAGCTCTTAGATACAGACATTCCAGATGGGACTTTGTTGGAGTCTTGTGTCTTGACTTGACCGTACTCTAGTACATTTTCAAACGGAGAAAACCGCACAAAAGAAGGCGACGTTTTAGCCTTTCTCACGCAAGGATTTAGTCCTGGAAGAAAACATCGCAACGACCCACAGCATCTTTATGAACAGGAAAATATACAATAGCACTATATTGAAAAAATATGCATGGTTGCATTTTTTTCGTACCACTGCTAAAAAAACAAAATAGTCCCCCCTCATCTCACTACATTTTACTCAGCAGTGGCTGCCAAGATTCCCGTTCTAATGACTGCCAGATCCTGAGATTTTCTGCGGTGATGGAGCCACGGTATTGTTCGGAACCCAACCTCGTGAATATTGAGGGTTTATATTATTTTTAGGCGGAAGATTTCATGCAGAAAAGCGCAGCAAGGTCAGCATCCTAACCATAAATAGAAGATTTAAATAATTGTCGACCACGTTGCTAACACCGTGCAGTGTTGTACAATGGAGCTGATATCTACTGGGGATAAAAAACAATAATAAAAAAGAATAAAACACAGTTTCGACCAAGTTTATTCATATCTTCTGTACCCCTTATCCTTTAAAGGGTTGCAGGAACCCTGGAAACACTCTGGCCGGGGGGCCAATCCGTCGCACCCTCATTCACACACTACAGACAATTTTGGAACAGCTTAATCTTCATGTCTTTGGACTGTGGGAGGAAACCGGAGTAACCAAAGGAAACCCACCAAGCACTGGGAGAACATGCAAACTCAATGCACATGAACCCAAGGTGGGAATCGAACCCGGACCCTGGGTTTTTCATTTTTAATGTCTTTCGTCAACATGCTGGTTAAATGTTTCCTCCGTCATCCAGAATGCTGCTTGACTGCTTGGTGTTAATGGTACCACTGGGAATTCTCCATAAAGATCAATGCGGCAGAGCTTTAACGCTTTCGCTTTTTCTACCCAGCGTCGTCCTCACCGTTTCATAGATCAAGAATTCGTCCGTAACCAAGCGCAACCGCGGCGTCTTCTGGGTCTGTAATATCTAACGATTGCACCAACAACCAAACTCCATCTCATATGAGAGATTTACTTTAAACCTTTTTTGTAGCTCATGAGTCCTAGTTGTACAGTATGTAGAGTGTATACAGTATACAGTGGACGAATGTTCTAAAATGAACCGCTAGCATCTGGCAAAACCAACTCTACAGCTTTTTCCTTCTTTTAGAAACGCGTAATTAAAGGTTAGGCTTCGGTGCCGCTTGTTCAGCACCCTATAAGAAACCACACACTTGGCGCACACCTTCTCATACGCTATAATTTAGTCAGAAGCAGCTTTTAGTCTAACGCCGGATCAAAAACCTTTACCAAGTTACTGCTGTTTTTATCTTCTCATGACCTGTTTTTATGACCCAGCAGATGTAAGTTTAATGAGTATCTTTATACTCATGATGTGTGTTTATATCTATTTGTTACAGAGACTGAGGTTACACTTAGCTCCAACACTTATTTGATACTGTGTAGATAAAGAAAGTTTATAGACTACTTTTCTCCACTTCTTTCTAGGACCTCATACGCTTCTCTCTTTTTTTTTTTTTTCTGTCTTGTTCGACTGCGTTTGGATTTCATGCTCGGTGGAGATTGTTTCCAGCTGTACTCTGTGAAATTTACGATCTGCTGCCGATTTCTTTGATACTTCAGTGGCTAATACGGGCCAGTGCGTAGTGTGTGTGTGTGTGTGTGTGTGTGTGTGTGTGTGTGTGTGTGTGTGAAGACTAAGAGTGCAGATTGCAATCCAGGGTCAGGGAGAGATTTAAGAAAGGTAGAAAGCCCTCCAGACGATCTCTACTGATCGTATTTAACTTTCTATATTGAGGTCGTTCGTGCAGACCCGGACTATATTTGGCCGAAGTGCTGAAATCGGAGATCGGTTCGCTTCAGACGTGTAAATTTAAGTCTTTTAAAGTGCACGGCGTGATTTGATTTCCTTTTGAAATAAAGTAATAGAACTGCATATTCTTATACATAGAAGTCTCCGTAGATTTCAATAACAGAAAAATAGTTAGAGATGCAGATTTGTATTTTTTTTTTTTATAGTTTATATAGAGTTTTATAGTTTTCCAGTTAATATGTAATATACTGTAAAACCTTCAATTAAAGCAAAAGTCTTCAATTGGCATGTGCAAGTGCTGTATGTATGTATGTATGTATATTTATCATTACTTCTTCTGAACCCTTCAGTGATTCTGCTGTTTTAAGCCCTGAAGCAATACAAGTTGTCCAGCCGAGACTGTTCCCATTAAAGGATAGGAAGATTATTTATAGAAGGCTTTACGCAAACATATCTGCTTCGTCTCGTGCCTCCGTCAGCCTCTTTTGTGCCTCTCCAAAGTCTCTGTTATATATCAGTAGGGAAGGGAATCACCAGGGAACAGACGATACGACACTATCACGATCCCCCGATGCCGATTGGATTTGTAGTGCGATTCTGTAAATATCACAATTGTATAACGAATATATATATATATTTTTTTTTTCATAGATTTTGTCATAAAAAAAAAATGCTGTCCTGTCTGCCAAGGTGTGAATAGTTTAGAGTGCACCACCTGTAGGGTTATAGAGGAACTGCAACCTTTTACCACCTCAAATTAAAACCTATTTCAATTCAAAAATCATTTTCAAATATTTATTTTGGACTGCAAAAATAAATCACCATACCTCACTGAATCAAGTTTTTCCCCCACATCTCCAGTACACAGTAACATATATGTAAGGAGTAAGTGTCAGATAGATTTAGACATCTCATACACTGATCTCAGGTTCAGAGCTGATGGATTCTCAAAGCCAGTTTGATTAATTTTCAGCGAAGACGGGCTGCACCGAGAGTAGTTTGATTGTTTTTCTACAAAAATTTGAAACCGGAGGGGTTTTCCTATTTTGAAATTCCCACTCTAGGGTCTATTACTGTGAAACATGGACTTGTGTAATTCAAGATGTTTCACTGAAATCATTACATGGAGAGAAGAGCAAGAAGACGGCAATAAAGTGATGTCATCAGCATGGGACGATGAGACAGTATTTCGGGAAACGCAATTAACGTCCTGCTGCTTTGGGGATCACATTTCAGGAATGATTTCTCTCGAAGACATGAGAGCTAACATCGAGGCAAGACAGGAAGATGTTTTTACAGAATTGATCAGAATGAATCTGACCACCGACTTTAATACACGCGTCCTAATTAAATTGAATCGAATCAGATTTAACAGGTTACTCTGGGTTTATCCTGAAAGGTTTTGTCTGGATGCTTGTTTGGTATCAGACAACTCGAAAACACCACTACGTGTTGCATTTACTGTTTCCAGAGGAAGTGTGAATAATTTATCTCGACAAATAAATTTGTGGTTTTTAAACATGTTGCTGGTGGTTGAAACTAGGTCAGAGATGGAGCCACAGAAAACCATCGCTGCTATCACGCAGGGCTCTTCAAAGTCACGTTTATTGCTGGCATGCTAACTGTAATATTGTAAAAATATACTAGTTGATGGATGAAAAGTTATTTTCTATAACTATACATTTTTTGAGTAAGTTATAGTATAACTATATTATATAAAATGTATATATTTATACTATAACATAATGTATAAAATGTATGTTCTAGTATAACTATATACATTCTATACAGTAAGTTATAGTATAACAATATACATTCTATATTGTAAGTTATTGAATAACTAAATATATTGTATATAACAAATTATAGTTTAACTATATACATTCTATATATAAAGTTATAGTTTAATTATTAACATTTTATATAGAAAGTTATAGTATAAATATATGAATTCCTTATAGTAAATCATAGTAAAATATATACATTTTATAAAAGCAAGTTATAGTATAAATATATATGTTTTATAGTATGTTATAGTATAACAGTATACATACTATATTGTAAGTTATTGAATAACTAACTATAGTTTATATAATAAGTTATAGTATAACTACTGTATATACATTCTATATAGAAAGTTATGATATAACGATACAGTTTATATAGTAATTTATAGTATAACTATGTACACTTTATATAGTAAGCTATAGTATAACTATATACTTTCTATATTGTATAACTTACTATATAAAGTGTATATATATTAAGTTATAATATAACTATATACACTTTATATTGTAAGTTATATACATTATAGCTATATACATTCTATATAGTAAGTTACAGTATAGCTATATACATTTTATATAGTAAGTTACAGTATAGCTATATACATTTTATATAGTAAGTTACAGTATAGCTATATACACTTTATATAGTAAGTTACAGTATAGCTATATACA
>JAQMYJ010000039.1:31385976-31401843 GCA_030014305.1 Clarias laeviceps
TTTATATAGTAAGTTACAGTATAGCTATATACACTTTATATAGTAAGTTACAGTATAGCTATATACATTTTATATAGTAAGTTACAGTATAGCTATATACATTTGGAATAGTAAGAGGACATCAGGCCACACTGCACCCCTGAGTTGGTAATTATTTTCTCATAACAGCACTAGCATGTCCACAATCTTGCTTTTTCCCAAACAAATAAATGTCGACGGTGCAGAATTTCTGGCGGAACGCTGGAATCGGATTAACCCCCAAAGGTCTTCAGTAAAGCTCGTGCTGTGTTCAGTGCCGAGGCAGGTCTGTGCTCTGTCACGTCGAGTCTGAAAGACACAGCCAAATAACTGCAAGTCATACCGTGTCATACTCTCTGAAGATACACGGCGTGGTGTTACGTGTCGTATCCATTGTGTGTTCACTCCGCAGGTCTACCTGCATCCTTGCAGGTCTGTCTGAAATATTACACTCTGGCATTTAATTAGTTGTAATTTGTAGTTCTTCATTTTAGACACAGTATTAAATAACACCACATTACTGTAGTAATCAGTGTTTAATCCCATCAGAGAGGTGGAGGTATGTAGAATGTCAGTTTAATCAAGATAACTACTGTATGATGATGATTGAAGTTTGATCCTTAGCCGAGAGCTTTTCTTGGTAACATAGAAGTTGCACTGTTTGTCTTTGGTTATGTTTACATTGTCGGCCTGAAGTGACACAATTCAGATTTTTTTTATTTTTTTTACCCTAATGTGACAGATTTGTTTAGGGTTGTTTTCTGATCAGACCTGAGTCACTTTTGAATGACGTGAATGAGAAAAGTCAGATCAGAATTCATGTGACTTGGGCACCGATGTCATCATTCAGCACCCGCAGTGCGCGGATTTCATACATAGCAGCGCTAATAACAGCTGCTCAAACAGCTAAACCTAAAAACCTTTCATCCTTCTTCTGGACTGCAACAAATACAGCCAACTAACTGCTTGCTGTCCTCAAAAGCAAAACCCCAAGAATATATTTTTAAATTATTGAGCAATTGGACAAATATGACGTGTTTTAATGCAGATAATGTGACCAATTGTGTTTTTATTTTTTATTTTTTTTGAGAGTGTGTCGCAGTGTGTCACAAAGTGCTCACACAATGATATCGTTTAGCAAGATTAGCTTCTCTTCTTCTTTTGAGTTTATGTACAATGGGTGCATTACTGCCACCTACTGGACTGGAGCATGAATCAAAATATTTGCACTAAAATTTCAATGTTAAAAAAAAAATTCTAACAAAATAAATAAATAAATAAAATTTTTACAGTAAATATTTTTACGTAGGCTTTTAAATCGGTTTCGTATTAGTTTTTATGTAAGACTAAACGAGCGTGTTAATACAAAAAGGAATTTACGGATATGAGATTTCAACTGCATTGTGGAATAAAAAGCATTGCAGGCTTTTATTTACATAAATAAACCGGTATAAGAGGAATAAAACATGAAACTTTGTTCCATATCTGCTTCAAGGTGCAGTAACTCTCTCGCATCACACCACACTGTTGTTGATTATTTTCCTCTTCTGAGCGCCTGTGTGTGTGTGTGTGTGTGTGTGTGTGTGTGTGTGTGTGTGTGTTTGGCACTGTAGAAACATGTAATTTGATTTGATACACCAATGAATTCTCATATTTGTAAAGTAGAAATTTTTTTTAATGAGGTCAAGGTCAGGATTAGAAGTACTTATGCACAGTACCGCGCAGCTTAATGGAAAAGCCTGACAGATAGTAATACAAGATGGTGTGTGTGTGTGTGTGTGGTATCAAGTTGTGCCGAGCTGAAAGTAGCATTGTTTGCAGAGCGGGTGGAAGACGGAGATATGCAGGTGGGCTGGTGGCCACACACAATGCCCCATTCAGCGTCTGCCATCGTTCCTGCGCTCGTCCTCGCTCTCGTCTGTCACTCGCTCTCTCGGTTTCCTCCTCTTCCTTCGGTCGCTGACCTTGTGTGTGTGTGTGGGGTTTAGGAGAAGTTGGGTTTCGCTTCCCGGATCCGCGCCGCTTCGAGCTGAGTGATTTCATCGAGCAGGGGACGTTCCTCTATCGGAGACATTGTTTGTCCCCAGAGAGACAGAGGAAGGACGAGGCGTAGTTTGTTAGTTTTAGACAATCAGGACTCCGAGATTGTTCTCGAACTCTCTGTTTCAGAGTGTTTTTTTTAGTTTGTGTGTGTAGTAGTAATTTACTCACACTGCCAATGACCCATTGATTCACTAAACCACATTACACACACACACACACACACACACACACACACCATGTGATGAGCATTACTTTATTATTTTAGCAAAGTGTCTATTTTATTTGTCTGTAATGCAGTTAGTGAGTCGTCACTAGTGTGATCGGTTCGTCTAATGTGTGTGTGTGTGTGTGTGTGTGTGTGTTGTCTTGAGTAGGATTTCCCCTATAAACTAATTTGCCTGCTCTCACAGCCAGCTGTTTGTGTATGTGTGTGTTTCTTCAGGGATTTGAAGAAAGCACCTGCTCCCATCCAACTGGCCCCTCCGGGTTTGAAAGCTTATGCGTGTGTGTGTGCGTGCGTGTGTGTGTGTGTGTGTGTGTGCACGCAAGTCTTCATCTGACCTGTTGACTGATACACACCCACTGAGATGAGAGAAAAAAAGAAATATTGCTCAGAACAACAGGCAGTTGTTTGGGCTTCTTGATTTCGCCGTGATTCCTCTGACTCGGTTCAGCGACTCGAAAGAGCCTCACGTCCAGCAGCACAGCCTCGGTTTCACATGGCAGCTCTTCACCTTGTACACACAGAGAAACACAGAAGGAGAGGGGGCGCAACGCTTTCATTTCCCACCTGATCCCAGCTTTCAGGGCCGCCCCAGGGAGGGACTTTGATGTCTGAGGATGAGACTCGGCTAAAGGAAACAGATAAATCCTGCGATTGATCTCCGTTCTCTTTCTTGCCGTTTGATCTTAAAAGCTTGAATGAATGAATGACATATGTTTGTTCGTTCTTATTCAATCAAGTAAAAGTCTAATAAGCAGAGAGATTCAGTTTCATCATCTGATGTTCAGCGAACCAGATTTTCTTTTGATAATAAACATGTTTTTGTTTTTTTCTGATTAATCAACATCCTTTGATCAAAAGTAAAACATTAATCCAAGTGAAGATTTGTTCACCTCTGATCATGACTTTTAAGATACAGTAAACATGTAACTTCTGCACTTTTCAAAGTGAAAAACGTAAAAACAAAACAAAAATAATAATCAGCAGTCACACAACGCTCGATCATCAGTAAAAGCTAAACTGTGATCTCATGTCTTGTGTCCCGGCGTCGCTCACGTTCTGCTTTTAGATTCGCTCGTGTTATTTTTAGTCTTCTTAAGACATGTGCTTTATGAGGCTGATAAATACCAAGAAACTGCCAGGCTGCTCTTCACGCGTCATTGCTTTTAAAAGGTCAAAAGGACGACAGGAGCTCACACGCCGGAACACGAAATAACCCGCTTTCTGAGAAAACGCATGTTTATCTTTGAAAGTGTGCAGCAGGTGAAAGCGTTTCATAGGTCAGCCGGTGTGAATCCGACCTTCCCGTGAGCTCTTGTAAAGAGAAGCTTTTTATTTCACATTTGGAAAAGAACAGAATAGACCAACAGCGTGTGTGTGTGTGTGTGTGTGTGTAGTGATGGGAAGTTTGAATCAGTTTAGTGACTCGGTTCTTTGAATCTCGTTCATCAAAATGAACGAATCTTTTTTTGAGTCATTTAGTTGATTCCGTTCTTTTGATCAGAAATAAAATAAAATGTTACATTTTTAATAAACAGACCCCCAACACGTCTACATACACAAATTCTGGCTATAGTTCCAGTAATTAAAGTATCACAATGCAGCTAAGGACATATTATAATAAACAGAATGAGCAGCTCAACTCTCATATCTTCCAGTCTGAGTCGTTCGTTCTTTTGAATCTATTGCACTGCATAACGTCTATGGGAGTCACGTGACAAAAGAACGAACGACTCGGACCAAAGACTCGAAGGTAACTACGCATTTCTGTTTCCTGTACATAACCTACGGAGGTTTTGCGATGATTAGCGCATGCGCGCCCAGTAGAAAATGAACGAATCACTTTCTGAGACGACTCGTTCTCCTGAGTCACGTTAAAGATTCGTTCAAAAAGAACGACCCATCAGTGTGTGCGTGCAAGTTCTCCCCCTGCTGCATATCTCTTTCCTCTTCACGTTGAGTTGGAGTCTTGCATCATGTCCATTTCGTAGCAATTTCTGATAAAATTATTGACAAATATCGACTTCCACTCTGACCGTCTCTGGCCTCAAGAGACGCATTTTAGGGAATTTTATTTTTAAAACTGTTCAAACTGCGGTTGGAGTTTATTTCTGTCCCGGAAAGACTGAATTAAATTAAAGACACACAAAAAATATATATATATTTAGTCTGAACTGGCACGGGGGAACATTTTACATCTACGCTCATCCACGTTGTCTTTTTACTTTAAAATGTTACAGCATTTTCAACGTGCAAAGATCAAAAGGCTAAAAGTTTCTAATGTTTAAAATCTGAAAAAGTTATGTTAAAGGTTAAAGTGTTAAAGCGTTGCAGTGAAATTGATGTTTCTTGTGGTTGCTATACTTGTGCTAGATGGCGGTTGCGTTATGGGAGTTGATTACGAAGGTGTTGCTAGGTGGTTGCTATGTTATGCTAAATCTGTTTCTAGGTTGTTGTGTGGTGATTACTAGTGATGGACAGTTTAAATCATTCAGTTCTTTTGGTCAGAAAAAAAAAAGTAGCATTTTCAATAAACAGACCCCCAATACGTCTGCATACACAAATTTTGGCTGGGTTTCCTCCAGGTACTCCGGTTTCCTCCCACAGTCCGAAGGCATGCAGATTAAGCTAATTAGCCTTTCTCAGATTGTCCCGAAGTGTGTGTGTGTGTGTGTGTGTGTGTGTGTGTGTGTGTGTGTGTGTGTGTGTGTGTATATACCCTTTCCAGAGTGTACGCCGCCTCGTGCCCTAAGTCTCCAGGATAAAGCTGTATAGACGATGAGTGAGTGAGTGAGTGAGTTTTCCAAATTTACCAAAAGTAATCGCACCCCTATGTCTTAGCTCTACACTTTTTGCTCTGTGGCTTTTCTAAATGCACAAACACCCCCACACACCATGTACGTCTTGACCAGCAAAAATTATACAATTATTTCGAATTGAATAATAAAAAACAAGGAGAATGTGTTTATAAACCAAAGCATGTTGGATCAGTCACATGGTTTTATGTAGGTATAGATTTAGGCTGCGTTCACATTACCAGCCGGAATTTGATTTATTTTATTTTATTTTAATCCTAATGTGACACAGCAACAGCTAATCAAACGGCTAAATCAAGATATCTGGCTTTCTTCCTTCATCTGGACTGCTTGCCGTTCTTCAGAGCAAAATCCCAAATGTAATGTTTGTTGTTGTTGTTGTTGTGTTTTTTTTGTTTTTTTTTGCTAAAATTGCATCCATTGTTTGAAATTAATGAGCATGACAAATATGGTGTGTTTTAACCCAGATAGGGTGAAGCAAAGAAAATGTGCTGTTTCAGACAGCTGTAATTATGAATGTGAACGTAGCCGTACTTTTAAACTTTAAGTTCTGCTCCAAATTATTTTTTCCCCGGAAACTTCTCACCGCTTTTAGCCTGGTTGTGCTTCTGTAGGGCAAAAATGGAGACGCTGCAGCGTATAGTAGTGATCATAATGAAGTATGAAGTGAGGCTCTGCTTCATGACGCTGTTCGAGAGGCATATTTTATTTAAACGCTTATACATTCTGCTTACATAATGTATATGCCTTATTTATGTTGTTGCATATTTTATTCATTACATGTCACAATTTGCATCTCATTGTGTTGGAATTCAGTAGGTTGTTGTGCGATGGTTGAGATCAAATCCCAGGACGAGTCGCCTGAGTCCTCGAGCTGCTCACATCTGTGCTGGAACTCTATTCCCAGTCATCATCTGCAGAATGCAGCGCCAACCTGGTTATTACGGAATTGAACTTCTACTGCGAATTTTGTACGGAGGGTGCGAGCAATTTCCTCGAAGGAAGAGCAGCGTGTAGTGATTTGTTTTCTTGTGGTCTGAGGGTTTGCATCACAATTAGGACCGATACTCTAACGAAGGTGAAAGTTTCTGAAAGAGAATCATCCCTGGGGACGAGACACGGATTCCTCACTAGGAACCTGGGAGTAAACGGCAGAGTATGGAACGCAAACATTCTCAATCACAGACCGAGAAAAGGTTCAAAGGTCAACGATCAGCTGGAAAATTCATCAACGCTTAGAGGTTTCTGGGATTCTCAAGGGCCAGAAGTATTGGAACATTTATCAGGGAAAAGGTTCAACAATCAACGGTGCTCGTTACAGTGAGACGCTTATTGATGCCGGATTAAACGAGGAGGATCGCCATCCAGTGGCGTCGTGATCTCACATGACGGTGCTCATCTGCATACGAGACGCTTGCAGAAACGTTCTCTCTATAGTCCTGACTCTCACTCCATCCAACTTTTCACCTGTTTGGTCCCCTGTAGGGATGAAGATTCAAGGACGAAGATTCACTTCTGATGAAGAAACGAAAGTCTATTGAAAAGCACGTCGAAGAATGATGTGTTTCTAAAAAATGAATTCACATAAATAGAGCAGTAAAAGTGTTGACGTTTCATCACCGTGGTTATCTGGTGTCTCGGCTGGCCGAAGTGTACAGAATCTCTGCTCCATCAGACTTACAGTTCCTGAGCTGTTCCTGAACTTGTTAAACTCACGACGTTTCCTGAATGTTCTGTGCGATTCAGGCTCTTAAACATGATAAAGCAAAAACTCCCATGCTGTAGACTGATATATTTTTCTTCTTTTTCTCTTTTTTTTCTTCCTCTGGCAGTATCAGTAGTGGCATTTCGAGCGTTATTCAGTGGACCAAAGTGCACTGTATTATAGAGAAGTGGCTGATTTGTGTCAAGTCTTTGACCTTGCTTTGACTCGAGGTGATTCTTCTGCTCATTAGAGCACAACAGAGAGAGAAACCGCATGAAAGGCATATATATATATATATATATATATATATATATTATTTTTTTTTTTTCTCTCTCATGCTGAGCAAAACCTGTTCGTCTCGCTCAGACTCCTCTCTCCATGAGCCGAACAGTTTTTTTTTATCCGCTCTGTTCTAAACAAAACACCTTCCAGGATTTATTGCCTCTTTAATAAATAAAATGTCCTGAAACATGACTGGATTCCAGTACAGCATGTTATTACTGCATGTTTTCTTTATCACAGAGTGTCAACTATGTTCTAGGCGCTACCTCATAACACGCCTGAAATCAACTTTAAATTGAAGCGTTTAGCTGCTGGTCCTGGAGGACGGAGTGCGGCGAGCGAAGCGCCAAAGCGTGCCGTTTTCTTCTTCTTCTTCTTCTTTTTTGTCTTTTGTGCGGAACGCGTTTGAGGTTAAATGGGGTCTTTATGGAATCAAAAGGGATTGTGCTGGAACAGAGGTGCTGATTGAAGCGCGTGCACGTGGCGCTCGGCTTTGTTCCGTATGTAGATGGTTCTGCTTGTCTTGCACTCCAGTGCTTCGATTGTCAGAGCTGCAGATTTCACGAGCCGATTTGTTGACGCAGGAGCGAGGACGGATCTGACGTGGCTCTGAACAAGAAATCATGAAATGAAAATAAATGAATGAATGAATAAATAAAATGGGGAAAAAAACCCATCATACTTCAAATAAAAAAATGATGACGTGGGAAATCTTCAATAAAAGTTTGACAAGTCTGACTTTTTTTATCCGTATCAATCCATGGATGCTATAATTTAGTACTTGTGAAGCAAAAGTGTATTCTCAGTTTTAACAATCGATCTCCCCCCCCCCCCCCAGAGCTTCCGGAGAACTGGACGGATACGCGCGAGACCCTGCTGGAGGGCATGGCGTTCCAGCTGAAGTATCTTGGCGTCACGCTGGTCGAGCAGCCGAAGGGAGAGGAGCTGTCGGCCGCCGCCGTCAAGAGGATTGTTGCCACGGTGAGACCCATCTTTAAACAACCCCCCGCCTTCACAAAGTGTGGGGCCGAGCTTACGGTTAAGATCAGAATCACGTATCAGAATTAGAATTAGGCCCTGAAAATATGATGATTGAGTTACTGAAGGCGGAACAGTGGTGCGGTAGTTAGTACTGTCGCCCAGAATTGCCCATAGTGTGTGTGTGTGTGTGTGTGTGTGTGTGTGTGTGCCCTGCAATGGATTGGCAGCCTGTCCAGGGTGTACCCCGCCTTGTGCCCTAAAGCCCCGCCGCGACCCTGTATACAGGATAAGCAGTATAGAAGATGAATAAATGAATTTCTGAACATGATTTCAGAATTATTGGCAGATGCTGAACGAAGTTTACATTTTTACATAGTATTAAATATCCATGACCGGACTTGTGCAGGATAATAAGTGTAACCTCATGCAGTATTCACTGAATCAAACGTCCCGAAAGGACTTTAAAAGAAAAAGAAAAAAATTAAGAATGATTGCTTTTGTTTTTGGAATTCTTTTAGGGCGTCAATAATTTTGGTTACACATATATACTGTACATTGTCTTTATAATAAAGGAAAAGTAAATATCTTGTGAAACGTAACATTTTCTCTGAAAGGTGACGACACTTCTATGAAGTTTTGCGTTCTAAATCCAGCTGTTTGTCATGTCAAAATTATTCTTCATACGTTTTTTTTTTTTTTTTTTCATTTCCATTTCTGTGTGAGTCTGTGAAGTGGTGAAAATGTAAAGTCCTGATTAAAAAGCAGTCAGGGTATAAAAAAAATAATCACAACTCTTGTTCTCTGGCCTTTTCACTCCAAATCACAGAGCAGGAGTTTCATCATGGACAACATGAATGTGCAGCTTTGTTAAACCCCCCCCCCCCCCCCCCGCTCTCTCTCTATCTCTCTCAGGCCAAAGCCAGTGGGAAGAAGCTACAGAAGGTCACGCTGAAGGTTTCTCCGAGAGGGATCATCCTGTACGACTGCGCCTCGAATCAACTGATAGAGAACGTCTCCATTTACAGGTCAGACGGCTGATCTGTTTCCTTTCTCTCCATATTCTGCATGCAGCTGTTCCTCTGATGGGTGACGGACTGCATTCTCAAATTCGCCCAACGCAAGAAATTTGAAACTTTTGTTGTGAAGAAACGATCAGCTTGAGAGTGGAGGGTGTGTACAGTAGACAGACGCATTCTTAAGTTTTGCTTAGAAAAAAGAACAAACAGTGCATCAGTTGACGAGAAGTAGCCTGGATGAAGAAGAGGGAGGCGTGTTGTCTCTTGTGACGTTAGAGTGCAGGACACAGCCGTGTTTGTGATGTGAGCTCATCGTCTTCTCCTCATTTGTAACTCGATACAAACGCCTTGTTCCCGGAGATCAAACAATAACCTGGTACCAATAGTAGGACGCCGCAAATACAAATGCAAGCAAACGAAATCGGAGCCAAAACGAGAGGAAGTGCGATTAAATCATTTTAACCCGTATATTTTGTCCCCCTCTGCGCAGGATCTCCTACTGCACTGCTGATAAGATGCACGATAAAGTGTTTGCCTACATCGTTCAGAGCCAACGCAACGAGACGCTCGAGTGCCATGCCTTCCTCTGCACCAAAAAGAAAGTGGTGAGTTGCTTTCCTTCCTCTTGGCGGACGTGGATGCGTGGTTGGGCGTCCCTCAGGGGGATGAGAGCACGGACACGCCCTGCCTTTCCTTCCCTCTGGTAATTTGCTCCAACCCCTGAACACACTTCCTTTAACAAGAAATTGTTAAAAGTAATGCCCCTACATACTGTATAATACAGCGTTATCAACATATAAATTTAATCCTTTCCGGAGGCATCAGTTCATATTGCGAAACACATTTTCCTATAAGAAATAATGGAAATGCAGATAATCCATTCCAGCCACCCAAAAATACTATCAGTATTACCAGTTTTCAACAGTATAACCATATGTTGTTTATAAAAACGATCAAAACATTTAGAAAAGACGTGTAAATGAAGTCAAATATGAAATAAATAGACATTAAACCTCACTTAAATTTTATTTATGATTCCTCTCGGCACCGGCTGCTTTAAAAACCAAACTGAAAGTGGCTCCCTTTTCTTTTTGCTACCGTCCTTGGTAACATCCTTGAGACCTGCGGTGCTACAGTATGTTCTTACTAAATCTTGCACAAAATCCAAAAAAAACACAAAACAACTGTGTAAACTCTCTTCGCTTGGCTTTCCACTGACGCAAACAAGTTTTGAACGGCTCCCGGATGTACGCGCGATTTTGCCGCCGTTTGGTTCGGTACAATCTCTCATACGCGGAAAACTCTTAAGGTGGGCCGTTCGTATGCCGAGCTTCTCATCTGTGAAAAAGTAATTGCCCCACCCCTTGCTAAATCATGATAGAAGTATGATATTATTTTCTTTCTTTTTAACGGCACTACGTGCACGAAGAACAGATGGATAGAGACGGATGAACGGAGACAGACGGAGACAAATGGATGGAGATAGACATGTTTGCATAGGATGTTTAACAGGGTCACAATTCTGCTTTGATGTAACTCCAACATATGGAAGTGTCTTAACAGTCTCATTGTCTCTCTCTCTCTCTCTCTCTCTCTCAGGCACAGGCGGTGACATTAACAGTAGCCCAGGCTTTTAAAGTGGCTTTTGAGTTTTGGCAGAACGCCAAGGAAGGTAGGATTTCCTCTCAGTTCCCTTCAGTGTGAAATATACAGTGTGATGGACAGCTTGTGTCCTTCCTGACTTGTACCTTATCATTGCTTCACCTTAAAGTAAATGCTCTCAGATACAAATATCGCAGAAGTCATTTCCTGTCACCAGCTCCTCCGGTGTGTGTGTGCTGCATGTGCGTGTGTGTGTGTGTGTGAACGCGCCGTTAATGTTTACTGCTTATGACCCCACCCACATTTCCTGTATTTTCAGTATTTTCAGAAAAACAATGTGCTCCAAGTGCAGTCTGTACATGAGAACATCTGTGTGTGTGTGTGTGTGTGTGTGTGTGTGTGTGTGTACGTTTCACACACTCCCCAGGATTCTCCCAAGTCAGAAGAGCTTTGCATGTACAGTATGAAAACATGACGTGTGCATTCTCTCGATGAGCGTGTGAACGACACACACACACACACACACACACACACTTAACTCTATTCACTGCTTTTCATTGTCCTTCAATATCCAATTTCTGTAGATTTCAGTCCTTTTAAATGTCCTCTTCTCAGCTTTTACAACACTACACAAGATCTAACGGATAAAAGACACATTTAATGCGTGCAGTGTTTAATTAAAGCTTGGGTTCCTACACACAGGCTATGCTTTCTGTTATAACTATGAGATTCAGATTGTGTGTGTGTGTGTAAAGGTGAACGTGTGTGTGTGTGTGCGCTATGTGGAAAGGCAAACTAGAGACAATAATATTTTGACAGGATGACAGGAGATAGACAGAGAAGGTGCACGAAGGTTGAGTGTGTGTGTGTGTGTGTGTGTGTGTGCAAAAAGAAAATGTCAAGCCTCGCTAGCAGCTTTCCTCACATTGATCTCTCACTCAGTTGAGCTGGAGAGTGTTTACTTATCCTTCGGCAGAACACACTCTATTGCCGGTTGTAAATCTAAGCCATTAATTCGGTTTTAAGATCAGATCGACTTCTGTTTAATAATTAATAGATCATAACCGAGCTGCTTCGAGCTCCATGCCGACGTCTCACCTGTTAAATATTCCGATTCATGCTGTTTTGGAACGTCGCGAGTGTTGCAAGTAAAACTTTTTAAAAGCTCCCAGCTGCTCAGCCTCGGTGCGAAGGGGTAGTTCGAGAAGAGATCATGGGTCTTGGATCACTTCTACTTTACACATAAACACGCATACACACTTCCTCTTCGACTGCACGCCTTGGCGTGTTTGCTTAAGATTCCACGCTTGAAAATAAAGATGAGAGAAACCGTAGATGCGAGCGGCGATCGCGGCGCCCAAACACCACACGATGAAAATGTCTTGTGAAAAGTCACGAAACCAAATTTCGATCCTTCGGTTAAACGCTAATCTGATGACCTTGTTAACAGATCTCTTCACTTAGTCTGGCAGTTTTAAGTGTGTTTACATGTACATCATTCAATTCGAGCTATCTGACTGGCAGGACTCCAAGAGTACACCAGTTAGCCGAGATTACGAGCGAGATATGGTGGAAGAATTCAAACTCGCTGCCTCTTTTTGAAGCATTGTCCCCGGTCAGCATCGTTATTCTCTCCAGGAGCGTTTTTATTGGCGTCGAAGAGGCTTACATTCTTACATATTAACTATGTGTAGGTGCCAATATTTTTGAAACCAGTTACCTAAATGACGTTTAGTCATTTTGGTAACTGGTTTAAAAAAATTTATAATAATAAATCTTGCCAACATTCCTGCACAATTTGGGGTTTTATTGAGGGGAGCCAATATTTTTGAAAACAGTTACCGAAATGATGTTTAGTTGCTTTATTTATTTATTTGTTTGTTTGTTTGTTTGTTTGTTTTTGCTTCTTTTTAATAAGACTGTACCACGTGTGAAAATATTATGTAGTGAGTGTATATGTGTTCGTCGAAATTGCTGTTATAATGACGGTTAGTAATGTTGGTAACTGGTTTCAAAAATATTGGCACCCCCTGCTATGCAACCTGAGCTTTTATTTGGGGGTGCCAATATTTATTTATTTCAGCCGACCGCATCTTTTCGAACTGCTTGCTCACGCACCGTTAGGGGCGGAGTAACACACTCGGAGGAAAGCGCTAGCGGCTCCTTCCGCGTGCGCGAGCTCACAGACGCCCCTGATGGGCTGTAGAGCCGTGATTAATGTGGGAGCGCAAAGTACCTCTCATCCCTCCCCCCTGAGAGAGCTCGGCCAATCAGCTCGCTCTGTGCCTCCGGCTGTGAGAGGAAAACAGCATCACCCGGGGTTCGAACCAGCGATCTCTGGATGATAGGGCGAGAACTTTACCACTGTGCCACTCGGAGGCCGGGTGCCAATATTTTTGACACCATCTACCCAAATGACGTTTAGTAATTTTGGTCACTGGTTATTGATTGGCCAAAATTTTTTAAACCATTTTTTATTATTAAAAAAAAAAAATATTGGCACCCCTTCTACACAACTTGGGCTTTTATTGAGGGGCGCCAATACTTTTGAAACCAGTTACCCAAATGACGTTTAGTCGCTTTAGTGTATATGTATTTTTCGAAATTATTGACGCCCCTCACATCACTAATAAATACAGACTGTTAATCCTGTGTGTTTGTGATACTTCCACACATTCTGTCTCTCAGGTCCTGTTATTGCCATTAAATATATTTAATATAATGATAATAATAATAATAATAATAATAATAATGATTATTATTATTATTTTAATTGTATAGATATTTCAGTTCAGGCAGGATTTTACACAGGCAAAAAAATGCACCACATATTGTACTGTAGCGCTTTAGTGAAATACGTGCGCGGTAATTTTCCACAGCACTTACGGAAATGGCTCGGTCTCTATAGCAACAGTCTGGTTTGCTTTTTTTTAAAAAATTTTTTATAGCATGTAGTTACCGGGAATCATTATTGTAGTAAAAAAACAACAACAACAAAAAAAGCTTTACTTGTCAGTTGCTGTAGTGTGTTCACTTAATTTGGGCTTTTATTTTCTGCAAACCAACACATTTTACAAAGAAATTATACATTTTGTATTAGAATCAACGTGATTATTGATTTTCAGTTGGAATAATCCGGTTGATGTTAAACACGTTGAAGCTTTTCGATTGATTGTTTCTTAGGGAAATGCTAACAGCGCTCTTTTACTTTGCTAGAAAAAGAGAAGCGGGTGAAGGTGGACGCGGTCGGACCGAGCAACTCTGAACAGAATTCTGAAAGTGTGGAAGAAGGAGGTGAGCGATTGTTCTGTTTCTTTCCTCTACTTGTGCTCTCTCTGTCTCTCTGTCTCCGTCTGTTCGTCCATGCGTTCTTGTTCAGGCGGCGTCCAGGACTTCATGCTTCGAGACAAATGGTTGCATGTTGACTCTGTGTGCCAGAACACTGATGATGTCATAATTTCAGGAAAGGCCCCTCCGATCAGATGACTTTGTCATTTCGAATAACAAGAGGATTCAGCATGACAAGGCTGCCAGCACTCACACACACACACACACACACATACATACACACTAATATCACACGCACCCACATTGCTGAGATTGTGTAACAAAATATGCGTCATGTTTAAACTCTATATAAATGCACTTCTGAGAGGTTTTTGTCACAATTGTGAGTGGGTGAGTGTATCAACCTAGATGATGTTTTTTAATGCAATGTACAAGCTTCCCCTGTGTGTGTGTGTGTGTGTGTGTGTGTGTGTGTGTGTGTGTGTGACAGAAAGAGAGAGAATGAGGATTGCGATGACAAAAATGCCCATCTGAAAGTTCATGTACATGCCACCCCTCAAACACACACACACACACACACACACACACACTTATCGAGTTTCACAGTGAACCATAGATAATTGGTCTGCTTGTGAAAGAGGAGACAGTGAATCCGGGGCAGAAAGGCAGACGGGTTTAAAAATCGCACAAGAAGCCATCGAGGCACTGAGTGAAAAATAAACCACTTACACGGGGAAATGTAATCATGCAGTTCGACAGGCCTGTAGCGTTGTTTTTTTTTTTACTGCACTGACTTCTGGATGTTAAATTAAATGTGATCGAGGGTTTATTCTGACATGTAATCAGTATGTTTGAAGTTTACTCAGCCGTTCACTAATTCACTAAATGCCTGCTGGCTAATACAATCAGCAGCAGCTAAAAAGCAAAGGGTCGTTAAGCAAACTGGATGACAAACTTGGTGGATGAGATGTGTGTATATATATATATATATATATATATATATGTGTCCGTGGAACCCAGCGGTATGCAGTGTCCGTTGGACTGTCTGCCTTGAGATGTTGCCACCAGCAGAGCCCAGATTCATCAGGATGGCCTTGGTGGTGATCCTTGAGTTCTTTCTTACCTCTCTCACGATCCTCCTTTCACACCACGTCCTCTGAGATTTTTCACAGTGCGGAACGTCTTGTATTTTTTAATAATAATTTGCACTGCAGCCACTGGAACTTCAAAACCTTTAGATATGATCTTATATCCCTCTCCTGACTCGTGAGCAGCCACAATGTGCAGCCGCAGGTCCTCAGTGAGCTCCTTTGTCTTAGCCATGACTGTCCACCAACCAACAGCAGAGAGCTTCTGTTTTTCACCTGTTGAGTTTGTTAAAACAGCTGTTCCTAATAAATTGGGGTTATTAGGATGTTTTGAAACAGCTTGGACTATTTGGAATGGTATGGAACTTTGACTTGACATAGAATTTGACAGTTTGCAAAGGGTATGAATGATTTTGGACATGCCACTTTTTGTTCAAATGTAAATAAAAGCTGAGAAATATTTGTTTTCCACAATGATGCCTCTTGTACATCGGCTTATTATCTTTTGAGAGAAGCTGTCAAGTGTCATTTTCCGGTCAAAAAAAAAAACAAAAAAACTTGCTGGTTGAATAAAAGTAACTTTAAGTCAGAATTTCCCAGGGGTATGAATAATTTCCGGCTTAACTGTGTATATATATATATATATATATATAAAACACATATTATAACTTATCTATAACATTTTATAACTTAATTAATAAACTTGTAAATAACTCATGAAAGAATAATGTTACGTTAAAACCAAGCACACCATTGTTTTTCTTGTGAAATTCCCAATAAGTTTGATGTGTCACATGACCCTCTT
>JAQMYJ010000039.1:31439484-31451101 GCA_030014305.1 Clarias laeviceps
TGTGGAATATAATTCAATAATTTTATAACGCAACATGACCAAAATGTTTTATATTCTAGTAGATCAAGCAGTGAAACCAAAACTCACACCTGTTGAAATGATTTTTTTTATATTTAATTTTGGGAATGGCTACAAATTAAAATAGTCTAAACATTAATGTAGTAAAATGAGTGTATCAAAAAAGTTGCACATTCTAAGATTTTATTCAGTCACCTTTAGCACTGATTACAACACACAACGTAGTGGAAAGTTCAAGCGTTAAAAGTGATTCCTCCTGCTCTCAGAACCACTCTTTGTCCTGGAATACAGCCGTCTGCGCCATCATGGAAGAAAACCCCATAGATCCGATACCCTGGTCATTCAGTACATTCAGGTCGTCAGTTGATGTAATTTTATTGCCACATGAGCAACGGAAGCAACCCCAGGTCATAACACTGCCTCCAGAGGTCTGTACAGTCGGCACTATGCATGATGGATGCATCGTCTTGATGTGTTGGACATGTGACACGGCATATGTGGTGATGATTTCTCTTTAAGCATCTGTATCATTTGGGCTGTCCGCATCATCAGATGTGTCTCAATATCATTTTCAAGATCAAAGATATGATTAATAACCTAATAGACACTGAATCTCTTGCTTATCTTGAAATAGACTGCTGCTACTGCAGAATAAATCTGATAACACACATGAGCCTTATTTGTAGATAGCAATGTCCAGAGAAGTCTGTACATATAGTTCACAGCGCACATTTGGGCTTTTGGCAGACACTACACCACAAAAATGATTGAAAGTATCAATATTATGCGAAAAAAAGTTGTGATCCCATGGGGTTATGCATCCTCATGGAAGGCAGGATGGGTGTAGGAGGGGGTAAGCTGTGTCTGTAGTGTGGGTAACTGAGCAAAATTTAATTTACAGAGCAGCCCACAACTTTTTTACGATGCATGGATGCGTATGACAGTCAATATTCTTTGTAGGTCATATTTTGATAGTTTTTAAGACCTTCAGAACTTACTACAATGGTGACAATTTCTTTTCTTGCGTTAAAATAGAGGACATCAAGTCTTGTCCCTGTATAAAAAAAAGTAAATAGTGTTTTTTTTCTTTTTTTTTTTTTACGTATCATTGAAACTTGAAAGCAGATCAAAGTTGACCCTAACACAATATATGGATTGTTTGATCTCCATTCATGATTTTTCTGACAACATTTCTTCCATAAAGTTCATGGTCCAGCTCTATCCTTCCATGGTTTGGTAATCTTTTGAAGGGTTCTTCACCCAGTCCCATTTAATTCCAAATTTCCTTAGTTGTTTTCTTGATGCAGCCCAATAACTTGACTGTTCTAACACTGTGATTTTCCACGTCCCCCAAAAACCGCATGTACACTATATGGCCAAAAGTTGGAAGCATTCCTTTGTATAGAATGTCTTTGCGTGCTGTAATATTACAATTTTCCTTCCTTGGAATGAAGAGGGTCAACATTATTATTCAAGCATGCATGCACATATCAAGGTCCATGGAGACATGATTCAGGTTGAAGTGAAAGAAATTAAGTGGCTTTTACTGTCCTAACTTCAATCCCTTTTGTGATGAACTGAAGCACCAACACTGGAAGAGAGATTTATTATTAAGATCAAAGGGGTCCGGTGCTCAAAAAGCATATATGATGGTGATTGAAGGGTTGTCCACAAATTTATGGCCATACAGTGTGTGTGGATGGACTGATGAATCTGAATTGCTCCTAAATGTGTGCTGGGGTGAGTCTGGTTACCTTGGTGACTTTGATGTACTTGAAATACGCTCCAGGTCTACTATGATCCTGACCGGAATACAGTATTTAAGATGAGTAAATAAATAAATGAAATAATCTCTCTTTCTCTCTCTCACTCACACACACTGTCACTCACTCACTCACTCATCATCTCTGCTCAGGGGCGGCCTGGAGCCTATCCCTGGAGACTTAGGGCACAAGGCATGATGCACTCTGGACGAGGTGGCATTAAATGAAGCACACACACAAACACACTCGCTGATTCAAATAAAACAGACAATTTGCGAATGCCAATTTACAGAATGTGTGTGGGAGCAAATTGGAATACCACCAAGCAAACTCAGGTGAACATGCAAACTCCATGCACACAGACCGGAGGTGGGAATCGAACCTGGATCCTGGTGGTGCGAGGCGACAGTGCTAACCACTAAGCACTTACAGTAGCTGTCACTGGGGCCTGTACCAGGAGACTTGGGGTAAACCCTGGACGGGGTGCCAATCCATTACACATACAGTACACACATATATATACACACGCACATACACTCACTCATTTAAACACTGCAGGCAATTTGGGAATGGCAAATAGCCTAATCTGCATGTCTTTGGATTGTGGGAGGAAACCAGAGTACCCAGAGGAAACCCATGAAGCACAGGGAGAACATGGGGAAGTTGGGTTTTGCAATGCCCAAAATCATAGTTGGGCTAATGCAGTACGAAATGTGCCTAAATGAAATGTGCAGTACGTAATGTGGCCATACATCTCAAACAAATCTCTATCTTTTACACACTGCACCGCATTTTGTACAAAAAATACAACAGATATTCATACAAAGTGATCTTCATTGACCTTGTGAATGCCCGTGCACGGACATCACGCGCAATACGAATCAGCCAATCACAGAGCGCTCTGTGCGCCAAAACCTTTAAATAGGAGTCGCACCGCAGCGCGTGCGTCAGATATTTAAACTAGGGTCTTGACGGTTCCGATGTGACGGTTGAAGAAGCGGTTAGCTTGCTGCTGTGTGTGCGTTCAAGGTCGGTGAGTTTTACAACACACACAGTCTTACTAAATCTGAACCGGAATAAACTTCAGGTAACATTATAATATTATAATGTATTATAATATTTTTAAATTAATTGTGTCCTTAACTAGCTTGCTAGCATAGATTGTCACAATATAAGCAGATAAGGATCTCTTTAAATGTTCAAAATCAATCGACACCAGTGCCAACGGAAGACATGTCAACTGTCATTAAAAAACAACAACAAAAAAACCCACCTAATTTACCAATTTTATTTCGCTAATAAAATCTTCCTGAGTTTTAAAACCGAGTATTTTACATTGAGTGAAACAGCGCCCCCTTAATTGTTAGGTTGTTAACGTGCGGTAAAACATGGTATTGCAGGCTAATGTCATGTACGCTATATGGCCAAAAGTATTTTTGTAAACCCAAACCTGATAATTATTGAATTCAGGTGTTTCCTAGAGATAAGGAGCCTGATTGAAAGGTATTTGTATACAATGCCATTGCAAGTTTGGACAAATACTTTTAATGTACCATTTTCAGTAGCTGAACTATAACAATCGGCTTTTATTTTTTTCTTTCCAAGGTCCACCACTCCTATGTAAAAGTATCGCAATATATTTACCTGTCTGTTTCATAATGGCAAACAGAAATCAACCCATCAAGGCTGCTTCCTCTAAACGTGCCTCAAAGAAGTCAAGAAGTGTCCCACATTTGAAGCCTCTGTCCATTTATACTCACAAGGTCTTTCGTAAAGCCACCAATTCCAGTAGTCCATCTTGGAGTCCTGATTGTCCCCCCTGGAACTGGAAGGGTGAGTTAAGTAACATCGGGACGTCTGTTGGACAAAAGAGGCGATTGAGTGTTTCGTGCCTTGATGAGACAGACGAGACACCGCTGAAAAAACCCTGCTTAGTTTCCTCAGATTCAGGATGTGTTTTAGATTCCTTTGATACTTTTCAAGATGTGAACCCTGTGTCCTTAGAGTCTTCCTCTGTAGTATATGATGAGATTAAAAGGGTTGAAAAAACTCTAACTGGTCAGAAATCATTAGGCCGGGGCTGGGTTGATGGGAGTGATAAAATTAATGTTCACTCGAGCAGCCCGGTGTTTGTACAAAGTGAAGACAGTGCAAATAGTTTTGCGTTTGATTATGACGTGGAAGAGATCATGTGTCTGAGCCCAATTGACCGTGCTGATATTGGCATTGGTGGTCTGGAGGATTTCAGTCAGAGCGTTCATACTTATTACGAGGAGTCAGAGGGACACAGCTCATGGTATAACTCGGGACAAAAACAAGAGAAATTCGAATGCTCGCTTGGCAAAAACACCTGGACTGGAAGTTTTGAAGGTTATGTTACAAAATCATATCACGTAGCCAAACCAGGGGAGTCAAAGGCCACGACGGAAAGCAAGATCACCAAAAGCGATGAGGTGCATTTTATGAAGCCATATAAAGTTACTGTCCCAAAGTTCTCATGTGACAAATCGCAATCCGTGTCCACACCAATCATGTCCACCCCTTTAAACAAATCTAAGGAGCTTGTTAAGCGACCTCCAAGACTAAATTGCAGACTAGACTTGGACAAAGAGAACTGGTCCTCACCTTCAGGACTCTGCAAGACTGTAAAAGCTGAATCTGCCATTTCTACAAGTGTGTATGTGAATTCGGACACTGGTGATAAAGAAGCACTTTCCACAATCCCCTTATTAAATGTTAACAAGAGTAAAGAGGGTAAAATAGCGCGCAAAGCTACGTCGATCCACAAGTCGTTATTGTGCCACAATCAGGAGAAGCAGATGGGTAACCGGGTGAAGGAGGATGTGGATGGGCTGTTGGTCAGTAAACAGCTAGCAGATGGTGAGATTCGGGTGACGTTCAGTGAGAAAACGGACGCTGCAGACAGCTTCAGGAGCACGCTGCCTCTTCAGGTTCGTCTATGATACACACACACACACACACACACACACACACACACACACACACACACACACACACAAAACGCTCAAGATTGCCATGTTCAATATATAATATAATAATAATAAGAAGAAAACCCCAATGATTCAGATAAACTTCTGCACACTTCAGCAGCTGTATCTCCTCTTTAGGTGAAATCAAAAGTGAAAACAGTCAAGGCAACCGCAGCATCTGGGAGCCAGAAAAATATCTTCATAGATGTCCCAAGGTACTTTAAGCTCAAAATTCATGTGTTTTAAATATCTATGGAGTATTTCTGTATACTTCTACATGACAGATTAGTATGGATGACAAAAACAGATCTGATTAACTCCCCAAAACTTAGTTTTCTAAAACTGTTTGGGGTTTAATTTTCAAGTAAGTACTGTATTGTGTACTAAATACCCGGAAATCAGAAGTTTCTTTTTTTAACCAGTAGGGGGAGTGCTGATGCTATTTGTAATGATCATTTCCTCCCCACAGTTCTAAACTTCTCTTCGATGGATTATTGGCTCTGACATGGAATAGTGTTTGAAAGTTTTCTGCCATCGTGAGCCTCTCCTGTTAGTGTACCGGTTCAAAGACTTTAATTATTTTGCATCAAGCGTAGTGTGTACTAGACCTGGGCCATATGACATGATATTATTGATATTGATATATGATATTGGTCTTGCACTGAGGATGATTTATTTATTTATTTATTTGAGCACAACACTAAAACCAAAATAATTATTTTTTGGTTTCTGTTTGAGCGATGATATTCAGATAAGATATAATATAATATACTGACAATTTTTTGATCCCCGGTCATCACACCGATTTGAGAGTCATTAACTTGCCATAAACTTGGAAGCACACCATTTTAAAGAATATCGTTGTACACGCTTATGTTACAGTTTCCATTCATTAGAGCTAAAAGGCCTACTGTAGATCAATTTAGGTGGTCATTTTTGATGAGCAGTTTCCAAGGATGTTGTTTAAATAAACACCAGAAGATAAAGCTTTAATCAAACTACCCTATTCTTTTTTTTTTTTTTTTTTTTTTTTTCAAGGCACACAAGAATGGAAAGGTTCTCATCTTGAGATATCATGTTAAAAATAAATAAGGATAATAGAAATAATGTGATAAATATTAGCAATATGAAACTTTTTACTCAGTAAATACAATGTTATAAGTGAACTGTAAAAATTATTTGTTGTATTCACAGTTCATCTTCTCCCTAACGTTCCACACTACTTATGTTGTGGGCTAGGTCTCATTTTGGTTTAATATGTTTTTTTTTTTTTTATATATATATATATATATATATAATAAATTTTTATAATCTGTTTATCACGTCTGCAATCGCCTCATCCGATCTCTTCCTCGGCTTGCAAAGAATCTTTTTTTTTTTGTTACAGAGGAAGTGTCTCACAGCATATATCTTTATTGCTCTATCAGCCAACCCTACCTAGATCTGTCCTAGTATTCAATTTACTTAAAAACTTTATCTCTATGGGGCAATTTAAGGTACGCAAAGTAGGTTAAAAAGAAAAAAGCCATCAGTGCAAATATCAAATAAAATACAACTGTTGGAATGATGATAAATGGAATTGGTCCCATTAGTGCAAAAAGCTTGAATAAAAATCTGTAAAAGTAAACATCTATAAAATACCTGTTTTGAAAAAAAGGTACTGCTTAATAGCCAAAACAAAGTAGATTTATAAGAGAAAAGTTTCATACTCTCTCTGTGGATTGATGGAGCTCAAATTTCCTGCACAGACTCCTGACCTTAGCCCCACTCAACATCTTTGGGATAAACTGGAATGCCATTTGTGCCCCTGATAAGTGGAGGGTAATTATAAGGTGAAAGGGGTATTGGAGAAGGAGTGAGTGAGTTGCTGTCCACAGACTTTTGACTATATAGTGTTCTTTTGATACCTTGAGTTTGAGTGTTTTTTAACCTGAACGCAAGTTTAGTAGGATTATCGAGTTGCTTTTTCTGTCCTTTTAACAGCAGCTCTTAATATATTATATATATATATTTTTCCATCTTTTCGTAACAACCTTTGCAGAAGATTGTTGACTACAGTGTTGCACAACCAATAATTTATAGTTTAATAACTCATTGCATTGATGTTTTGTTGCATATAGTAATTGGGGTTCAAATACTAATCACATAAAAACATATCAAATCATAATACAACTAGGTCATAAGCCTCTGAGTTTTGTCTTCTTGGATGTCAACCATGTTGAACCTTTTTATGAATTAACTTATCCATTTTGTGTGGCTTGCAGACCTGTGGTATTGTACAGAGAGGAGGACTGGGAGAAAGAGAAGAATGTCTATGTGGAGTCGGTGAAGAGACACATGACGGATAACATGCAAAACGGTAAGATTTCGATTGTTGTTTTTACTGCCATAACATAGAAACGTCACCACTAGGCTTATTGTTGTAACTTAAATCAGAGACAAACAGCATTTGTAGTCATATAATGTTTTATTAGTGATTTTATTAGTGATTTCTTCTGTAGATAAGCCTATGCTGACGTTTTTCTCTCCTGGTTTCCTGACAGGCGTAATGTCTGAGCTGTTGCACCTCATGGACACGGTAGCCAATCGGGAAAGAGGAATTGATGGGACAAAGTGGCAGCACCCTTCTGACCTCACCAGAAGGTATGCTGGCACTGTAAGAGGCAAAGGTTAAATTGACTGCTATGTAGGTGATAAAACAATTAAATAAAAAAAGCACTATGGGGTGCAGAACTTTAATAATAAATATGGTCACAAATAAAATCCTATGTTTAAAGAAGGGCAATTTAACGATCCACTGGGCCTATTTAATAGGCAGGTTTGTGAATTATTTATCTAGTTACTTATTTTTTTATTGACATTTTTGATTGTGTGTTATACAGTGTAATATATAACGTCTTTTATTTCTACAGAAATTACCGGTCGTGTACCCACGGCCGTTTTTTTTCACTGGGTGAATGGAAGAACTTGAATTGCCCTAACTATCGTCGCTTCAATAAACTGCCACAGATATTCAAGCGAAGTTTAGTGAATTAATACTTTGCAGCAAAGAAAACATCAGAAGAGGTCAGAACGGTGCTGCCCTCCCCGAAATCTCTCCCCAGACATTTTCTTTCCGATGCTGAATTGTTTTTCAATTCAGCGTCTCTTGCGCTTATCTTTGACACTTTGTGTGTTTAGAAAGTAGATTGCTGTGGATTAAATTTTTTTTTTTTCTTTCCTTTTTTTGTGTATGTGTGAAATTTAATTGTTTTTGCTTTGAGCACAAGCAGCATTGTTCTAAGGAAATGGAGTGAATCATTGATTTCTCTGCCTTTCTGCAAGTTCAGCTCTTTTAATGAAGTTCAAAATAGTAACTTTAATCTGAGCTGATTATTTTGAACCCTCTCCCCTAAAGGAAGCTCCTCTAACACAGATTTTTGTCACTTTAAACCAAAACTGACAAATACAGTCCAGAACCTGCACTCTTGGACTTGGGTGTGTGCCCTTGGAATTTATTTTTTTTTGTGCCTTTTCAGGTTCCTGAATATATTTGTTTGTGTGTTGAAATTGCAGGTTTGTTTCTGTATATTGTGACCGTTTTAGGCACTTTTTGTACCATTTATTTCATTTAAAAAAATAATTATACAAAATCTGTGTGTGAGCTCATCTCAAAGCTGTTGCTCATGAGAGGTTTTTCCTCCTTGTACAATGGTTCTTTGCACTACTAATAAAAGAAAAATATTCAGGCTAGCAAAACCAATTTCTTTCTTTTGGTCATTAGTATTCTTTGTAATAGAGGTCTGCATCTGGACTTTTATTTTGCCAACCCAGTAAAGTCAGCAGGCAGGTGGAAATGAAGCTTGTAGTACAAGGAGAGGCCATGGTCATTAGTCTGGTAATGTATTGGAGAGCCAACTATTTAAGCAAATGTTATATAAAAAAAAAAAAAGTTAACTGCTGAAATTATCAGATTGGTTTACAACTGATTTAAACAACTGATTGAAACCACGATTCAGTGACATAAAGTGACATCCTACAAGGATGTCACCAAAATCAGAGTTAAAATAATTTGCTGAATTGCACTCTCTGCTAACTTGAATTATTTTTACCTAATAATTCACTTGTAAGTGAAATGGATATTTCAGGTTTGGTTACGTTTCGCACACAATTTGAAACATAATTTAGCAAAAAATGGATTATGTTAAAGAATGAGAACTTTAGAAATGCCAGCTGAAGTTTATGTTCACACAAGTGTCCTTTATTTACAAATCGCTTTGTTGCATATTTCTTGAATCACAACCTATAATCTCAGCCCACATCGAAAAAGGCTTTAGCCCCAGTGTCAGACAAGACCCAGACAATGCCCAGGTGTCAAAGTGCCAGCTCCAAGGTCATTTGCCAAGGTTGTGGTGGAAGAGGTTGAGTAGCCATGTAGCGTATCAGGAAGAATCAGTGCATGTACAGTATTTAGAAACAAAGTGCTTTAAATAACAATCATAACCATTTACAGTGCACAGAAAACAAATGTCTTTTTAAAGCTTGCATCATTAAAATAAGAGTTTTTTTTAAAAAAAACCTTAAAGTACAGAGATAAAATGTGAATGTACATGTAATTGTGAACCCCTGTCCATTCAAGAACTTCATTGGTCATTTGAAAATGAAAAAATGACAGAAATTTTGCTCAATAACGTGCGTCTTCAAAATTCTTCACTGACTGATGAACTGAAAAAACAAAAAAACAAAAATATCAATTTAAAAAATGATTTAACAGCAAAGCATATTCCATGTAGTCCAGGAAGGTTTAGTATATTGGATGTTGAATTTTACTGTAGTGACCCAGTTTACGATACATTGGATAAAAAGCATCGATATTTTAAACCTCAGTAATTAAAAAAGGTCTCAACATAGAATATTATCTCTTGTGTTTTCCCTAAAATGACGTTCATTTTCTGCTTCAACTCTCTCTCTGGCATTTCACTCTGACCCAAATTAAGCCTTTGGCTTTTGCTACAGTACAAGTCATATAAAGTCGTCCACTGATTATTTTAATCAAGTGGTTCAAAACTTTGTGGCTGTGCTGGGGTCTGTCGACGAGCTTGGTGCTTCTTTTTTAAGGACGCTGATTGTTTCATACACGGGTACTGGGAATTCTCCGTTGTGAGGAGGCAGGTTTGCTTTACATACTGGAAATCCAGTAACATCTGATGGGCAACAAGAGACTTTTAAGCAGGAGGGGGACAAACACGGAGTGCTGCAGTGGCTCTTCTCCAGGCTTCCGTCTCCGAATTCCAGCTGAACGGTCACGCTGTGAATGCCGGCGTCATGGAGGACGTTCCTGATCTGCTGATGGAGCGTTTTGATCCCACTGAGAGAACTGTGGAGCTCGGTGGAGACTCGCACGTGCAGCGAGGACACGTATCGACCCTTTGTCAGCTCCCACAGGTGGGCGTCGTGGATACTCAGGACCCCAGGAAGACTGCACACTTCTTGCACTATGGAGAGTATGAAAAAAGAACCTCTGTAAGATGTTTAAGAAAATGCACAAGAGCAAGAACAAAGACTGTCTATGTATCTGTAGATAAAAATCTGTTGCTAAATGTTTAGGATTTCCTTGTTAAGTTGGCTGAGGTTATTGGGATTATAGAAGAAATAGAGTTGACTCAATCTTTCCTTGGAATTAAACCTGAGCCTTCATTTTGCAATGGTGTGTGTACACAGATTTGAAAAAGATTCTTGTGTTTATTTTTGCATAGATTTGACCATGTCCATGCAAAACACCCTAAATTAAAAAAAGATCTGTACGTGGCCAAAAAAAGCTCACCATTACAGAAGGGTCAAATAACTCGCCAGCATCAAGCACTAAACAATTAGGGAGACGTGAAGTTATTGGAGTTGGGTTAAGAACTGTCCAGCCAATTATTAAAACCTGAAGAAATACGGTCAGAAAAAATCACGAACGAAGATAACTTAAATGATTAGTAAAAATGCATGGTAAAAAAAAATGACTGTAGAAATTAAAGCCATGTTTAATAGTAAAAGGAAGAGCATTTTGCCAAGAACTAAACAGCTGTGTGTTCATAAGAAAACCACATGTTAGTGAAACTAATCTGAAAAAACACACACTTACTGTATATTAACTAGGAATTTAAACATTGGACTTTGGAGCAATGGGAAAAGGCCATGTGATTTAATGACTTTAGTTTGATCCTAATCCAGAGTGATGGGCGTGTCAGGGTAAGAAGGGAAGCGCATGAAGTGATGCACCCATCATACATAGTGTCCAATGTACAAGTTTTTGGAGGCAGTGTTATCATCTAGGCTCAGCTGATGACCTGAATGTACTAAATGACCAGTTTTTGGGATGACTGCACATACAGTAACTCTCATACAAACCCATCACCGTCCTGTCATCTGGAAAAAAGGTACTAAAGCATTTGGGCGCTCAGACTGAGACCATTCATTCTCCTTGCAATTTTTGCCTGTCTATCAATTACTGCTAAAACCCCTCAAGCAAAATACTGTACTGTATGGACCACTCATGGACTAGTCATCATACAGTCTTGCACTATCTGCAGTTGTTTTAGTCATCATTAATATCATTATAGCAGTTGTATATGAAGTGACAATAAAAGCCACTTGACTTTATATTGTGACTCTATATACAGTTGTGTTCAAAATAATAGCAGTCCAACATCAGTAACCAGATCCAGACCCAACAGTCATGATTGGATGCACCTGATTCTGTGTAATTTAATCATGTTCAAAATAATAGCAGTGTGGAGTGGAGTTAGAGAGGTAAATTATTCTGTGAAAAACAGGTGTCAAACAAGTTCCCCTTATTTAAGGATAAATGCAGAAAAGGTT
>JAQMYJ010000039.1:31468419-31485475 GCA_030014305.1 Clarias laeviceps
ATATATATAAATAAAAGAATGTGCATATACAGTAAATTCACAGACGTCCAGACGGGTTCGTAAATACTTGAACCTTGACAAAGTCATTTTATTTGTCTACCAAATTTTTACTGGAGTTGAGCCTGAATACTATGAGCTCAAGGGGCAGGCTTCCAGCTTTGATTCATATGTGTTACCTGCTGATTATTTCACTTACAAGTAAGCAGATAAAATGTCTTGATTATGAGTTCAAGTGTGGCTTTTGCATTTGGAATCTGTTTCTGCAAACTCTCCATATGAAGTCTAAAGGGATTGTCGGTGTCAGTGAAGCAAGTCATCATCAGGCAGAAAAACAAAAGTGGATCTAAATTAACTATAGGCGTTGCAAAAAATGAAAGGAGGAATGCACTGGTGTGTCCCAGAAGGCCCAGAAGATTTTGGTGGATGACAAAAGAATTCTTGCCCTTGTTAAGGTATTGGCCAGATCAAGAACAGCATCTGAGAATCGTGTGTCAAAGTCAACCACCAAGTAAGTTAAACACAGGATGGAACTCTCAAAAATGGAGTTTGCAGAAAACATTGAAAAAGCCTGCAAACTTCTTATGCAACATCCTCTGGATCCTCAAATTTTTTGTTAAAAAATTATTGTCATTATTAAAACATAAAAACAATAAAACATAAAAAAATAAAAACAAATGAATTAAAATAACTCATTTTACTTAACTGTATACAGGATAATAATGCTGCTAATACTACTATTGATGTAGTAATAATAATAATAATAATAATAATAATAATAATAATAACCTGAGGGTTGTTATAGGAAAAACATTGTCCACTATATGTCATTTAGACAACAATAAAAATTAAAGAATACTGTTACTATTAATCAACAGTACGCAGGATAACAATTATGATAATACTACTACTGTAATAATAATAATAATAATAATAATAATAGGAAGAAAAAGAAGAAGACGATTTGTTCATTTAATTTAATTTATTAAGAATTTATTCTGCCATACGACTCTTTGAATCCACGCTATGTACTGGGAATCGACTCGGTTCTTTTTTTTTATTCGATTCAGTGAATAATTTTAGGCGGTACATACTGAATACATACGGGTCCTCAGTCTGGTGACGTCACAGACACGGACCGCTTTCACGTGCGCTCTTTCTTTTCTCGGCTAGCTTTGCCGATGCGGTGAGGGCTCGTCTCTGTTCGCGCGCGGATGGATGAAGAAGATCGAGTAATTTCTCAATAAAAATCTCGACAGCCTCGAATTTCGCCCTGCGAAGCAAAAGACACGACAATGCCGGCGTACTTTCAAAGACCGGAGAACGCTCTGAAAAGAGCGAACGGTAAGCGTTCGCGCGCCGTGTCTCTTGCCCCGGTTACGCTGCATCATGGCGCGGCCGCCATGTTGATTTTTTTCCCCCCCCTCATCAGCGTGAAACCCAGGGCGCGTCTTAATTCGCTTGTGCTCGCGCTACACTAGAGCACTACGAAGGGTTTAGAATAATGGCTCGTGCACCCTATGAAGTGACAGTGTGTGGTATTTGGGATACAGCCTGTGTTTCAGCGCTAACAGGCCTGCTTAGCTTAGGAAGCTAGCTATTAACAATGGTTTATAGTTGTAGTGATGATAAGATAATGTTTCTAAATGTACTTGTTGGTATTTCACTCACGATAAAATCATGTAAGTCCCCCAATGAGAAATAATTTGATAACTGGCTGAAAACAGGATGAGTGAGCTAGCTAGGTTACCTGCGTAGTGACGTTTACTTGAATATGTAAAAATAAACAAATAATATACAGCATATCTTGAATAATTCGATCCTATACATTTCCTTTTCACGTTCAAGTTTCACCAAGGCACATTTTTTTGAATATTTGTCCAGTTTTTAATTGCAATATGTCTGCCTGGTCGTCAGCTAATAAGCTCCATCAGTGCTTTAAGCACATACGTCATCTATATAAACCACTAGAACTTGTATTTTATATGCATGTCATTTTGAGCTTGCATGACTGAACACCTTGGTGAACATGAAGATTTAAACCCAGTGAATCAAATCAATGTGTTTTTCTTCCTTTCCCCCCATTTAGAGTTTCTTGAAGTTGGTAAGAAGCAGCCTGCTTTGGATGTCCTCTATGATGTCATCAAGAGCAAAAAGCATCGAACATGGCAGAAGATCCACGAGCCGATCATGCTCAAGTACCTGGAGCTCTGCGTGGACCTGCGCAAGAGCCATCTGGCCAAAGAGGGCCTTTACCAGTACAAGAACATTTGTCAGCAGGTCGGTTAAAAAAATTACATTTGCACGCTCAGTGTGTTACTGACAATGGACTATACGATAAATCATAATATAGATGCAAGTCTACACTATATACACAAATGTATTAGGTCAAACCTGGTAATTATTAAATTTGGGTGTTTCAGTTAGGACCCTTATCCCTGGTGAAGGACAATCTTAATGCCTCATTATCCCAAGACATCTTGGACAATGCTATGCTACCCTTTTCTATTCCAACATTACAGTGCTCCAGTGCACACAGCAAGGATTATAAAGACATGGTTTTGCTGTGCCCTGGCCCTGACCTCAACCCCATAAAGCACCTTTGGGATAAATTAGAGTGGAGATTGCGAGCCTGGCCTTCTCGTCCAACATCAGTGCCTGACCTCATAAATACCCAACATTTAAACAAATGGGCACGAATTCCTACATAAACATTTTAAAGTTCTGTGCACAGCCTTCTAAGAAGAGTGGAAGCTGCTATAGCTGCACAAGGGGAGCTTAATTTCATATACGGTATCATGGCAAGTTTGGCCAAATATATTTGTCCATGTAGTTGTATATCATGTGTGTAAGTACGACGTTAATGAACATTGTGTGCTTCAGTAGAAATTTTGCCTCCTGTCAAAGAGGCTGTTTTTTGTTTGTTGCGAAATTTTGTAGCATCACAGCATTGGTTGATGACCAATTCAAACAAACAAAACATATAAACAGCTGGTTATGAGGGGCGGTCATAAAATGCATATTATCGTATGGGGAGGGAAAAGGATTTTTCCCAAATTGTGTCTCTGAAAATGAGTGAATTTTTGAACATTTCTTCTTGTCTAAAGAGCCCATGGTATAATTCCACATCATGCTGCAAAAATGCCGCACCCGGTTGAAAAGTTTGAAGTGTTTCTTCTTCGTAACAACGCACCAGCCCATTTAGCTCACGAAACGGTGAAACTTATGGGCAACTTGTGGTGCAAAATTCTGCCTCATCCCCCCCGACCTCGTACCCCGGACGTCTTTTTCTTCCATCACTTAAAGAAACCACTTTGTGGCAGGTGTTGGATGACGACAAGGTGATTACCGGGGTGGAACTTTTCCTCAAGCGACAAAGAGAAGGCTTCTTTAAAGACCGTCTCCACCAGCTCATCCATCATTTGGAGAAGTGTGTCGCCTTAGGTGGAGGACATATGGAGAAGGACTAAGGTCACAACCTTTTTTTTTTTTTTTTTTTTTAAAGGCCTTGTAGGCAAAAAGAGGTAAACTACAAATTTATCGGCTTATGTACTCAATGGAGTACTGTTGAGTGTAGAGTGACGTGTCTCAGTAATTATGAAGGCTCTGCTGGGAAAAACAGACATTACATCATCTTAATTCTAATACAATGAGAACTTTTTTTAAAAGTTTTTTTTTCCTCTCCCCTCTTCAAGACTGCACACTTTTGTAGTATTTTCTGAATGTCCCATTTCAGCTCTTTCAGAAAGTATCTGCTCAAAGGAAATGTAATGGGGCGGGAGAAATGATGTGGCTTTCTTTTGCTTGGTTAATCAGAATAAGGAATCAGCCGTCATGTTGCTTGTTGATTAAGAAACCTGGGTGTAGCAGCGCAGGCACGTGGGTGTTAGGGTGTGACTTGACAGATAATGCTGAAGGGAGGGAGGGCCTGGGTTTTGTTTTGAGTAAAAAAAATAATAATGGAAAAATTATGTGCTGGCTTTATCTTGAGGTAAATCTTTGACTCTGTACCTGGTTGTTGTTTAGTAAAAGATGTTGCTTTGTCTCTCAGGTGAATATCAAGTCTCTGGAGGATGTGGTTCGTGCCTACCTGAAACTTGCAGAGGAGAAGACTGAGACGGCCAAAGAGGAATCTCAGCAAATGGTGTTGGACATAGAGGATCTGGATAACATTCAGACCCCTGAGAGGTACATGACAATGTCAGAGTAGTCTGGATTACATTCATTTGTTTAGATTCTGATCTGCTAAGATGATGATGATAAACTGCCAGTATGATGCGATCGTTTTTATTATTTTTTTTTTTTTCTCCTTGCGTCATCAGTGTACTGCTGAGCGCCGTGAGCGGAGAGGACACTCAGGACCGTACGGACCGCTTGCTGCTCACTCCTTGGGTCAAATTCCTGTGGGAGTCATACCGTCAGTGTCTGGACCTGCTGAGGAACAACTCCAAAGTGGAGCGTCTTTACCATGACATCGCGCAGCAAGGTCTGTGCATGACGTAGACATGTCCAACTCCTGATTTTATCCTGCATCAGAACTACTTACATGTTTGCTGTCTTTAAAAAATTTATATATTTATTTATTTGTTTATTATAAACAGCGTTCAAGTTCTGCCTGCAGTACACCCGCAAGGCCGAGTTCCGTAAGCTGTGCGATAACTTGCGCATGCACCTGGGTCAGATCCAGAGGCACCACAACCAGAGCACAGCCATCAACCTGAACAACCCCGAGAGCCAGTCTATGCACCTGGAGACTCGTTTGGTGCAGCTGGACAGCGCCATCAGCATGGAGCTCTGGCAGGTGAGGCTGTGAATGTGTCAGGATTGATTGACAAGAATGACAGGGGGAACACAAAAATCTTATTAACCCCAATAACCAATCGCGTTTCAGGAAGCTTTCAAGGCGGTCGAGGATATCCACGGACTGTTTGCGCTCTCTAAGAAGCCCCCCAAGCCCCAGCTCATGGCGAACTACTACAACAAGGTGTCCACTGTGTTCTGGAAGTCAGGGAATGCTCTGTTCCACGCTTGCACGCTGCACCGCCTCTACCATCTCTCTAGAGAAATGAGGAAGAACCTTACCCAGGAGGAAATGCAAAGGTGGGTGTCTTGTCTTTTTTTTTTTTTTTTTCTTCTTCTTTTCAATGATTATCTGATATCAGATTATCAGTATGAGAAAAATGCAAATGTTTTACACGTAATGTCTTTTACAGGATGTCGACACGTGTGCTTTTGGCCACTCTGTCCATCCCAATAACCCCCGAGCGTACTGATATCGCCCGCCTGTTGGACATGGATGGGATTATTGTGGACAAGCATCGCAGACTGGCCACTTTGCTCGGCCTGCAGTCGCCACCCACTCGCCAGAGTCTCATCAACGACATGGTAACCTCAATTTTGATTAACTTAAGCTGCCAGCCGTTAGTATTTAATACAGATAGACTTAGACATTCGAGTTACGAATTTCCACGGGTATGAACGTACCGCGGTTCTACAAACATTCGTAGATACGGACAATTCACAGAAGTAGCTCAGGTATATTGTACAGAAAATAGACACTGCAGTGCACCAGATACCAATATTTACAATCGCATACAATATTTTCAGTGCGTAAGTGAATGTATAAAATGTCTAAAGTCCTGAGGGTCAACAATCCTAATATCCTCAACAACATCCTAAAATCCTTAACGAAACCGAGTTCACAGTCCAATACGGTGGGGGGGAAAAAAAAACACGCTCTGAGACTAAATGGTGTCCGAGGTTCTCTTCTTGATTTAAAGGCACAGAGACAACACTGTGAGATTAAGTACTCTTTAGGTGCAGTTACGGTTTTGGCCACATGATGGGGATAGTGGGGGGAAAGGGGACAGATGTTTTCAAGGTGATTGGGTTTGCGTTTGAGATTTGCGTATATAGTCGTGTACGAGTCTGGCACCACATTTAAAAGGTCACTAAATGTCTTGCAGGTGAGGTTTAATCTTCTTCAGTACATCCTTTCCGAAGTCAAGGAGCTGTACAGCTGGCTGGAGGTCGACTTCCATCCCCTCAAACTGTGTGGCCGGGTCACAAAGGTACAGCGCTGGCATTTGTGAAATCGAATGGTTTAATCAGTGTTTCGGAGGTTCAGGCGTTGTTGTAAGTCCTTGTCTGGTTGTATCCAGGTGCTGAACTGGGTGAGGGATCAGGCAGAGAAGGAGCCTGATCTGCAGCAGTACGTTCCTCACTTGCAGAACAACACCATCCTCAGACTTCTGCAGCAGGTTGGTGTGCTGAGTTAAAAAGTAGAACATTTCACTGTGGGAGCTTCTTCGTCTTTGAACAACATCTAATGTGTTCAAATCCTTCGGTGTGATGTTTTCAGGTGGCACAGATCTACCAGAGCATCGAGTTCAGCAGGCTGGCCTCTCTCGTGCCGTTTGTGGACGCTTTCCAACTGGAGCGCTCCATTGTCGACGCTGCACGTCACTGTGACCTGCAGGTATGTTATAGTTAACGCTTCTACCTCCTGATTTTGTTCAAAAAGGAGCTGGATCAAAGTTGATGGTTTCTGTTTTTTTATTTTTTTTTAAGGTACGCATCGATCATACGTCCCGAACCCTGAGCTTTGGCTCTGATCTGAACTACTCAACTAAAGAGGACGCCCCTGTTGGACCTTTCCTGCAGAACATGCCTTCTGAACAGATCCGTAACCAGCTCACGGCAATGTCGTCCGCTATGGCCAAGGCCATTCAGATCATCAAACCGGCTTCCATTCTGGTAAGGACGCGAAATAATGCCGTAGGTTCTTGCACCCGTGTCTTTAACTTGCTTCTGCATTTATTACGGTAGTTAAAGCTTTCCATTAATAAGATGATGTTGCATTTCTCGCTCTTTCGTGCACCGTTGCACCGCTCTAATTGGATAATCTCCTCCTCTTGCAGCAAGAACGGGACGAGCAGAGTCAGCAGGCCATCACTGCCTACGTTAAGAACGCTCGTAAGGAGCACCAGCGCATCCTGGCCCGCCGCCAGACCATCGAGGAGCGTAAGGAACGCCTGGAGAGCCTGAACATCCAGCGAGAGAAGGAAGAGCTGGAGCAGCGCGAGGCCGAGCTCCAGAAGGTGCGCAAGGCTGAGGAGGAGCGCCTGCGCCTTGAGGCCAAGGAGAGGGAGAAGGAGCGCATCATGCAGGAGCACGAGCAGATCAAGAAGAAGACTGTGCGCGAGCGTCTCGAGCAGATCAAGAAGACCGAGCTGGGAGCCAAAGCGTTTAAAGACATCGACATTGAGGTACAAATATATGATGAGCGTTACACAAAACTAATCTTTTTCAGCAGAGTTTAGTTAAACTGTTGTGGGTTTTATAGACCGGTCTAGATTATAGACCGGCTTTCATCTTTTCTTCCATCAGACCACATGCCTTATTTTTCCCTCCTCATTTCTTGAAAGGCCACACTTTATGCTCTTTAAGCAAATCAAAGCCTTTTTTTTTTCTGATTAGATTGACATTTGTTGTTCTTATGGCCTCACAGCTGTTTAGTCCTAATCCTGAAAGTCCTCATTTGTATTTTTACCACGCAACTTCACCAAGCGTTTAAGTGATTTCTAATTATGATTCACAAGACTAAGCTGTTTACTAGTTTATTGAGAATTTATTGCTCGCTTACAGCGATTAATCATTCAAGTATTAATCTAGACTGGCTCAGTTGCTACAGTTAATAGTGGAGCATTTAAAGAGCTTAATCAGCATTTTTAATTTGTTTAATCGTCTCATATTTATTCATCATTTGATTATATGATACAAAGGCTTTTAGTTTGTTGGGAGTAAAATACAAAATATAGTATAGTAATGTTTTTTTTTTTGTTCAGGGGAATGAAACTAATAAATCTGAAAGTCTCGTGTTTTTTTTTTTTTTTTTTTTTTTTCCCTTTTCCTTTCTTCTTCTTTTTTTTGGTCCGTTTTCCCTCTTGCGACCCGAGAGTTATCTGTGAATATTTTTTTTTGTGTGTTTACCTGCATCTCTGTTTTATCTGTGCAGGATCTGGAGGAGTTGGATCCTGATTTCATCATGGCCAAACAGGTGGAGCAACTCGAGAAAGAGAAGAAAGAGCTGCAGGAACGCTTAAAGAATCAGGAAAAGAAGGTGGGGGTTGTAGGTTACATGGAGACAAATAACCTCATTTAGTTCACACGTTTTGATATTTGAGCTTGCGTTCCGTCTTAAAGCACTTTGGACAGGGAGTTCATTCTTCACATTTTTTTTTTTCCGCCTTAAACCTGGATTCAATTTTCCAAATATTTTAATGTCTGTGAAATTGTAGCACAGGCGCATTTATTTCTAATAATAATTCATTAGATACATGAGGGTTTTTGTCTGTTAATGTGTTTTCAGATCGACTACTTCGAAAGGGCGAAGCGTTTGGAGGAAATCCCCATGATTAAAAAGGCCTATGAGGAACAGCGCATCAAAGATATGGAGCTGTGGGAGCTTCAGGAGGAGGAGAGGGTAATGCCTTGCAGTTCATCTCAACAGTCTGAATAGCCCAAAAGATAATCCTCTGCTTGCCTTTAGAAGTTCTGTCGTAACGGTGCATACTTGGAAACAATACTCTCTAACAATATTTTCTGGCTGGAGAAAGTTCTTTCTGGGTTTTGAGAGCCGGTAGTCAGAAATGTCTTTTTAATAATCTCTAGGTTCTAGATAATCATAATGCTTGCTCTTATAATAATGATGTCTCGCTTCATAAGTTAAAATGTGTTAGTCTGGTTATGTGAAACTGGAAAGAAAGGTGACTCTGAACATGTGTGACTAAAGGCATCTCTGCTTATGATCGTTATTTCATAATGTGCATCTATATCAGATCAGCAACATGCAAGTGGAGCGTGAGAAGGCTCTCGAGCACAAAAATAGGATGTCCAGGATGGTGGAAGATAAGGAGAACTTTGTGTCTAAAATAACAGCTGCCCGAAGCTTCATCTACGAAGTAAGAGTTTTGTTGGTGGAGATAATTTCATGCTTTGCTTAGAGCTGATTTTGCTCCAAGCGACTTCTTACACTTTTTTTATTATCTCGAAGGAAAAACTGAAGCAGTTCCAGGAGCGCTTGGTGGAGGAGAGAAAGAAGCGTCTCGAAGAGCGCAAGAAGCAGCGTAAGGAGGAGCGACGGAGCGCTTTCTATCGCCAGAAAGAGGAGGAGGCTCAGAGGATTATGGAGGAACAGCTGAAAAAGGGTACAAGAGATTTTCATTCTTTATAACCTACTCCATGTTGTACTTGACTTTTGGATACAAGAACAATTCACTAGAAATTATTATTATTTTTTTTTAAATAAATGCCTATTAAGTGTCCTATTAAGACGCCTATTTAGCTGACTAGCTGAGACAAACCAAGTACTGTAAGTAAAGATAACACATTTAGTTTGTAACTACTATATAAATAATAGTGTTTTTAAATAATCAAAGCTTCAGGGTGAGGTCACCGTGAGTGTACCAAAGGAAACCCTCTAACACAGTGATGTCACGATGGGTCCATAAAGGGCCGGTGTATGTGCAGGTTCGTTCCGAACAAGCAGAAGCCACACCTGATTCCACTTGTCTTAAATTGGTCTCTTTAGATTTTAATACACTTATCAGGCCTGGCTTCTGCTTTGTCAGAATGAAAACCTGCACATAAAAGAGCACTTTTGTATAATTGCAAGTTTTTGAGACAGAAGTTGAAACTTGTTTACATGTTTTTAATATGTACATGTACAATAGTACAGGAAAAATGTGTCCTCTATGTAATTTAAAAGTCATCATGATGTTACTGGAGAACATCATGTCGAGCTACACGTGTCGTTCCTGAGCTGCCAGTTGATTGACACATTCACATTTCGTACAAACTTCCATAACTTGGTGCAATACAAATAAAAGTGAATTTTAATTTCATTACTGATTGGCGTGTTGTTTCAGAGCGCGAGGAGCGTGAGCGTCAGGAGCAGGAGCAGAGAGAGGAGGAGGAGCGCGAGTACCAGGAGCGCCTGCGCAAGCTAGAGGAACAGGAGAGGAAGCAGCGTGCCAGGCAGCAGGAAATCGAGGATCGTGAGCGACGCAAGGAGGAAGAGCTAAGAAAGCCCCCGGAAGAGAAGGCCACCAAGGTAATAAAAAAAACAAGACAAAACAAAAAGACACACACACACACACACTCATCGTCTGTATCGCTTTATGATGTGTACAGGATCACGGGGGGTGGGGGGGTGGGGTCTGGTGCCTATCCCAAGAGAACTTGGTGCACGAGCTGGGGTACTGCCTGGATAGGGTGCCAATCCATCTCAAGGCACACACACACACACACACACACACACTACGGGCAATTTGGGAACACCAGTTAGACTAATTTGCATATCTTTTGGATTGTGGGAGGAAACCCACCAAGCAGGGGAGAACATGCAAACTCGCACACAGGTGGGAATCGAACTCAGACCCTGGAGATACAAGGCGACAGTGCTAACCACTACACCACCATCCCGCCCACACGCATACAATCATCTGTATCTACACTTTGCTCTCTATCGCTCTCTGGTGCTTTTGCAAAGCAAAAGGATTTTTTTTTTTTTTTTTTTTAAGCAGAATTTTCTCAAGGCTCAGCATTTTTTTCAATTAACAAATTTCGATGTCGTACCCATGAAGTATGTAGAATATTTAAAGAAGTTTGTTATAACGGTGTTAAATTCCTTAATGAAGTAAATGATCCTAGACTTTTTAAACATCATTTATTTACCTTTTTATTTTAAAGATTTTTTTTTCCCCTCCCCATCGCTTTTTGCCTTGCGTATTTTTTAACAGTGTTGTATTTTTACATACAGGCAGATACCGTGCAGCCTGACTGATGGGGTTAATTTAACTGGTAGCGCTTTATGTGGACATGATGTGATTTAGAGGCTTTACAGTTTAAATTGGGGCACTTGTGAATCCAATATTATGACTCAAATTTAATTTGGTTAGTTTGGTTTGTTTACAAGGTAATTGAAGCCAATAGATGCCTATTCTATAAGGGGCACCTCCACTGTGCTCCACTGAGTTGAAAGCAAACCCTGCAAACAAGACGTCTTGTTTAAGTAACAACCAAAAAAAATAAAAACCCTATGCTTCTGACTCATTTCCACTTCCTTATACTGCTGACGGTCTGAAAAGGAAAAAAAACCCTCTAGAGTAAATAGTCTTAGTGCTGGCTGTTCCTCTTTTTTTTTTTTTTTTCCCCAACCACCCTTGTAATGATGACTTGCAAAACCCTTTTTCTTTTCTGCTCATTGATGCATAAATATAAAGACCAGCTTAGAGTGTAATTTGCTCTAATGACCGATAAGTGTCATGCACGAGTGTGACACAAGTTAAATCTAAGTGAAGAACTAGACTCGACTGTTAATGTTTGGTGATGTAAGTTAATAACAAGGTTGTTCCAGTAAATGTTGGTCCGTTACTGCAGGACTGGGCTGAGAAGGACGACGGCGCCTGGAGGAAGCGTACGGAGACCACTGATTCAGAGTGGAGACGTCCTGCTCCTGATAAGTGAGTGGATACTAATTTATGTTAGGATTCTTCTGGGAGGTCAGACGCTGAGCGAACACTATGAACAACAGTAGGCCTACGTTTTACTGTTTTGTAGAATGTGATTTAGGTGTTTAACTTTTTGATTTAACTTTTGAAGCAGGGATTGGCGTCAGGAAGGACGTGAGGAAAATGAACGCGAGGAGCGCGAGCCACCCTTCAGAAGAGGCGGTGAGGGTTCACGTCGCGGACCTTCGGATGACCGAGGCCTTCGTAGAGGCTTCGATGATGACCGTGCACCCAGACGCGGCTTTGACGACGATCGCGGCCCTCGACGTGGCTTTGACGACGATCGCGGCCCTCGACGCGGCTTTGACGACGATCGCGGCCCTCGACGCGGCTTTGATGAAGATCGCGGCCCCCGACGCGGCATGGACGATGATCGTGGTCCTAGGAGGGGATTTGATGATGACCGTGGCCCTCGCCGCGGAATGGACGAGCCCAGAGCCTCCAGACGCGGCGCTGATGATGACTGGGGTCCTAGGAGAGGCGGCGGCGATGATGAGAAGGGAGGCAGGAGGGGCGGCGATGATGAAAGAGGAGGCAGGAGGGGCGGCGACGATGAGAGGCCTTGGAAACCTTTGGGCAGACCAGGTGTGGATGGTGTTTTATAGGATTATATGAATTGGTCATTTTTACAGCCGTTGTTTCTGAAAAATTACAAATGACTGCCTTTTTTCTTTTTCTTTTTTTTCTTCTTTTGCACACAGGTGGCTGGAGAGAGAGGGAGAAGGCTCGTGCGGAGAGCTGGGGTCCTCCGCGTGAATCTGGTGACCAAGATGATGACGAACGCGATGGAGATGAAGGTCACGAGGAAGAACCTTTCAGAGAGCGTCGTCCACCCAGGTACTCGTGTGTAACTTTTTTTTTTTTAAATGGTGCTTTAAAAAATAAAAAAACAATGTTCTGGCAAATAAGGAACCTGCAGGGACCTGAGATGTTTAGTGTGTGTTGTGTAAGTAACCTGGAACTAATCTGAAACTTGAACCTTGGTTGTAGGGAGGAAGGAGCCTGGAGGAAGGGCGGATCTGATGAGCCCAGCAGTTGGCGTGACAGCCGCCGTGAGGACTTCGATCGTGGTGAACGGCGTGACGTCAGAGACCGTCGTGACGACAGGGACCGCCGTGATGACAGGGACCGTGATCGCGATCGTGATCACAGACCCGCAAACCGGGACCATGAAGAGGGTACGGCACTTGTTTATATTTGACTATATTTGTTATTGGTCATTTAAAACTTTCATGTGTGTGTGTGACCTGGCGTGTTTCATGTGTGATTCAGGCGGTTCCTGGCGCCGTGCAGAGGAACGTCGAGAAGATCGCAAGGAAGACCGTGACACTCCTCCGAGACCTCGCGACCGCAACGATGATAGAAACGCCTGGCGCTCCGATAAAGAAAAAGACCCCCAGCGACGCACCAAGAACGAGACGGACGATGACGGGTGGACCATGGTGCGCCGCTGAACGCCTCCCGCCGTCTCCCAATAGCCTCCACAACCTCGATCTATTAATCAATCACATTGATATTGTGACAACAACTTCTGACATAATTGTTAACCAAATTATCATATAGAATTTTACAAAGTTTGACTTGTCATGCCAAACCTTTGGGAGTCATTTTGATCTGCTTTATCTCTACATCGTTTTGCTTTTGTGCATGCATGGAAGATTTAATCGATCTCTCTGGGATAAACAGAGTGGGTGAAGAGATGCAATGTGAAAAATACACAAATGATTAGAATATCCTGAGATACTTTATGAAAACAGCTGGCACGGAAGTTGGCTTTGATAAATTTTGATGGCAGTTGATTCCTCACTCTGGCTGCTGCTCCTGTCGTGGGTTGTGTGCTTTTTAGAAATATGAAAACTTTATTAATAAAGTCATTTGCTCAACAAATAGATTCTTCGCTGTTACTCAATTATGATGGTATGGAAGAGGGAAGCAGCTCTGAGTTTATAGAAGTTGTCAGATGATGTTGAGTAATATATTTATTTTAATTAACAGGGTCATGTATGTATTAAGATTTGATTTATTATGGGGGAAATAAGGAACAAGATGCTTGCTCTTATCGTACAACAATCGACAACTTGTAGTAAACTAGCAGACAGTTTGCTAATGATTACTACTTGAATTTATTACTGAGCAAGACATCTTTATAGTTCTGTTTAATGTCTTGTTCACAAGACTGGCTGTCACTTCATTTATAGCAGCAACGTTCTGTTACTTCAGCCGAAGTTTATATTTATTTGGGGGTCACGGTTGGGGGTCATGCATTTTGAGAAGGCATCCGTTTATACTGGTTTTATATATCGATCTTTTTTTTTTTTAAATCCTAAAAATATCAAAAAACATGTTTTTGTAACACGAGTCCTCATGAAACATCTTAGGGCTTTTAAAATATTTGTAAACAAGGTGTGTTGTGGTCCACCAAACCATTAAGACTAGCATTCAGGAATTCAAAATTCAGAAGTAAATATTCACAGGTGTTAAAAAGAGACGGCCTTCCTGGCACATTTTGCTGAAGATCCTGCTTGAAGCTGCATCATCTTTCATGTTAAACTTTGTTTAACTGGTTTACAGCTAGAAGCGCATAACACAACTTAAACTCAATAAAATGTTTAGTGATTGCTTAATACAAATAGGTTACAGTGTTGATGAATGTTATAAAAATAAATACTTGTACTTGAATTGATTAAATAATACTGAGGCATCACTAATCAATGAAATGATCACTGTAGAACAATTTTTACAACACGAATAATTGCACAGTATTGATGTCATTGCAAAGCCTGGTGCGAGACCTCCTTCTCCATGCTGTGTGTGATGGTTGAGTCGCCACAGGAAAGAAGATTGACCTGATGAAACCTTTGGAAATGGAGCTACCGTTGGCTGGGAATCAAATGCTGATCTGACATTATTTTAGCAGCAACAACAAAAAAGATTTCTTGTTTGCTGTTTTAACACTGATATGATATAAAGTTAAACCATCATATGTTACTAATTTATGTTAGACTTTGGAAGGTAGTTTGCAAAATGTTTTGTAATTGAAATAGATTGTTTTGTAATTACTTCAACATATATTTATGCTTGATATTAAACCGTAATAGTCACAATTCCCATAGTTTAGTGGTGTGTAAATATTTTTTAAAGAAAAATCAGAATCATGTCAAAAAAAAAAACTTCATCCAACTGTGAGTGTGGAAATGAGACTTTTGTCTCACTCCTTGTCTACTTATACTACATGTATAATGAGTGTTTGTGCCACAGCATTATCAGAGTAATAAGAATGTGATTATTCATGATGTACAGTATAAATCCTGGGCGGTTACGATGATAGACTTTTAAGATGGTTATAGAGAAAATGTGATGCTCGTCACCCTTTCAGAAACTAAAACTAAACTTCTGTTAGGAGGCGAAACAGTTTAACAGGAACTTTAGACGTCCAGACTTGCCCATTCCCAGGTCGTTCTGAGCCTCCATAAGTATGTTTATAAACATAAAATTCTTACTGGCTCATTGTCCAGAGCAGCATAACCCCTCCTTTCATCTCTCCAGGAGCCCCAGGTGGGACAGACCAGCTTTTCTTTCTCTTTCCTTCTTTCTACTGGATTTAGTGGCCCACCTGGTTCCAGCACCTTCAGCTCACCTTCAGGTGGTCTCGATCCTGTGTGTCTCACAGTGACAGGTCAGACCTCACCCTCAGACCACTGAGCCACCGGTGCCTTCAAACAGCAGTGCGTTTTTTGGGGGGTTTGTCTTTGTACTTATACAATATACAAGCTAATTCTAAGGGTTGATGCAGAACTAAAAACTGCTTAAACCAAGTCCAGGGTATTGAACCTATAAGTGGCGAAGCTGAGATGCCTTTCAACACACTCTTTACACGCTGAGCCACGAGTAACTTCATAGAATTTGCTCTTTTTTTTTTTTTTTTTTAAAGTCAATACATCGTTCATCACATACGTCACCACTCTAAAGAGAGATTCAAAAGAAAATACACAACAAACTCCTGCTCCAGTGTAGCAAAGTGGTTGGTGTGTCGGTGACTTCAAAGAGCAGGTGGTCTGCGGTTCGAATCTGTCGGGAGAGAATGTTAAGGTCTGGGTGTGACGTCATGTTTCACGTGCGCTCTTGCTTTGACTTGATCTCGTCTCACTAAAACGTGTGCACACACGTGATATCTGGGAATAAATTATGGTCATATCAGCTCCAAAGTTCAGATTATTTGAATTATGCTGTTCAGGATAGAGACTGGTGCTCTAGTGGGACGTGGAATGTGGAATTAATGAAACAGGTTGAACCTGTCTTTAAGGTGGGACCAAGGAATAAACAAATGACACACTGGGGACTGATAGCAGGGCGTCCTCGATCAGAAACTTGTTTAGACATATTATTATTCCTTCCAGCAAAGTGTTTTCGTTTTTTTTCTGTCTCTAGATGCCTCTTCAGGGACGTCAGACATGGACACAGTAACTACACGATAGTGTCAGTCGCCCAGCTTAATCGTAAACCCATAGGAAAAAAAAAAAAAAACATTTTCCCTCGTCACGTCCAGCTGTTCCACAGAAGGAAAACTTGAGTGTAGGTTTCGTTTCTGTGCAGCAGCTCCACCCCTCAGCCCTTCCTGTTATTCGCCTCATCATCCAGCACCGAACCGCAGTGTTTACATGATGGTTTCTCGTAAGTATGTCTCCTCTGAACCTCTCAGATCAGATCAAAGGGATTTTTAAGGATCAATGATCAATGATCTTAGACGCTCACATGGTATTGATGTGTTTCTTCTCTTGTCTGTCGCACAGCGGTAACAATAGCAGCTGTAGCCGGAGCAGGTAAGCCGTCGCTCTCACTGTGTATCTGTTCATCTAAACTAAGACAGAAAGCGGTTTGATTGGTGCCGATTGGTCACATTGTAGTGCGTTTAGAAGCTTTAAAAGCTTTCTGGTATCAGACTTGTTGTGTAAATTTCTACTTAAATCAATAATATAAGAAAAATGCTCGATGAATATGATTATTGTATCTACTGTTCACTGTCTATACATTTTATTATAGTTCATTATTGACTCTTTTGTTGTGCAATTTAACGCTGAATTGTATAGCAGCAAGCGGACAACATGTCACTGCTAATCTGCTCGGTCATTGGCTAAATTCCCAGCTCTCTCTCTCTCTCACACACACACACACACACACACACACACTGTATCAGGCCCCTTTGCCCCTCCTGATATGGTGGCAAAAATCCTGCGTCAGACCTGCCACCATATCAGGAGGGGCAAAGTCAGCTTAGCTTAGGACAACTTTTAGAGTCACGAGTTGGCAGTGTGTGTGTGTGAAAGAGAATCATTTGGTGTGAACAGTCATGGGTTAAACTGGAATTTAGGAGAAGTTCTCAAGTAGGCTGTGATTTCTATACTCAGCAACAAAAGAAACGTCCCTTTTTCAGGACTGTGTATTTCAACAATGATGTTGTAAAAATCCAAATAACTTTACAGATCTTC
>JAQMYJ010000039.1:31485575-31566650 GCA_030014305.1 Clarias laeviceps
CTTATGGTGTTGACTCTTTTAGTGTTCATACAAATATTTACACATTAAGTTTACTGAAAGTAAAAACAGTTGAAAGTCAGAGGACGTTTCTTTTTTTTGCTGAGTATATATACTGTATATTAGGACACAGCAGAGGAAGCTGGAAGAATTTCCAAAAACTTTTTTTTTTAATCACTGGGAACAGGATTTGCAATTCAGATCAACAAAGTAATGATGGAATACAAAGAAAAGACAATATTTTGAAAATAACATTGTGGTAAAGCTCATGAACTCATTGCTTCTCACTACAAGCTGAGTGTCAGATTTAGTACAACAAACACTTTAAATTTACTGTTTGTAAGAAAAGGACAAATCACCACTTTTAATCACAATTTTATACATTTATACATATAGCGATCAGCCATAAAATTTTGACCACTGACTGGAGAAATGAATAAGATCTTGTGACAGAGGCACCTGTAAGTGGATTGGGATAAATCAGAAAGTTGATGTGTTGGTAACAGAAATAATTGGCAAGCTTAAAGATTTGAACAACTTTGACATGAAGGCTTGACGACAGGATCGGAGCAACTCCAAAACTGCAGCTATCATTGGATGTTCCCAGGCTGCAGTAATGAGGAACTAATACAAGTGGCCCAAGGGAAGGTAAACCTGTAAACCAGCGACAGACTTAGGCGGCCAAGGCTCATTGATTAACTCATTGATGGGTGTCGTCTGTGCCAACAGAAGTGCTGCTGTACCTCAAATTGCTGAAAACATGAACGCTGGTTGAGATAGAAAGGAGTCAGCAAGTATGCACATACAGTGCATCATAGCTTGTTGTGTCAGTGCCCATGCTGACCAGTGTCCACTACCAAAAGCTCCTGCAATGGGCACATGAACATGGGAACTGGACCACGGAGCAATGAATGAAAGCGCTGTCTTCTTGTTCAAGAATGGTTTGAAGCACATAAGTTAGGGTGTGGACTTGGCCTCCGATCTGTCCGGATCTCAATCCAATTGAGTGTCTGTGGGGGGTGTTGGAAAAACAGTTCTAATCCATGGAGGCCCCACCTCACATCTTACTGGACTTAAACAATCTGCTACTGATGGCCTGGTGCCAGATACCACAGCACACCTTCAGAGGTGGAGTCCATGCCTCAGTGTGCCAGGGCTGTTTTGGTTGTAAAAGGGGTGGAACTACCCACACTTGGATAAATGTGTGAATAATCATAATGCAACATGGACCTCCTAGTTTTGCACAAGATTAATTAAAATATAGCAAACAAATTAGCATATTAATTAGCAATAAATATTAAGCAGATTAAATTCACAGTAAGGCTCCTAATTCTTTGGATACTCAAGGTTATTGCTAGTTTTGCTGGTTGACACAGTATATTGCAGCTGAAAATAAATTATTTGGTTTGCAGGTATCTGCGTTCAAATTGGGTCAACTATGTAAGAAATACCACACTATTTATATACAATCCTTTAAAGGACCAAAAGTAATTGAATATTAGGCTGCATCAAGTCAACAGTTAAAATGTGGCATTTGGACTCTTGCCTGGACTTCCGTTTTGAGAATTAGCAGCAAAAATCTTTGGGTTGAAATATCTAAAACATCAAAAAGATAAAAACATCAGGTATGGTTAAATCAAATATTTGGTGCATTCTTAAAACAAAAGAGTGCACTGGTAAGCTCAGGAACAAGAATGTCACAATGCCTAGAAGACCATAAACTGGAGGATTAGAGAGTTTGTTCTTCATAAAACAGCATTAAAACAATTGGCCAGATGAAGAACACTCTCCAGGTCATATGTGTATCTGTGTGAAAATCCAAAACAATCAATAGAAGCGATCAATTATCACCAGAGAAATAACAAAGGGTTAGAATTTGTTCTTGTGCCAGTTTGTCCTATAACTTTTGGTCCATTAAAAAATTGGGATGAGCATGCCTAAAAAGCGTCGGAGGTCAATATCCAGGTTGCTTTAAGGTTGCGCCCTGTTAGTGACTCTCACTGGATAGTAAATGTACTCTGTAGACTGTTGGGTACGAATCAATACAACTTTCTAGAGAGACACTGATCTTATTCCGAGTTTTGGCATGATGTATCTGTTGACTCTTCCCAATGTCTGTTTTAAGCTTGCTCCGTGGTGTTAGCTCCTTTCCTGATTTCGGCTGCTGGTTTCACCTCCGGTGGCATCGCTGCAGGATCTGTTGCATCATCAATGATGTCATCAGCAGCTGTCGCTAACGGTGGGGGTGTGGCAGCAGGAAGCTTTGTCGCCACCTTGCAGTCTCTTGGTAACCACAGACAAACTCTGAAATGCACACAACATTGTGTTTATTGCTCTTTTCTCTGAATTAAGCATAATTACTGTATGTTGTTTAGGTGCAGCCGGCCTCACTAAAGCTGCCACAGTTACTGTCGCGTCTGCGGGAGCCACAATTGGTGGAGCAATCGAATGGCTGGCCAGGAATGTCAGGCGCTGAAACCATGTTTTCAACACAGGAAAAACATTGTGGGCTTGCTTGAGGCATAAAAAAATTTATCAGACATCTTATCAGTGTTCTTTTTATTACATTCTTTTGGTTGAACAAATTCACCTTTAAATTGGCTTTTGGTGATTCCATGATTGCAGTTCAATTTGGCATTTATTTAAAAAATAAAAATTCTGTGAACATCATTTAAGTGTTTAAGAAATGTAAAAAATCTGTCTTTGGTTGAAAACAATTGCATTTTGCTTTAATCAAGTGTGGGAGATTTTTGTCTTTCACTGTGATTAAATGTGTTTATCTTAAAACATGCTTACACAGGTAACAGCATTGAATTTTCATTCATAAACAAACCAAATAAAGCCAAGCAAAAAAACAGAATAAGGACATTAAATGTCCATTTTAATAGTGATCAATAAGAGTGGGGAAGACAGCATCCAAACACCATCGGATGTGTTGTCACCGTCACAATCGGCTTACTCATCAGGGACAATCTGATCATTGTGATTCATACATATTTTCTCAAACTTTCATATTAATTTCCCAAATTTTCTTTTGATTCTGTAAAGCTGCTTTACAACAGTGACAATTGTTAAAAGCTGTACAATTGTTAAGAACTCAATTTGAATAATGTCTTTTTTATTTAATGATTAGTATTAATCCATGCATTGGATAAGTTCAAAATTATATTCAATACCACTGAATGGAAAAAAGAGGGGGAGACTTAGTTTTATTCTTTCCATGTTATTCAGAAATGTGATGCAGCTTCCTGTTGAACAGGTGACATTAACTATTGCAAATCTTTTTAGAACTGAATAGGTCCAGGCAAACCGGCTGACATGAACCATTTTAATGGCTATATATATATATATATATATATATATAGGCTATACATACAATATTTGATCAATGATCAGTAATTATTAATAATAAGTAAAATTTCCCTTCTAAACATAATTGTAAATGCAATATCAACGGTACATTAAAACTGGCAGCACAGAGGTGGACCAACCCAATGTTAGGTCATAATATTTTGACTGATCGCATCTAAGCATTTACCAGGCTTAGCATTTTTGTTTAAGATTGTGTCGAACACTGATGTAAATGTATGAATATTGTTATCACATGAACCTGCTAGATTTGCAACAGATTAATTAAAATGTAGCAAACAAATGAGCACATTCATTAAGAATGTCAGATACACATACAGGCCCTTAATTCTTTTGATACTGAAGGATATTCTTATTTTTGCTGTTTACCACTGCAGCTGAAACAAAATTATTCAGCTTGTAAGAAATACAACACTATAAAATCCTTCATTTTTAAAGGACCAAAATTGAATATAGGCTCACATCAAGTCAGATCAATTTTGAGAAGCAGCAGCAAAAATCTTTGGGCTGAAAAATCTAAAACCTATCAAAGAGATCAAAACATCAGGCATGGTTAAAGCAAATATTTGGTGCAATTTTAAAACGAAAGAGTGCACTGGTAAGCTCACGAAGAGGAATGTCACAATGCCCAGAAGACCATAAACTGTGGTGGGTGCAAGTTTCCCCCCCTAATAAAACAGTCAGATGAAGAACACCCTTTAGGACAAAGATGTGTGTTTTTATGTCTCAAAATTAACAACATTCAACAGAATTTTAAATGACATTAAAAATAGCAGTCCAGTGATGGAATACACACACCTATAACTGTATAGCCTATGTCTGTCTGCAGTAGCTCTCTATAGGACCACCCACATATTTAATCCTCCCTTAAATTCTTCTCTTTTCAAATAAGGTAGGGGGAAAAAACCCGCAAAATGAAACATTTAAGCGTACAAAGCGTGACGCATTTTTTTCTGTTCGCCACGTTTCAAGCTCTAGCTGGTGACAATTGAAGGCCTGAATTCCCACGGAAGAGGTGATGAACTTCCCAAACTGGATTAAAGCGCTGTGTTTGCTCAGAAGCTCTTCACTCTGGATCATGGATTTCAGTGCACAGACTTGCCTGTGACCTAACGAGTGGCCATTACATTCATACACTGGGACCTACCGCTGTTTAAACCCCGCCATGAAAGCAGTAATCAGCATGATTCTCCACCTTATACACTAAACAATAGAGACTTTTTGCTTTTAAAGAAATTCGCACGTGCTTAATATTCGTATATTAATGCAAAGATTATAATATTTTTTTTAATAATTAGACGCTAATAATAAAACTGGTAGGCCAAACAAAAACAAAAAAAAAAACCGAAAATGTTCACGTGTTGAGTGTTAAAGCATTGCCACTTGTCCAAAGATAAAAGCATAAGTCTAGATTAAGCTACTTAACAAAGTTGTTAAATAAACTACTTAAACCCTTTGTAGTATTGTATTAGTTCGTGGCAACGGTGCGGTCCACTGGGTTGGATTAACAGGATTAACAATTTATTAAGTAACACTATAAAGCTTAAAAAAAACAACAACAAAGTATCATGGAAAGATTTCTCCACTCCCCAGACAGATACTCATCGGAGTCAAAAAGAATTTTTTGCAATTCGAATAAATTCCAGTACATTTATATTCAAGGATTTGGTTTACTAGTTAATAGGAAAGCTGCAAACGAAATGATGCCTAATTTTCTTACATTCTTACGCTGTGGGCTAAAAATATGTGACATAAATTATGTGTAAAACTTTTTTTCCTGGATAATACAGTAACATTTCGACCTCAACATTTTATATTAATAGCGACAAAAATTGCATCAAGAATCAAGTGGAGAAAAAGTTTCTTGGACGACTCGTTTTCCATTCTCTCTCTCTCTCTCTCTCTCTCTCTCTCTCACACACACACACACACACACACACACTCAGAGCAAACAATAAAATAGTAAGCAGTCATATCGTATTACCGGATGTTACTTTATTTGCGTTGATTCGTTAATCCACTATAGCAGCACCTAAGATTCGTTGCATTTTTCTCTATCCAAAACTATTTTCGCTTTCACAATTCTCCTTTGTCTGTGATAAATGTCCATTAATTCAAAAGTCTCCAAATATTATTGATAATGCTTACAGTGTAGTGGCTACATTTTGACATTGTTATTAATTGAACCTAAAAGTGAAAAATTATAAACTATCGAGAAAGTCAGACTTGGAAGCCTATTAGAGAAGGAAAAAGACACCACCAGCAGGGGAACGTCAGCAGGGGATGGGCTTCTTGGACTCAGAACTAGACTTATTGGTAAACATGCTATACATTAGCAAACACAAGCATAAGCAAACATGTATTATTAAACATTAACCATTTTCTACATAGCATGTAACAACATAAGTCATCTGCAGAGATAAACGTATTACACACACGTTCAGCGATATACGCAAAGAAACGCGCATACGCATGCACTATAACGCGCGCAAACACCTTATATAGACAGACAGACAGACAAAAGATAAACATCTCCATCTAACAAGCATGACCATACTTGATTTCTTCATGAAAATGAAAAATATTTAGACAAAGTGGACTTAATTTCTTTAAAATAAGAAGTTACAGAACACCTTCACTTGCAGCAGGAGAGAAGGCACCTACTTGACCTTTTCCTTTATAGCCTGAAGCTATACATTTCCTTTATTTTATTAACAGTTTAAGGTGTCCATTTGTATATCAGATATAAGTGCAAGCCATTTGACAAGCCTCACAATGACTGTTAGACTAATGATCTGTTGTTGATCTTGTAGTTCTAATGCGTTTTGGTGAAATCCAGTCCACCAAATGTTTGCGCCTATGTTGATTAATACTGCATATGAAAAACTGCACATCATCCCAAATAGTGTGCAAAAATCAAATGTCAACCAAATCACGTGACAACCAACTCGTAATATTAAACTGTGTTCAATATCTATATATTCTATATCATTGGGCTGCTTTAGTAGCGGTTTCCGTATTTAAAACTGTACGGTGTAAAAAGATTTTTGCTGTGATCCACTTTGGAAAGTGTCTCGGGTTTCTTTGTCCCACTTTTAACTTGCGCAGGTTCAGTATTATCAAACATTATATGACCACTTTTAAACACTTATTAGCTAACATGTATCTATTAGAACAAGAACTAGTTTGGTAACACAACTGTGGTTTCTATTTAAAACAGTGAAGAAAGTTGCGGTAGTATGAGCAGCATTTGCCCTGTTTTGGAGTATGGGTGGTTTCCTTTGCACTACGAGTTCATCAGATGAACAAACTTTCGGGAAGAATGATGTAAGAACTACATTATTCTATTCTATATTTATTTATTTATATAAAATTAAATATTCTTACCTCACAACACAGCTGAAATATCACCCATTCTCAAAACAAAAACCTATCCAGAGATCACCTCTTTCTGAAGCACGGCGTTTCCTACAAATATTTATGAAACAAATATGTATGAAACTGTTGTGCCTTGATTTTCCTCTTTTGGAAGAATAAAGTTGTTTTTAGACGGCGTAAACTACCTACTATAGATTATTTGTTCTTCCTTTTCCCCCCCTTTTTGGTATGCAATTCATAAACACACCCACAGGCGGCGTCCTTAGACTTTTTTCGCGCTCTTAACACCAACATCACATTGAATCGTCTTTAGCAGTTTAACATCAACGTTAAGTTAATGGGGAAAGCATACAGAAGAATAAATAATTCCTAGTAGCGCAAAAAATATCAGTTGCTAATACTACAACATTACTAGCGTTGCATCAGCAGTAGTAGAATTAATAATAATAATAATAATAATAAATAGTAATAATAGTAGTTGTAGTAAAAGTAGAGAAAATGATCATATGAACTGTCTCCTATTGTTAGGGAGAAAAGTTAGAAGCACGAGAACGCAGCAGTGCCCTTAAAAAACAACATAAAATTCCTAAAATGCTTCATAACATTTTGCTTAAAGATAGACTGAAATAAATTACCGATTAAAGCTGATTTTTTTAAATTTATTTACATGTTCTCTTGCATTCAGAATATATCAAATATAAACTGATACTATTGTCAGGTATTTTTTGTCCTATCCAAAATCCAAAAGACATGAGAAAATAAAACATCTACATGTGCCACCAACACTAAAGGCTTATTACTAGCGCTGCAATAATAATAATAATAATAATAATTATTATTATTATTATTATAATGTAAAGAGAAGTGTGGAATATTTAAGCAGTGAATATAAATTTGTATATACAATATAATAATCTACTTGGATAAAGCTAATCCGTGTGAGAGGCTGGGGGAAAAAACATTTTAAAAAGGAAGCTACGATGGGAATGAACAGCATATGTATCTTAATTAGGTTTATTTAGTTGTATATTACACATACGGATTATAATAAAACGTACTTGAAGCTTAAATTCCAGAATTTCTGAAAATAGTTGAACTTTTTTAGAAGATGGTTAAACGGCTTTCAATATGCATGCACTATGAATGTGTAAAACAACAACAGAGATACAGCACGCTCCTTTATTCATTATCGCTTTATCCTGCTTTTGAGTTAGTAGCACTGGGCACACACAAGGGATACTTCAAGGATATACTGTATATATATAACCATTTGTGTGAACGTTTTATATATAAAAACGTTTATATATAAAACGTTGCGTATAAACAACGTTTTATATATAAAACGTTCACACAAATGGTTTATAATAATAATATGATTATTACTGTTATAAAAATAATACTGTTGTATGACACATGCAGCAGATTCTGTAAGAGTTAATAAGTCGTACTGTTCATAAAGTGACTCAGGCTTACGGGTCAGTTAATAAGCGTTTATAGAACGTAATGGACCTTTTAACAAACGGAGCTGAAAATCTCGCCTGTGTCTAATAAATGTGCCTCATCCCCCATCCTCCTGACCAATAGAGAGAGAGAGAGAGAGTGAGAGAGAGAGAGAGAGAGTCTAAACTTAACTCATCACATTGGGAAAAAAATGAAAAGGCGGAGGGTCGCAAAGCAAACGCCGGAGAGGCCGCACAGAGTGCAAAACTCGCTGATCTGATGAATTCAGGAATATCTCGAATTAGCGTTCTGTGTTGTTCTGTTGTGCAGCGTTAATCAAGTTGTTTAATTTAGTAACAGTTACTTTTTTTAAATAACTAATCAGCGTTGTGCAAAAGCATAACTATTACGCAAAACACAGAAAAAGGAGGGGGAAAACATTCTTTGGCCTGTCAGACAATTTAACAGTAAGGCGCACAGGTACCTCCGGGTCTCTGCAACGGCTTCAGCGCGTGCATTTCTCCGGTTCCGGTGGAGGGATGCGTAAGGGGTGAAGAGGTGGGGGGGCAAATCCGTTCCGTTTCTCTTCTTGAATCCGCCTCTCTCTCGCTCTCCCCGGTATCCGCTCGGTGAGAGTATCCACGCGCTATAGAGACACTTCTTTCGTCCTCGGACCCTTTAAGGCAAACACCAGCGAGGACCAATCACTGAGCCATCATCATCATCATCATCATCACCACGGCGGCTCCGCAGAAGAGGAAGCTGTTTACAGGAGCTCGGGTGCTAATTAGACTGAACAGAATCTCCGGCACAGCTCGGACTGGACCTGCGTCCATGGAGCGCGCGGAGCAGCACAGCGCGTCCGCCCTGGTCATGAGCGCATTTTCTACAGAGTTTTGAAAAATCTTTCCGCTTTCCCAAATCGACACTGTTTTCAACTCAACTTTTTTTGTTGGAGTATTTTTTTTCAACGGACTTCACGGTAACTGTGAGTGGCGGAAATATTTTCCCCGGTATTTTAAATCACCATGTTTCAGCCGACACCGAAGAGATGTTTCACTATAGAGTCTTTAGTAGCGAAGGATAATAATCCTCCTCCTGCTCCTGTTCTACCGGTATCCAGATCAGAGGATCCCACGCGACCCGCGCTCAGTTACGCCGCCGGTGCGAGCCACGTGAGTCCGTTTCTCAATGGCTTCACCACCGGCGCGAGGGGCGTCTATTCCAGCGCGGACCTCGTATTCGCCGAGGCCATGTCGCACGCGCCCAGCTCGGCGGTGCCCGTGCACCCGGTCGTCCCCGCTCCCGCGCATCATCCGCCGCCGCCCCCGCCACCGCCGCATGCGCTCGCCGCTCACCACGCGCTTACCTCCTCGCACGGGCCGCACGCCCTGTTCGCCAGCCAGCAAAGGGACCCCGCAACATTTTACCCGTGGTTAATACATAGATACAGATACTTGGGGCACAGATTTCAAGGCAAGTTTAAATTATTATTATTATTATTATTATTATTATTATTACTACTATCATAACATTCGTTACTGTTTTTTCTATCTTTTTTACCATTTTTAAATGCATCGTATCGCAGTTGGAAAAAAAATATTCAGCATGTGTCTTACACTTTAGCAATTCATAGCTAATGCATATAAATGAAGACATTAAACAAATAAGAAAACGACCGAAACGAAAATATCGTTTTACATTTTGTATATTGTATATTTGACGGGTTTTCAAAACTTGTAAAATGTAACCATTTTTGTTTGTTTGTTCAGTTTTACTAAACTGTCAGTTTAAAACTCGACTAGCGAAAGAAATAGTATCTAAGCTGAATTTTGATGCATTTCATCCTGTAATCGTTACAATTACAGGTCTATTAAAATATATGTATATAAAATATAAGTCTATAATAGTAAAAAAACCTATGGTAAATTTTATTGCTTAGATAAATTTATTTAATTTAACTGTTGCCTGTACAATAACAACAGGCCTACTATATGAACGAAAACAAAGACAATAAAAAATATATAAAAAAAACTTGGAGCCGATAAGTAAAATAGAAATGCTCCCCCCCATTTGCTGTAAAATTATGGCCCAAAATGTAATGCAAGTGTTATTTCATTCGAAATAAAACTGTGCGGCCATCCATCCTGTTCTCTCCTGTCTTTCAAACAAAGGCGTCGTGAAGATTATGTCTATGGGAACTGGAGTTGTACAGTGTCAAAGTATTGGCATCAAAACAACGGAAAATAAACAGCGCCTGTAATTATCCAATCCAGTTCTTGAATGGGCAAACAAGCATAAAGCAACGCTATTATTAAATGTAGAATAAAAAAACAAACAAACAAAAAAAAAACAGTATGTAGGTTTATGCATGCGCGCAGGATACTAGCCAATATATTACACGGTTGACATTTTTTTACACTTTAGTGTTTTAGTTAAACGATTGTTTTTTTTATTATGTTTTTTTTAATCGAAATGATGCATTTGTCTCACGCGGTTAAAATGTTTTGATTAGAACTGTGTCGCAATTGCTGCACTGCTAGGTTAATTAATAATTTCACGAGAACGTAATAGGTAACAATCACAAAAAGCGACGTGTTTTTCAAATTATTAAAAATGCTAAATAATTATTATAATTATTATTTTAGTGCTAGTTTTTATGGTTAAATGTATGATTAAGTTCAAGACCCTATACTAAGCAAAGTGAAAGCCATGGGATAAGGAGGTGAAGTGTATATTTGAAATAAATTTGCATCGACTGCACGGTGCTCGTGTTGCGACTCATTTCCTGTTGTAAATTTGATTAACTTAGCGTCAGCTCGGGTGTTTTGCAGCGTCAATACAAAGGCCTGTGTGGTGATATTATAGGGATGACTAGCTTATAAATGTCTTATGGCTCATAACAGTCTTTTACGTGCAGGAAACGATATTTTTTCGTGCAACATTGCAGGAAACGAAACGAGTCCGGAGAGTTTCCTTTTGCACAACGCGCTCGCCAGGAAGCCAAAACGGATCCGCACGGCGTTTTCTCCGTCGCAGTTGCTCCGGCTCGAGCACGCGTTTGAAAAAAACCACTACGTGGTGGGAGCAGAGCGGAAGCAGCTCGCGCACAGCCTCAGCCTCACAGAAACTCAGGTAGGACCACATCGACCGCATGTTTGCATTTTAATTCATGCAAAATAACAATGATTAGAGGCTAAGCCTTGGTTAGATGTGCATGAAAAAAGTGCACGCACATGCACTGCATTGAAAAATTCTTTTTTGGTTTAAGTCTGAAATGTATGCACATGCGCCTTCTACCATAACCCACTGCACAGGATATTTTTTTCACCAACAGCGTGATTTAAAAAAATAAAAATAAAAATCTAATTCCAAGACGGAGCGATTCTGCTATTATTATTATTATTATTATTATTATTATTATTGTCAGTTTTCTTTTTCCTACGTGCGCGGTTTATCTAACCTGTAAGAATCTGAACTTGAAAAAGAGAAAGTTTAAACGAACCCTAACTCAGGAAGGTTTAAGATTTCTCAGGACACTTAGAGAAGATACTTGCTTCTTAATTATAATATATAAACTATATACTTATAGTTAATTTTCTAAAAGAAAACAATATAAACAAAATATACAATACTGTCTAGTGAAGCACAGTTAGTATTTAGATATTAACTAATTTGTAAATGGTGTTGATTTAGGAATACAAGTTTACAATTAGCCCAATTACCGCCTCAAACATTAAGCTATTTATTTGCTTATGTCATTGTTGAAGTGGCTTACGGTTCTATTCGTGTTGACCCGTAAATAGGGTGAAAGTCAAACTGAAAATGAAAGTTTGGTTAGGATCAGGATTTACTGTATTAGGTTAGCTCGACTGAACTCCTCATATTAACTCCTTTTAGAAAATGTCTGGCACTTATCCGGTTAACCAGGTTAAAGGGGACACTTCAGAGAGGCGCCATATTTAGAATCGTATTTGTGTTTATATGGCTCGGTGGCTGTATTGTACCCAGTGTGAGCACAGATCCCCTTTACTAAACGAGGCCAAGAGGGAGAAATGAACTATAGGAGCCACTTCAACGCTTCAATTAGCGTGCTGAAAAAGCGCATTAAATGCACCTCGCTGGCCAAGCTCGTTCTGCGGCTGATATGAAGGATAAAAGATGAAGAATTAAAGCTAACGGCCCAAACGAGGGAACAATTGCAATAGAAAAGTTTCCCATTCTTTCTCTGCTCATTTAATATCCTGGCTCAATAACCTGTGCACCTGAAATGCAGAAATCCCTCAGGGGGTACAATCACTCTGGACAAATGTGTGAAAAATAACGGTGCTGCTTGATTTATTTTTTAGATTTTTGTTTGCACCGTTACATTGCAGCAATTATTCTCTGAAGTACATTTGTACTGTCTAAATGAGCAGAAATAACTGCATTAAGTGTGGAACTGTATAATGTACACTAGTGTTTACACCGTTATATTTGAAATGGCGTTCACTTTATCATCCGGACAAATATTTTTAGACTTTAAGAAAAATGGGTTACTTATCTCTGTACACACACCTTTCGCATCTTTATATTCATCGTTTACCTCAAATACATACAGACCCCATATAGATCTAAATGCTAAATTGAAAATTTTATTTCATGACACCACAGTGTAACTGATAGTTAGATATTACATATAGGAATGATAGAATTTAATTGTTTAAGTTATTAATATTTCAAATAGGCTATGTGTCATATTACACGGTGTTCTGCTGGACTATATTATATAACGTAATCTATAAATGATTTATACACACTTACTACACTTTTGATCATGGTGCTCGTTTTTTTATTCTGACACTATATATAAGCTGTTTTCCAATATTTTATTTACAATAGGGTTCTACTTACGCATTCGGAAATAAAGCCACTTGTCATTGGGATGGCACCATTAAGGGAGTAGAGCCTGTACCTGTTAGGTCCTTAGGGTCCAATTATATAGATAGAATTATTTTTAAAGGAAGACTGTAGGAAGAAGATATACTAAAGGTCTAAAATTTGTCCTCTTAATTAAGCGACAGTACAGTTTGCTACCTTTATTTCCAAGTGCAGATTTACAAAGCCATAATTTTTATTTTCTGAAATGTAATCAATGTTATGTACAAATGCTCTAGAAATAAAATTTAAACGAAGAACTTGAAAGATCCAGCAAAAGGAACTTTTTTGTCGGTTTTAAGCACCCTTTGGGATATATTTAGACTCTGGTATTGTGTCTCGTCAGGAAAGAGCTCGCTGAATCAAATGAAGACTCGCTATTTAGACTGCACTCTCGGATAGAGTGACAGAGAGCTTTATTCCTTGTATAAGGCTATTCATCTTTTTCCAGACCTGTCACTGATACTAAAGCTGAGAGGCCAGCTTGCATTTTGGCAACGTAAAAAAAAAAAAACCAAAAAACAGGAGAATGTTTTATGATTTTATTCTATACATGTTTTTGTGTTATTTATACCCCCTTCTGCTTCCCGACAGGTCAAAGTTTGGTTTCAGAACAGAAGGACGAAATTTAAGCGTCAGAAACTGGAGGAGGAAGGCTCGGACTCGCAGCAGAAAAAGAAAGGCACGCATCATGTGAACCGGTGGCGGCTCGCAACAAAACAGGCGAGTCCCGAGGAAATAGACGTCACGTCGGACGATTAAAAAGAAACGACCCAAATAAACAAATAATAATAATAAAAAAAAACTCGAAGAGCTTTTGAAGCCTGGAAAACACGACCTGGAGTGAAAAGTGTGACACGGATAAAGGACGGCGTGAAAAACCCGAAAGAGAGCAAAACCAAAATTTCTCTTTTTCGGATCTCGGCAGCTCGAGGGTGAGAGAATCCTGTCGCTGTCATCACGAGGAAACTGTCAATACTGTTTTCCACGTTGCCAAGGCAACATGATTGACAGGTAGTAGACGGCCACGCCCCCGCCCCACCTCATCAACGCAGTCAAAATACAACTCCTAACGCGCATAGGACATTTGCACTTCTGAGAATATTTTTCCTTAAAAAGTACCAAAATATCTGCTTTTGGCAAAACTTGAATCGCATGATAAAGAGCAACGATTTTTTTTTCGGGGCGCGTAGGCGCATTAATTTAACCCTTTTTTGCAAAGTAACTTTATTCGGATTCTCTTTTTCAAACTGGGAAATGTCATGTGTGTTTTATGTTTTGTTTCTTTACCTAAAAAAAGAACAGTGTGCAGTCTTTGAATTTATAATTATCGTGTCCAAGTGGTTGTGAAAATGATATGAAGTAGCAATGCTGCGGTAAAGTGTTTTGTTTTTAATAGCTAAGTAAAAAAAATAATAGAACAACTACTCTTTTCAAATTTGGTGACATGGATTGAAATTTTTAGCTTTCTCAGCTAAAGGGAGGATATCTCCCTCAATTTCCCACAATATACCAAAAGGAAAAAAACTACCTGATGACCGCCAAGCAGCAAAACTTCAAAAGCACTGAGCGTATATATTCCATGTACAGAGATACTTAAAATGTTTGTTTAAAAAAAACTTTCACCAGAATGTAAATAATTTGTGTTATTGTGTTAAGTTTGCTACAATTTTAACACAAAAATATACTTCCAAGAAGTATACAATTGTCAATATTTTGTCAATAAAGTTTTATCATGTTGCTCAAAATAATAATAAAAAAAACAGCAGAAAACTTCGACGAGTTTGTGAGCGGTAAAGCTAAAGCTTATATTTTTACTCAAACAAGTGTGGACGATCCCGATTTCAAAACATTCCTAGACATTAGAAATCATAACTAGCCTAAATACTTAACATAAATAAATAAATAAATAAATACTTTTACTAGTTAAACCTAAAATAATAATAGTAAAAAAAATAGCAAAGCTATTTACGCAACAAAATGTGGTCTCTAATTATATAGAGCATACATACATACGGGCATATGCATTTATGGCAAATATGATTTCATATTGAATACAAATAATATGATGAAATATTATAGGTGCATGATTAGCGTATTTGCATATTGATAGTAATTCCATCGTGTTCGGTAATACATTTTTAAGTAAGGTTCCCTATCCAGTAGGGAAACAAAATCAAGTGGATGCTGTTGCCAGATAGTTACTTTACCGGACGAAGTGCTCCTTGTTGTTGTTTTTTTTCTTTGCATTATTTTTTCCTCTCGTCCTGGTAGACGGCATTAATCAGTTTTATTTCCACGGACAGAAAAAGCAGTGTCTGGCCCGTTCAGGCCACAAAGAGTCCTTACAAGCTTTTGTGAAAGTGCAAATCAGTTTAGGCAATTATCATACGAGTAATATGAAGGAAAGGGGAGGAGGGATGCGTTGCCCACTGGTCCACTTTAATCTGTTAATCCGTGGATCCAAAGGGGGCCTGGTTGGACATAATTTAGGACAATCCGACTGCCCCGCACAAAGCCGATAAGGGGAAAGCTGCAATGTGCTTAAAATGGGAGCTTTGTTTTTAAAATCGTGCCATTTCTGGAACAAAGCATAATTTTTTTGCAAGCATCCAGGTCTAATAATTTCTAATAATTTTCACCCGGACGATGTCAAATGTATACATTATTTAGACTTTATTATTAATATTATAATTAAAAAAATATAAACCACTGGTCTTTATTTTTTTTGCAAAGACTCTGGTCTATAGAGGAGGATATTTGATGGCCTGTGAACTATAACGGCAATAAAAAAAAAATCTACAGAGAAGCTTTGGAAACCCCCACCACACAACTCCCTTAAAAGCTTTATTACAAACCCAGCTTTGAAATAGAGGGATTAGGAGCTGAAAGGGGGGTCCCACAATGGCTGCAAGAAAAGGTTTCATGCTAATGAGGTTAATGCCCTTTTGTATCTCTGGACTGCACAACTTCATTACTCCTATCTGGAGGAGCTCAGTCCACTCGAGCTCCCCCCCCGCCCTAAAAAAGGGAAGAAGGATTTCATAGCCGTCCTGTTCAAACTAGATAATTATATCTTTTCAAGTTGGCACTGAGATAAAGACAAAGTGCCTTGATCCGCTGCAAACAAATCTGGCACACCATAGAGGCTTATTATTATTATTATTATTATTTATTTATTTATTTATTTATTTTGCACTGCCAGTTTCAATGCATCAAGTGTTTTACATTTAACGATGGTTAATTAGTTTAAATTAATATTTTATATATATATAGCTGCATAGTTTTATGTCTTAAAAAAAGCTAACTTTTTTTCTGTATTAAAAAAAACCCACCAAAAACTGAGGAAAGGTGTATTTTATGAAGCACACACAAAACTCGGCTATACCTGACTATTATTTTTTATGAATTGAGAATTAAGAATGAGCTTATCCAACAATTATAAACGGAAATTTATTAATATTAATAATAAAATTTTTAATAATTTCTGAATTAAGGGCACAATTATTATCACCAGCAAATGTTTACCACGAGTCACAAATAATAATAGTATTTATTGATTTAGGATCATAGGATCACTCAAAAAATTTTTTCCAATAGCCTAATAGATCAGATAATGCTAATAACTCGTTCCTATTTTCCAATTCAAAATAATTATTCCGTCATAGGTTCTCCATTTATAAATAAATTGGATCATAATTATCCCTACTTCCCTTTTTATTATTCTATTATTTTAGACATCTCTATTCATTCGCATCCTGGAAACACCGAAAGGTGGATTATGAGCTCGACCTAATGCGCTATGAATATCCTGCCACGACTTTCCTTTTACCAACAAGCCTGCTGGGCCGGTGACCCCGTGACCCGCTTACCTAACCTCATAGTGCGTTAACACGTCGGACGGGGAACATTAACTGCAATGCCACGCTTATGGAGTAAAAGAGCGATCAATCACGAAGGTTCCTTGCAGCATGGCTTCATGTATTTTACAACTAGCTCTCAAATAGCACAAACACTACACATACACATACAGAGAGAGAGAGAGAGGCGATGCAAACCTTGTGCCCTTCTTTGCGCGAGTGATGCTTTATAGCTAATTGGTCGCCTCTTAAAAAAAGCCTACTATCAAATAACCCCGGTGACCCAAACCCTCTAATCGGCAATTACTGGCTTTAATTACATCCGCTCATCTGAGTGAATAGCACTTTTACCAGGACGCAGGATAAAGCCACGCATTGACGCACAGCACCTGTAAACACAGAGATGAAGAAAAAAATGGCATTAATACTTGGCGCTGTGGTATTTGGACAAATTTATGCATGCCAAAAATCTAAACTTTGGAGTGGCCCATCGTCGTTTTGACTCCACCAAATTATTCCTATTTTAAGCGACTTTATACAAGCAAGCCAGAAATAAATATTAAACTAAAAATGCGTAAAACGAGTAGGTAGAAACACGCATCTGTATCGCATACTTTATTTACCAAAATAAGCTTTAAATGATGGCAGCTACATGTAATATTTTTTATCGACTTACTTTTACTTGGATACTCATTGAGATCAGATCTCTAAATACTTTTCTGGTGACAAACTCACAGAAATGTTTAATATTAGAGAATACATTAAATATATATGTCACGCGATTTATACAGCGACGGAGAAAATAGCAAATGTCACTTGTCCTGTCGGTGGAAAAAAGAACCACTAAATGGCAAATTTAATTATTCGCAGATTCTTATTTACCAAAGACAAAACTTGGGATACGGACATTTAAGGCGCATCGAGACGCTACAGACTATTTTATCTCAGCATAAATTCAGTTGCTGTCTAACATGTCAAATATTAGCTATTACAAAAAAAAAAAATCACTTAGGTTTGTAGTAAAGTGCAAAACTATAAGAAGCCAAAATATTTGCTAACTTGTTTTTATTTAAAATATTTTACTACGTCTAAAACTCAAAAGCAAGATCTGGTTTGGTAATAAAGTAACACTGCGTTTTATAGTATCTGTTAAATATAGACGACAACATACAACAGGGTGTAAATTTTTCCTTCTTCCTATTTGTTTACAACTGTTCATCTAAAAACGCTTTTAATTAGTGTTTAATTAATTAGCTTACGTGTTTGCCCTGGAGCAGCCATTGTGCGTGTTTTTTTCTCGGTGTATTTCATTGATTGCACATATGTTTTTAGACTCTACTGGGCTTCCCAGAAACTAAGGATTCCGTCTCAGAGGGGTTTTCCCCTTTAAATAAACAATAATTAAATTAAAGAAGCAGAATAGAGCACAGACACAATGCAGATCGACAACAAACTTGCTTATTTCCGTTTCACCAGCTGCTCTAAAAACCTTGAAATTTTAGGTTCAGCAATAAACATTAAAGGCTAAGAAGCAATTAACACCCAGCCATCCAACAAACTAACAATACAGCAAATAGACGTTTGTATTTTTTTTCCCGACTCAACTCTACATTTATTTTCTACATAAGAAATATTTTCTTTCATTTTCTTTAACTTCTGGTTTTGGATTTTTTCCCCCCAGAAAGTCAAGGCTGTGTTTACCCAAACCCAACACAAAAACTTTTAAACTTCAGTTCATAAAATGCCAGGCCTTCAAAGTTTCCCTCAATTTTCAAAAGAACCTTTCCACCTCACAAAGAGCTTGATAATTAACTAACTATTTGGATCATGCAAGCATAATGAAAAGTTCAAACTCTACAAGGCAGGGAGTTCCTGAGACTGGAACAGCAAACCAGTGATCTCATAAACTAACCAGCTTTGAAAATTAGAAGCATAAAATGTTGTTTATAAATATCCATTTGATTCTCATGATAACACAGACACTTCACATGATGCTCAATTTAATTCATATAATTCTCTGGATCGCATCTAATCAGCTGAAATACCTGATACTGTGGAAAAGTTATTTCAACAGGCATTAATTAATTTCAGGCATTTTCATTATTTTATCAATCATTAAAAATATACTTAGACTGGAGGTAACCCGTGTCTCCAATGGCCAAAAAGCTCCAGCGATAGATTCTTACATATAATTTGTATCAAAAATAGCAAAGCAAATAAACATTACAAATTAACATCAATCCCCTATAAAAACGTAAGATAACTTTTAAAGCTAACATCTGAAGCTCTCAAATTCAACTGCTATCAAGGATGTAATTAGGCTTCAGTGTCATATGGTTTGGCCATGTCAGTGAGATCAATCACGATTAATTCCAATGACATTATGTCTAGGCAAAGCAATACAGTACTTTTACTAAAATTCCTTATAAATGATTCCTTATAAAACGATTCCTTCTAAAAACATTATCCAACTTGTACACACTTTAGAAAAAAAATTAGAAGCCTGATGTTTGGTCGTCCCAATGGGGAAAATGTTAAAACAAGGAGCCAGTCTTAGCTGCAAAAAGCCTGCTGTGGCCACAAGCTGACACATCAACCAATAAGAAGCAGCAAGAATTCAGTACATATCAAAATGTTCAGTCAAAAAAAAACCCTGACTTTTGACTTTGTTCACTGCATTTTTAATTCAATCAGATATAATCCGAGATCCTTTCTTTCATACCACTGAGCTCAGGAATGCTTGAATGTGATTGGTCAAACGGCATTAACATCAGCTTTAGCAGTAATTTCTATTAATGCACTTAGTCTAACATGGCTTCCTTCTAACAACAAAGGGTTATAAATACTTTAAACATTTACAGTCAAGATGTGAAGCTGGGTAGAAAATTTCAAGAATTTGTGCTTTCTCAAGATGATGTAGCAGTAGGCAAGTTATGCAACAAAGTTTTTTTTTTTTTTTTTTTTTTTTGGTCACTGATAGTCACTGACTTTTGCAACACAAAATGATGAATTTCATCACAGTTTCATCAAGGATCATTATCGGATTGCACACCCTTTAGTTTGTGAAATCCAGTACAGCCATCGCTTATAAAACCTATAACCAAACATTTTTGATTTATTGGCTAAGCTAGATTGTCTGGCAGTTCAAAACAGTTCAGAAAGTTCAAAACAGATAGCAGACATAAGTTAGGATATTTTTGCGGTCCATCATTCTCAGAAGGGTATGATATTGAAACCGAAGAAAAGCCGAAAGAAACGGTACACATGGCCACACCAGTTTGTGAGTTGAACAGCACACTGAGGTTTAGATGAGAGGATTCATTTCTTCTACAGAGTGCTTACAAATCACAACCAATATCTGCCATGCTTATGAAATTAAAGGCTGGAATCAGCCGTGCCAGTTAGCACTGGAAATCTCTGTTAGCCAATAATAGTAAAGTAGTGCAAGCCAATGGGAGGTTCAAATTCCATCAGGGCAGTGTTGGGACAACATACAGCATTACACAGCTGCTGATGTGACATGGTGGTTATATTTTAATAAAGTGTAGGCATGAGTTAATATATTGAGATCATAAGATTTAGAAATGCTTAACTCGTAGCAAATATTTGAAAAAACTTTGAAAGACATCAGGTCGATTAGAGCATTCTGGCACCATGAGCACAGACTGAGGACTGATTGATATGCATGACTTCAATAAAGAAATGAATGATCGCTGCTTTAGAGATATGTCTATACCATTATCCAACGTCATCTTAACCAAATCTTCTGTCCGTCCCTTCCAAGGAATGAACTGAAGGCTACATAATGAGCACGAGGTTTCATAAAATATGATATTGTGGACTCCAGTTACACAATTTGTGGCCACAACATAAGTCATGACTAGGAGAAACTTAGCTTGTGGCCTTGAAATATTAATTGGAGGCTTTGCTATATTAATTCATGGTCACACCTTGTTAAAACATAACGCTCAACGACTCTAATATAAATAGAGATTATTTTCATGGTGCAGATTTCTATTATTTCTTTGTATTCCAGTTAAATCCAATCATAATTGAACTGTAGCAGTGTTTAAAAAGTAAAGCCTCCTATAAATTTAGCATATTTGTTAAGGAGGTGTCAGGCTGGACCCGTTTTAACTCCGACTGCAAAGAATTCTAATAACCCATTCAAGACAAACAAACTAAAAATATGTTTTTCAGGTTTTAGTGGCAGACTCGAGAGCATACAGAATTTTTTTTGCGTAAAAGAATTTTTAGGCGAGTGAGCAGAAGCTTGCTAAATCTGAATAGCACTGGATTGTTTTGTCTCAAAGCGAGGAGAGAGCAAATCAGGCCAATTCACACAAGGGTTTCTGCATATGTGTGTGTGTGTGTAAGCAAGAGAGAGGGAGAGAGAAAAGGAGAAAAGTGTGTGTGTGTAGCTCCTTGTTTCTAATGTCCAGTCACTTGCTGTCCTTTTGGGGGGGGACTCCAGAGGCTAGTTAGAAGGTGTCTCGTTCTCACCACGAATCTAATTAGATCCCTGACTGAGGTCTTAACATTTCCTTGAAGAAAGAGAGAGAGAGAGAGAGAGAGAGAGAGAGAGAGACAAGGAACGCTGTTCAAAAGGGGGAGAAAAGGTGCTAAAACACCATCTCTCTTCCCTTTCCTCACTCTCCTCCACCCTCACCCTCACTGGATGGCCAGCCCCCTCGGAAGAAAAACAAAGAGCGGCGAGCTAATGAAGTTGGTAATTAAGAAGCTTCTGTCAGGCACAATAGGTAATTAGACATTCGCTTCCCTCGGGTGCTGGCAGTCCAGTCTCATCAGTGCTTGGAATGACCAAGCATGCTAGCCTTTCATACCCCTCTGAAAAGAGAGAGGAGTGCTAATTTTCACCTCCCCCTGACCTGGACCTGCTATATCTCCTCAGGCTCAGAGTGCACCATTTCCTCCCACATTCAGTACCGTGGTTCACCCTGATTGCCAAGTGTGTTACGAAATACACATCGGGCACTTAGAGACATGGTCAGAACACTAGAATCAACATGCATCCTGTGTAGAGTTCTACAGTATACAGACAACGGTTATTTACACAAAATCTTAAGACGTAATGGTTAAAAAAATTAAAGGCACGATTATGAGGAGAAGCTCCTAAACAGCTCCATGAGCATCTTTCACCTTTTGAAGTCACTCTCGTTGCTTTGTCTATGAAATGCCATAAAACGGGCAAAACGCTGTGAAATGAGTGTGCATGTGCCTCTCTCAGCATTCTGAGGGAAGCCATTCTAATTATCACGTTTCCTTTAGATTGCTCGGCCCGTAGTGGAGATAGGGAGAGTTCACTTGGCCTCAATTAAGCATATTTATCTCTGATTATCCGACGGTGAGATTTCTGTGCAGGCGAAGAGATTATTCTAAAGAGGCGGCGATACGCGGGAGGAGCGAAATGTTCAGACGAAGTGACATCTTTCAGCCGGAGAAGAAAGGGGGAATGAAAGAAATGGAAATTGAATCAGGATGAGACGCAGTTAAAACTCCCTTCTGTGTTTCTCCATACCGGTGTAAACATAACGAATGGCTTTCGTTTTTTCCCCCTGACGGAAGAACAACATGACGCTTGAGGAGACGTTTTCCCCACGAGACAAGTGAAGCAAGAATTTAAAGAAAAAATCTTGTATTTTGTCCCTCAGATATTTAAGTTTTTATTCCGATATTATTGAACATCTCCTGTAGAGCGTCTATACAGTTTAGTCACCACTAAACCCTTGAGGAACCTTTCTAGTACACCAGTGACGGCTGGTCAAGATTTGGAATTAAAAATCCTATTATCTGTTACAGTTTAGTCTTATAGTATAGAGAAAGCATAAAAATAGTGTATGCATTATGTGCACAAAGCTTTAAAAGAAAGACAGGCATCACCACTCATGCTGTAAATATGCTGTGTCTTGTAAAAAGCAAGAATGATGCATATAAAATTGTGCTGAGAGCTAACACACTTATTGAGTCCAAACACAAATTATGCCTCTGTCCTTTATCTCCTTGTTTAATTTGGATTTTGATCAGACCTCGTGTGCTTCATCATCTATTACTTTCTTTCCCAAAGGCATTTTGTTACGATATGGTGCATGAAACTACTACTTTATTTTTCTTCATTAAAACAATTACTATTATACAGTGACAATATTTGTATCAGTCTCCAAATGTATTCAGTTCATCTGGACATATAGTCAACTACATTTTTTAAGATCCTGGACAGACAAGATGCCAAAATCCCTAGCCAGGAATTCAGCCCCGAGTTCCTGAACATGAACAAGCACACTCAACCTTGATGTGACCTTGACCCTATTTGTGTCAATTCCAAAATCAAATCTGTTCATCTGCTGGTTAATGTCCAAACATAATTCCAAACAAAAGAGAATCTAGGATGGACAAAAACAACGAGTTTATTCTAATCCACTTAAAGGCATCTATTAAAAGCAAATTTGAATAATTTGGATACCAAAAATATAATGCAACCAAAAATATGACTTTCCTTATGTTGACCGTGTTATAACTCACTTACCAGTGGCAAAACCCACATTGTGTAATTCGCTGCTCTCTTACACACTCAAAGTTCAGATAGTCAGTTTCATATCTCAAGTGTTTAATAAACGTTCAATGTAATGCTTACTCCACGACTTAAAATGACTATTCTTTCAGCACTACAGCCCTAAACTCCATGCCAATCTCTGACATACTGTATGTGTCATGGATATGGTGCTTACTGGGGCCCCTTTGATCTGTGGGTTCATTTTGACATTCCTGGTAACCATTTACACTGTTTAGACGAGACGTGCCCTGCTGCAGGGCACAACACCTGGGATCTGAACCGCTGACCTCACGGCCGAAGCTCAGGGATCAGCACGGACAGACAGAACCTCTGCTTCATATCCTGTTAGGCCCCCGGCTGTGCCGGAGCATGTAGTCAGCCCTTGGGACATGTCACCTGTGCCCAGGTAATAGCAGTCATAACATAGGAAAGGGAAAAGGTCGGAGGAAGCGGTGCACAGCTGTGTCCACAAATGGAAGAAAACTCACAGGACACATTGTCATCTTAAGCCATGATGTTCCTCAGTTATCCAAGTAAATCTGAATGATCATACTGGATCATTTGTCTTACATACAATAACGGGGTGCAGCTCAACTGCAGGAAGAACCAAGTAATGGTTTCGGTACGCCTAAGGGAAGAGGTTCTCAAATGAATAATCCAAAAAGCATAACCCACTATTATCTCTACGATTTAACATATTTTAAAGAAATTATTAGCCTGTTTAATATGGGAGTGAGATCTGTTGTGGAATTGTGTATTAACGTTTTTACAGTTATAGCAACTGCGAGCTCCGAATGAACAATTAAAAAAACAAAACAAGTAGGGGTATTTATGTAATGATAAACTGCCAGGGGAAGTGTTTCAACATCTGGATACGTTGCTTGCGCTCAATGAGCACAACATGTTGAGATTTTTTGCACAAAGACTTGTGGCGAACATATGACGCTATAAAATGCAATATGCAATCGCCGCTATTAACTTTGGCACCTTTTTGCAGAGTTTGCATTCTGAGAGATTCTGAACGCTGGTTTTCATAGAACAATGTGTACACGCGTTCTACTTAAGGGTCTGGTTTCACACCTCCTAACCAGAGCGGCTGTTTCAACATGTGGATAGCCTGTACTAGGTTATGAGGAACTGACTCCACTGGGAGAGAGTACTTAAGATCCGGAGAGGTGCACGGTAACTGCAAAACACAGGTCTCCAGCCACACCTCGTGCACTTCAACAGGACCAGCTCCTCAAATCAGTCTTCATGGCGAGGCCACATGTGGAGGAAAGTGCTGTATAGGTTAAGCCAATAGTTTTAAAACTAGCAGCTTTGGAGGACAGATTATACAGATAATCTGTAATTTAGAGCAGCTGTAAAAGGGCAAGAAGTTGCAAAGTGAATGCCAGCCATTATAGAGTGGCATAGTTGACATGTGACTTTGTTTTAAAGGGCCTATATTGAAATATTTTTAACAAGTTAACACAGGTCTCGGAGATCTCCCAGTGAGTTAATGCTCCCGCTGAAACGCCCCCAGACAATGCATTTTTCATACTTCCAACTCACGCCTCTTCCAAATTTATTGTTTCAACGTCAATGTAAATGAGCTACTGCTATGCCACACCCTGCCAGAGAACAACAAAGCTGAGGAGAGCTGGGAGAAGCTGAGCAACAAGACAGGGGAGGTCTTACACGAGGTCACATTAGGAGGAAAATATAATGCCTTCGGAAGGTCATTATATTTTATTTTATAATTAATTTCACTAATAAGTTGTCTGTGCATAACAGGTTCCGTTTAAAGCATGTGCGCAAGAGTTTTTCCCCCCCAAGTGTGAAAACACCACCCATGCTGGCGATGAGGGGCGACACTTCAGGTACTTTCTCCTAAATCTAAACTGGAGAGAAGCTTCCTGTACTAAATCCTGTACTAAACCAAATGACAATCGATTTGTCCTGCTTCTGTTACTCCTCAAGTAGCACATCTTCAAGTCCTTATTTATCTTGTTTAAAAGTGACATTAAGGCTAGAATCGTATTCACACAACAGAAATTCTTTTTTTATATCAGGCTGAATGTTTAATATGGTGCTGTAATCGCCAGGCACCATAAATGTTACGTTACTTCTATCAGCTCTGTGTCCGCATGTGTGTCTGGAACTCCACTTCCTCTTGAAACCTCTTTACAACATGCTCTTCTTTGATACATGACCTCTGATGCATGTGGTTCCATAGGTTCTAAAAGCAGAATGTGTCTTCTCTCTGTACCCCACCCTTAAATCACGTTTTGATAAGCTCGGCTGACGAGCCTCTCCTCAGGAGGAAATAAATGAGTCATTCTGAGCTCAGCGTGCTTTCCAAAACAAAAGCTGAAAAGGAGGCTGGAATTTTTGGAACGTTGTCCGTTTCCCAGCAGGTGCCTGTCAGCTCCCTAACAGATGTTCAACATACTGCTTCCTCCTCCTGCGTTAGTCGATGCCAAAGTGCCGCAAGTGAGGGAGCGAGCGAGCCAGTGAGCTAGGGCGGCGCTCATCCCTCAACGTCCGGCCTCGACCCTGCGCCTCTCAGCGCCACCGCCACGGGGAAGATAAAGAGCCTTGGACTGCCTGCTTGAAGGAATCCTAAATAGTAGTGGCTGTAAATCAGGCTCCCATGGCCCTATGGGTAGCAATTATCTTTTTTTCGCACTAATAAATCCCCTCCCCATTACTGATAAGGTGGTGCTCTTTCTGAACCGCACAGAGGAAAGAAAACAAAAGCGTGCGTTTAATGAGGGAGGAAGAGTTGGATGGCGTAGACGGCTTTTTTTTCCCCCCCGGTACGGTTTCTCGGTTCACTGGAAGCCGTTCAGCATCTTTACAGCTCCTTCTAATATGCTTTTGTTCCTGGTTAATTTATATCTATTGCGTGCACACAAGACTTTTTTTAAGAGCCAGTTATTCACTGCAGGTGCAGAGAGTCTTTGAAAGTGTGAATTTTGATATAGATCCTCCTCAGACTTCTTTGATAGCCAAGATAATGAAGTAGCATATAAACTCTTAGTCACGTTTAGAGCTACACTAGCTCTGTGGAGACTTAACGTGTTAGCTTGGTGAGAGATGAGAGGGGACGACTGATCAGATAGCAAGGTTCTACGATTGTATCTTCCAGGTTGATGTGTTCTTGGATGTTGAGCTGCGTTTTGCAGCAGGAGCTGATGATAGACTACTGATATTTATATTCAGGGCCAAAGTTTTTTTTTTTTTTTTTTAGCCAAGTAAAATAACATATGAGGATAATTACTTATTTCTAATATATTTCTTATATATTTTTGAAAATTTTTATATTTTGTTCTACTTTCTTATAGTTAAGCTATTTATTTATTTATTGATTCTTTTCTATTTCTCTTTCTTATTTCTTTTTTAATTGTTTTTAAAAATTTAAGGTCACAGGCAGTCGTATAAGCATTTCACTGCATTTCGTATGTGACAAATAAAATTTTAATTTTAATTTAATTACCGACAATGACAGACAAATAATCCTCGACTTTCTATATGCAAGTTGTGCAAAGCTCCCACTTTCCAATTTTATAACAGGAAAATGATCAATGACAGGGTGCGATGACTTGGCCCCATTGAAACAGAGTTACTGTTAACACCTTAACGTTCAATGTCTCCCAATAACGGCACAGCCAAGGTCTCAACTGTCAAATTCTTAAAAGGACACATTTTTTATAGCAATTATGATGTTTTTGTTCAATATAATGGGATACTCTGTTCATTCACTTTATAACAGCTATAATGGTCGCTTTTTTTTTTTTTAACCCCTCTGGACGTTAAGACAAAAAAAACAAACAAAAAATATATATATATATTGCTGAGGTACCATATTGAGCTGTGGAATATATTTTGATATATTCCTATCAAAATCCTTTTTTTCAAAATCCCAAAGGAGTACGGCGCTTCAACCTCTGATTGCTGACACTGGAGACTCCTTCCATAAATGCCAGAATACTCTACCATAGAAACAATCAAAAAGTACAAACTGTGTAGTGGTTCAGGTCTCTGATTTTGTTCATAAAAGCTGAAATTTGGTTGAAGTTGTACATCTTTGTTTCTTGACTAAATAAACCTGTGTATACGCTCTAAGGACATCAGTCTTGTTAGTCCCAGACCCAAAGAAACTTCTCTATCAGATGCATGACGAATGATGTGCTCCTTATAAAAGCACTGTGCTACTTCATGACCTAATTAACAATTGCACGGAATGATTAATAGATAAATAGTCCTAATCTCTTCCTTATTGATGCAGATCTCTGAGCACAAAGTGAGACCAGGTGTGTTTGCCAGTGCAAGCCACAGAGAACAAACATCAATTAAAAAGAGAAGGATGGAAAAAAAAACAGCACAGTAACAAATTTTGCTCTCCTGCTTCTTCACAACTTCTTAGGTTGGGCCCTTGTTCTTAGTGAAGACTTAAGTTTAACCTCATTAGGAGAGCACACACTAGATACATAATTATTCCTGAGAGGATCAGCCTCACTAATACAAATTAGAGTGATAATGAAGCCACTGAGACTGGCCACTGCTGCTCCCTGAACATCACCTACGGTGAACTATTATGTGGAATTAGAGCGTTTGTTTACGTTGTGTGCTAAAAGCCTTTTTTGCCTTTTATAAAAAAAAAAAGAACAAAAAAAAAAGTCAAGGTTCTGCAATTTCAATATAATCGGCATTACGGAACCTGTTTGGAATTTAGAAGTTAGTGTTCCTAACTATTTAATTCAGGAGAAACAGTATTCAGTATTCTGAAAATAGTAGAAAGCCCAAATGTTGTGCATCATAAATTCCTGCTTTGGCTAAGATACACGAGTTCTCCTTATTGCATAACTGCTGTGAATTTAGGCTGAAAAGCTGTTAGGCAGAAGAGCATGTACAACGCTGTCGGGCGCTTGTAAAAGTTCTGTGTGAGGAGACAATTCACGTCCGCTATCTGAAACGCATCTGGCCTTTTTATGCAATGCGGCAATTTGAGCGTGCTGAACGTCTACTTCAAAAGATGTTCGAACGGCTCCTCGGGCAGGAGGAAATAATTCCTTTTCTTACCATTTCAAAACATTTCACTCAAACATGAACTATAAATCTGGGATATTTCCACTTGTCTTGTGTTTTTACAGTGACAGAGATTCTCCTTCAGGTGAAGCTCATGAACTGCTAAAAAGTCTATTGTAGTGTAGTACTGCTATCTGAAAAGCAAACAAACAAAGAAATAAATATCACATTTCACATCATTTTTTATCACATGATTACATGGAAAAGGTCAAAGTGCTGTTTCAACATGTTATGCCCTGAACTACAGTAAACATGGAAGGTATCAGTTAAATACATGAAATTAATATAGGGGGGGAAAAAAACATGATGAATGAATGTGTGTTAAATCGGAAGAAAAATGTATCACTTCTAAAAGTCACATGACTCAAATTACGTTACATTTAGTAATAAGTAAAAAATGAATCCCATGTTATTAAACAAATAAATAAATAAACAAATAAATAAAGCATACTTTAAAAAAATTTTTGCACAAAAATCCCAAGAGGGGGTGGAGAAAAAAGAGTGAAAGTTAATGAATGTCAGTAAAAAAAAAAAAAAACCTACATCATGCATATGAAGTGTCTAATAAATACGCACACATTTTTGGTATTATTCTCTAATTATGTAGCAATAAAAAAAGCAATAGAAATTTTGGCAGAAACACTACAAAAGTGATTGTGTAGTGCGTTCGAGGCCAAAGCTGTGAATTAAAAAAAAAAAAAAACTCCAAGGACAAAAAACACCACACCACACAAGTAGATGTTTCGCATGCGTGTTGTTTGCAAGCTTGGTCACACGCCAAAACATCATTCTGTGGTTTCACACGGTTTTAATAAACCTCTCTAAAATAAAAAATTGTGTTCAGACAGCTCTTTCCTTGGGCTGGTGCAGGTTAAACAAACCTTGGTGTTTTATTAGAGAGCATGCTCAGGAATAAAAAAAAAAAAAAAGCTCTGAGGTTAAAAAAAAAAATTGCAAAAGGAAGCCGACAAGAGAGACAAATGATGGATCTCACCCCACCGAAGGGGCTTGACATTTTAGCCAGAAAGGTTGATCGGCGCCATTGGCTGCCAATTAAACTGCGTAATAAAGTCTTTAGAGAGGACGAAATGAAAATCCACACCCTCCTGCAGTGGTGCTGTCAGAGTGAGCTCAGCGAGGCTGGAAGGACGGGTCTATTAAAGCTCATGTCACACGTATGTTTGGCACATTTGAAAGCCATTTGGCTTCCTTTGTAAGATGCCTCTCTGGTTAAAGGGGAAGGACAGGGAATCTGGTGTGTGTGTGTGTGTGGGAGATGAAGCCACCTCCAACAAATCCAAGCCTCATATAAACTGCAGATAAAAGAGCCAACTGAGCAATTAGAGGCATCCTCTGACCTGGCGGGTGCTTCTCTTGAAAGCCACAGTTCCTGACAGGAAAAACTCCCAGAGCTGATACTATCTGTGGGATAGCGCTAAATAACCCAGTTATATATTTCTCCGGGCACCACAGAGTGATTGAAAGGGAGTGAAGGAGCAGATTTTGGCCAAAGGCAAAGATAAGCACTAGGTGTGTGTGTGTGTGTGTGTGTGTGTGTATGAGACGAGTCAGGTCCAGCAATCAGTTTGTGATCTGGGGCGGTGTTTAGTGGCGTTGTAAGATCTGCTAAACTGGCCCTAATTTGCCCTGTTGTAGGAGGTGTGTGATGAGGTGGAAAAGGTCCAGAGGGGGGAAAGGAAGAGGCCTTTCGTCTGTCAGAGACGGAGTTAAGCCTCGCCCCGGGGCGGCACACTCGACCGAGATGAAGCCAGAGATACGAGAGGGGAAGGAGGGAGAGCAGAGGATGAAAGATTGTCCACACCTGAGAGTTACAGCTCACTCAGCGAGCGCTCGCGGTTTGCGAGAGTTTTTGTTTCTTTATTAAACGCGTCACTCACTAAGTGAATTATCTATTAGTGCACCATGACTCATTCCACAGGTGTGCAAACTTTAGCACTTTCTTTGAGACGGTTAAGTTTTCAACATTCTGACACGAGCAAACTTAATCTACGACGTTTTTGCGGTGCCAGTCCCTGGCCGCTGTGCAGACATCGGAATGGTTTTGGCCATCAGCTACATCTTTTATACGACTATCCGTTCTGTTTGACGCATTTTTTCCCCCCAGATTGTTAAAGTAGATGTGACAATGCCAATATAAGAGAACGAAACATTTTATTGCTAAATATTAAAGCACACTATGACAGCTCAGTGGCCGAATGCTCAAATAAATATGGAGTCCAAATCCGGTGAGGATCTGGAGCGACGTCTTTATCCATCTCCACTCTGCCCCGAACGCCAGTTTCCTTAGTGCATTCGTGGATTTTACATTCTAATTGGTCTCAGACTATAACAGCGTAGCTACAAAAAGTGATTAATAATGCTAACCAAAGTCAGTCATTATTTAAACCATAACCCCTCTTCAGAGAGGATGCACACACACACACACCTTACACAGTGTCGCACAGAAGATACTTACACTCCCCTGCTTAAGCTGCACACACCATCACTTAAGCGTGAGTGGTCAATGTTTCAGGCACGAGTGAGAACCCTGTTGTATTCTAGAACCACAAACATTCACACTGACACATGAATGTGTGAGTGTGTGAGAGAAAAAGAAACAACCTCTTTCCTTGGCAGGTCAAATTTGGGTTGGCAGAACAGCCGACCACAGAACAACCTGGAACTGTGTCAGAGAGCGCAACAGAGAAACAGAGGGAGAGATGGTCAGTAAGAGAGGGGAGAGAGAAAGAAAGGAACAATAATAATAATTTAAAAAAGAGCGATTGAGTTGGGGGGTGTTTACAGTACATGGATGATTCGGGTGGTTTTATTGTACATGGAAGTACATTTCTGTGTTAAACACTGATTTAATTTTTATCTAACGAGCAAGGCTTCAGTTCTATACACACACACACACACACACACAAGGCTGAGTGTGTGAGTGTACTTGCCCAGTGTGAATAATCTTGTTTTAGTTGGTCTGGATACACATCAGGACCTCTGAATGGGACTACAGGCGCTCGGTGATGTTGCGCTGTTGACTAAGCCTGAATCTGCATTGACGTCCAAAGCAATTATCCTGACTTTTAAGCTGTGAGCTGCATTTATTACTGCATAAAAGGCCTCATTCATTTAACATATATCTGATTATTTATTTAAGACTCCTATGACAGGCGCTCATGTCTCTCGGCATTATGCGGTCGTCATCTCAGCGCACGGTTTGGTGTCTGATGCACAGGAATGAGCTTATTGAAGTTGCTGCGTCTACAGTAACAGGTGCCGTAACATGATGTTTAGGCAGATTCCTAATGAATGGTTATTTAAGATGTAAGGGGGGGGAAAAAACGTGCACATGTGCTTGATATTACCGTATACATTTGCTAAATTCACATGAACATCATGGAAGCTTGACTAATGAGGTCTTAAAAACCCTCCAGTATGAAGTAGCCCAGAATAGACCAGAGCCAAGGTTGGTATGGCCATGGCTCCAATGCCTGCGGGTGGAGACCGCTGAAATCCACTCTGGACTGTGAGGCGAAACAGAGCAGATTTCACAAGCCACTGTATTCATATTTAAGGATTCAGCCTGTGTTCATACTACAGGGACAGGGAATGCTTGATTCTGATTGGCTAAAATTTTTCATTTTCTGTAACAGCAGATTATAAGATTATATTCCATCTCCATCCAGCTAGGAACCTCTATAGTCCAACTAGGGACCATGGAGACCAATGGGGACCACTGTATTTATTCCCATTTTGTACAACCATGGTAGGACTTCTGGTCAACATTCACACACACACATTAAAGAGGATATTAATAAAGGTCAGTTTAAATATGGCGACTTTCTAAAACTTCTAAAAGGACTCCTGTAGGAAGCATTTTGGAAAAGCGTCCAATGTCAGATCTTTTGCATTTCTCACCGTTTTGTTTTATTAAAAGAAATATAGTGGCTGGTAAAGGAAAAGCAGTTTATAGCTGATTTAGTATACCATGTTAAAATTAATTGGACACCAAGGACAACGTGCCGTTCTTTACATAATAACCCGGACGTGCTGTTTTCAGGAAATAAATCCGCTTCGGTGTAGTAAGGATAACTACGCTTCACGACGGGTCACATGACCATCCTGCCACCGATTGTTCTCCTACGTCACCCAATAGTGTTTTTATTGTTACCTAATCAGCAACTCCACCTACACTCATTCAGAATCAGAATACTTCACGAGACTCGGATACAAATCATAGTAAAGTCGATGCCAAGCACGGAAATCAAAACACCACCCTGCCATCTGGAGACCTGGAGACGAAAAATCCTGTATTCATAAATGCAATCTCATTCGCCAAGATTTACTGATGTTAACCGAAGTGTTCTCTTTGCGCATGCTGGATTACAACACAAAATCCTTTCATTAGGCTCTCATACTTCTAAAGCACCAAGGTGTTTTTTCCCCTCTAAGCTGAACACGAGCGCTGGTCCAGAGGCGACCCCGGGGTGACAAAAAGGTGTTGCTTGGATATTTCACCACACGGGGCGAAAGACGATTGCCTCAGCGGCGCCATCTCCGCGGGGACTTCTAGTGTCATTAGGCGTCCAACAAAGCGCCGTGGCGGTCTGAGGTCCACAGCCTCGCACTTGGCTCATTAAAGCAGAGCAGGAGTCGAGCCTCTGCTCCAATCCTCCCTCTCATTAAACCGCATTCAGCTAATAGGCCAAATCCACACCAGCACCACCGCTGAGGCGAGAGGCCGGAGGAGTAAACGAGTGTGCTCACACCCCTCTACCCCCTTCCTCCATCCTCTCAGGCCCCTAAAGGCCCACCTGAAGCCCTTTAAAAATAGCAATTTAACCATGTAGCTGAAATTGGGACTGGTTACAGCGCTAGGATTCTCAGGTGAATTCTGAGCCATTAGTACAGTTGTTTTTTCTCCCCCTAGTACCAGACAAGACAGCCTCTTGAGCCACCACATTAAAGATCATGTTTCATGTTGGGAATGTCAGCTTGCTTGGGTCAGTTTAAATAAAAATCTCCATGTCTATTCAGGTCACTGTATTTATACAATGTTTAAAAGGCGTCTCAGTTGTGCTTTGAGAGATCGCCGGGGTTGTTGACGCAACAGCTGAAGAAAGCATTTATATGATTGATACGAATCGAGAAGAAGTAAATAAGGACTGAGGTAAAATCTGTTAACTAGTTGAGATTTGTTTTAAAGGTGTGAGACGATTATTTTTGCTTTTCCCAGCCCACTATGACTTCACTCATTAAAGCAAAAAAACATGATTTTTGGAGAATGTGTGAATCCTTGAAACCTTTTTTAAATTTATTTTTTTTACCTGAAACATTCTTTTTTTTATGGCTCATTTATTATAGACTGTGAAAAAGTTAAATTTGTAGTTCTTAACTTTTAGTTCTCAAACCTGTTACCTAACCACACATACCCCGGGGCGATTTTGACATTTTGCACAAATCACATGGACGTTGCTTCATCCTGAAGATTTCCTGAAACTCATGAGAAGAAGAAAAGAATTGAATGATACAGTGATACTGATGGACACTGTCACTTTAAAACTTCAAGTTAATTATAAGAGTGTTTTTGAAACAAATGCTAGCTTGTGCTTGATAATTCCATGAACGCCCAAAAAACCCTAAAGCCCATCATTCATTTAAAAGCAAGACAAGATTTTGAACCAGAAATGGGTTAGCAAATTCCTGAATAGTTAAACAAATGTTGTCTAAGATTCTATGCTGGGAATTGTGTATACAGTACTGTGCAAAAGTCTTAGGCACCATATTATATGCTGTACCAATTTTGTTATATATGTTTATCATCATGTCTGCATAATTATGTACAAAATCATTCAGTATTTCCATATATAACTTAAAAATTAATAACAACTATTTTACTTACAGTAAGTACTGTGCAAAGGTCTTGGGCACATACACAAATATGACATAAACAAAAGATGCTTTTGAAAACATTTCTGCATAAATGAAACGTCTATAAAGAGCAATAAAGAGTAATAAAATAAACAGTCAATATTTGGAGTGAAAACTCACCGCTTAAAATCAGGAGTTTTAGACACAGTTTTATAAGAAAACAGTTGTTAGGTTTTACTGAGCTTGCTGGAGAATCTGAGTTCTTACATTAGGTTTTTTGTTTCCGTCTGAAACTTGAAAAAAAAAAATTTTTTTCTTTTTTTTTCCATGCATATATTCACCTGTAATGTTATTTATTTTTATTAATTTTCAAGTTATATATGGAAATACTGAATAATTTTGTACATAATTATGCAGTCATGATAAACATTGGTACAGCATATAATATGCTGCCTAAGACTTTTGCACAGTACTGCATATAAAAAATAAAGCCATTTAATGATGATAAATGTCATCACAATCATAGAAAAAAACCTGGAACATTCCATCAATTCTGCAGACATTGAGAATGGATAGCTGCATTCATATCCTCCCCTCTTTATGTAATAGCTGGCGTAATGTAAGCGAAAAGCAGAGGAGTAAAAATCAGCTTTTTTCCCCTTCAGTGCCAGCACCTCATGGCCGAGGGTGTCTAATAAGGAAGCGGATGGTAATTATTGCCGAGAGTCTTTGTGATAACAGGGATCAGAGCTATTGCGCTGCAGTTCATTAAAGCACTGAGGACTAACATGGGAAAGGTGCTGAAATTAGAAAATGATATCGCTTTGTGGCCTTTCCCCCAAATACGATGTTTTCATCATTACGGATCATAACCTTTTCTCGAGGTAGAACAACTTCTTACCTGATGTATATTAATGACCACTTTTTTTATTTATTTTTTTAAACTTTAAATATAGCTGTGAGGCCAGGCGAGTGCTAGTGCTCTGCAGATAACTAATGTGCATTAGAGTAGAAAAATTAAATGAGGGTTAATTCGTGGTTTGTTAAATGCGAATGAAAACGTGCACTCCGTTTAGTTCACATCCCTAATGATTTAATAAGTAGTTTTAAGAACTAGTAACAAAGCATCATTAAAAAGTAGCATGAAGGAAATTATAATAATCACAACACTATTTTCTGCCAGTACTTTACAGTAATCTAGTTCGCCAATTGCTCATCACGCCTCTAATTACGCAATTTTGCATGGGGGAAAATTGTCAAAACTGTAATCAGTGACAAACTCTGAAAACTTTAACCTTAAGCTTAACAATAATAAAAAATTTTTTACTTAGGAGTACGGAAAACAAGAATGAGAATATATATTATTTTATATTATATTATATTATTTTATATTATATTATATTATATATGATAAATATGGAAAACATCTGGTGGCGTGCCGGGTGAAATCTTTTCATGAAAACAAAGAGCAATCTTGTATATTAAAACACGACATCACGCTGATGATCCTTTAACAACCTTGTCATGTTTATAAGATTAAAAACACAACTTGTTACTGAGAAACTTGAAAATCCACTGTCTTGAAGATTTCCCTATGGTGAAAAACTGTTACAAAGTGCTGACACTAGAGAGTCACTCCATAAATATCTTCATGTGTACAGTGATACATCTTTGTTAAAGGGGGAGTCAGCAATACTGAAGAAAGACTGTTGAGATTTGAACTCGATAGCCAAATTAATACACCGCCTCCTTCAGTAGTTCAGCCCCTTCCAAAAATTTATGGACACGCTGCCAAGGCTCACACTGAACCCCTCGTCACCCCATCATAGGAATGATGTACAGGATATAAACCATGAATAAAAAGGTGCTGATGTTGAATTAAGATTGCTAGCGGCTAAAAGGTAAAACTAGAAGGAAGTTTTCTCAAGTTGTTATTAAGTTAAAGAACAACTCAGCCTGTCTTCCCAGTTGTTTTCCAGTTATTTCTGCCGGCGAATGTGTGTGTGTGAACTGAGCGAGTCTGAGTTGGCATTAACACCAAATGTTCCAGATGAGTTCGTTTAACTTATTCATAATCACAACTTTGTGGAAAAAGACAATCCCGGCTCTGGTCCTAATAACACAAGCAAATTATGGATGCGAAACCAAGTTCATTAAAGTATGCATGGCTTTGCACTGATAATCATCATTATGTGCAAATTACAACTCAAATGTGGTTAACATCAGGGGAGGATCTTAATGGCGCATTCAGGCTAAAGAGAACCAACAATGGTAATATGTAAATGTTTACAAAGAAACTCACATGCCACACTGACCTTGGGAAAAATCAGAGTTGTGCAATGTAAGTATCTACATGTGTGTCAAACTTCCTGCCAATCCAGAGAGGACATGAGCCAGAAGCAAAAAGAGGAATCCAAGCACTGGCTTCGGGGAGCATTTTCCCTTCTCGCCAGTCCTAATAAACACACAAGCACAAAGGTTTTAAACTACATCAGCCAGTAAAACTACGTATAGGCATGTAATAAACGATCAAACTTGCTATATTATTCTGATGTTTGATGTCAACATACAGTTCTTGACCCAGACGTGCGTGATTTTGTGTGTTGTGATGCTGCCACTCGATTGGCTGACTGATCAGGCAGGTGTAAAGTACATACAGACATACACACACGGGGGTACATACACAATTTCTACATTTATAAATATGCATCAATACAATATGTATACAGCAGTAGTCAAAAATGTTTACAAAGTCTGCTGCTTCAGTGTTTTTAGATCTTTTTGTCAGATGTTACTGAAGTATAATTACAAGCAATTCAAAAGTGTCTAAGGCTTTTATTGAGCATTAAGTTTATGCAAAGAGTCAATATTTGCAGTGCTGACCCTTCTTTTTCAAGACCTCTACAATTCGCCCTGGCATGCTGTCAATCAACTTCTGGGCCACACCCTGACTGACGGTGGCCCATTCTTACATAATCAATGCTTGGAGTTTGCCAGAATTTGTGGTCTTTTGTTTGTCTACACGCCTCTTGAGGATTAAACACAAGTTCTCAGTGGGATTAAGGTCTGGGGAGTTTTCTGTCCATGGACTCAAAATTTCCATGTTTTATTCCCTGAGCCACTTAGTTATCAATTTTGCCTCATAGTGAGGAGATCCAAAATGCTGGAAAAGGCGTTGTGTCATCACCAAACTGTTCTTGGTTGTTTTTGTACCGTTCGTTTCTCATGGCTGTGTTCTTAGTCAAAATTGTTGGTGAGCCCACTACCATGTCTAAGAAGCCACCACACACATGAATGGTCTCAGGATGCTTTACTGTTGGCATGACACAGGACTGATGGTAGCGTTCACCGCTTCTCCAGACAAGATTTGTTTTCTAGATGCCCCAAGCAATCGTAAATGGGGTTCATCAGAGAAATTACTTTACCCCAGTCCTTAGCAGTCTGATCCCCGTACCTTTCACAGAATATCAGTTCGATGTTTTTTCCTGGAGAGAAGTGGCTTCTTTGTTGCCCTTCTTGAAATATGTATAAATGTGAGCGCTACCATCAGCCCTGTGTCATGCCAACAGTGACGCATCCTGTGACAATGTTATATAAAGGAAGTTAAAAGAACTAACAACTAAAATTTTATGTTTCGATTTCTTCAACTCTTGATCAGTGCATAATTCCTTACATCTTACTCGTCATCCTGAATCTAAAATTGTAATCCATGAGCGTGTGTGTCCAGAACATAAAGTGTATCAGATCCACGAAGAACCCCTTCATGGTCAGTTTACAAGTTTCCTGTGAGAGAAGAGAGCTGGAATGAGAGGAAGTGCGGTTGTGGTAATAACTTCTGAAATCAGCCATTAGGTGACTCTGGCCTGAAGCTAAGTGAAGCAGGAACAATAGAGATCATTATCCAAGGTGATCATATCTGATGGAGGATGTTAGATTAGAGCTTTTAAACATCAAACAAGTGTCTGGCATTCCTCTACCTTCTGCTTTTGAAGTTTTTCACTGTCCTCCTTCAAAGCGCTGTTTTCATATTGCCATAAAAAGGTCCACATTACATCCCGTAAACAATTCACCTTTCTGTAGAGAGAGAGAGAGAGAGAGAGAGACTGGTAGGGTTTTCCACTGAGATGAACAGACTGGGACAAGGAACTTTCTCTAGGTTGGGATGAAGGATCAGTGGTTTTTGTTTCTTCTCAATAAAACAAACATAAGAACCAACTTTATCTCCACTAAAGAAGAATTTTATTTAAATCCTTTCCTTCTTTTCTGCTTTTTTTGGTTTTCAATTACCCACTTCTACTTTTGTTTGGCTTTCCCTTCCTGCTTCCCTCTTTCATTTCCTTATCTTTCACTCTCCCTTTCTATCCTTCCTCAATTTTCCACGTTGTATTCATTCTTGCCTCCTCTCAGTTTTTTCTTCACCTCCTTTCTATTCCATCCTTTCTCTCATCTTGACAGTCTACCCATCTTTTAGTTCCCTTTCTGTATTTTGTGCCTCTCTTCCCTTCTTCCTTCACTTTATTGCCTTCGTCTTTTTCCTTTGCCGCTCTCCCTTTCCACTTTTTCTTTCTTCGCTCCTTTCCTCCACTTTTTTTGTCTTTTCCTTTCTTTCAATATTGCCTCCATTCTTGTCTTTTCTCTCATTATTTACTATTTTCTTTTCTTTGTCATTCTGCATCTATATATTTTTTCCTTTAAAAGTGTTTTAGCAATCTTTTGTGTCTATCGAAAATTGTAATGTGTCCTTGGGTTGGAACAAGGTGCTAAATAAAGTTATGAACGCCAACTATTATAGCCATGTTGTAAGAAAGCAAGAGGATGTCTTTAAAAAAAAAATAATAAAAAAGTGAAATAAAGTAAAAATATTGTATAATACACCTGAATACCACAGGCAATGACCCGCTGTTGTATTGTATTGTGTAAGTGCTGACTGGGTCCATCTTGTATCTTGTAAATGTACTTTGATCATTATTCGCCCCTGAGTCTGTTTTAAAAAGTAATCTATTTCTAAGTAAATGGCTCAGCTTGTAATTGGTACTGTGCAATTACAGTCAACATTAAATAGCAAAAATGTCAATAATTTGTATGCAAAAAATTTACCCTGGTTGGTGCTGTATCAAGAGTCGATCCCAAGACCTTTGGGCAGGATGATGGAATACACAGTGGGTGTGAAAGAGTCCATCGCCGAGATCCAAGCAGGCCCTTATTCACATGTAGGAGAAATTAATAGCAGCCTGTCTGGCTACCGGCACTTTCCTGCGAGGTGGGAAGAAACCCGAGAACCTGGAGGAAACCCATGGAGAAATGTTTCTCTCTTCAGAGAGATCTCAGGATCAAACTGAAAACCCTGTATGTTTAAGACAGAAACACCGCCTGCTGTGCCACCATGCAGCCCATTCACATGAACAATCAATTTATTCAAGAGAAAAAGCTACGGAATAATTTACTAGGTGAGAACGGCTGCACAAAAAGCTCCCTCACTTCAGAAACACAGCGATGAGTGCGATTTGGGCAGCGAGCGAAAAAAAACAGTGCTTATTAAATCATGTCTTTTCTTCTTTTTCCTTCATGCTTTTCATGGGTGGTCAGCTATAATCAGTTTACGGCGTGGCTTTTCTCGGCGTGTTAAGTTGGCCTGCGCTCATTTGCACGAGCAGTATGAGAGTTTTTACACAGCCGTTCTGCTTAATCTGCCTGTAAAGTTGTGCTGGCTCGCTTCCGTGCAGACTGAGGGATGGCGAGAGAAACAAAACGCTCAGCTCTTAATCCACCAAGGCCTCGATTTCCTCGTCAAACCCTCCCCAAAAGGGATTTACCCACAGTACTCTCCTCTCCCCATACCTTTTTTTTTTTTAACACACAGGCGCACACACACTCTGTATAATTTATAAAGCCTAAGCTCTTTCAATACTCCAAAATGGCAGATAAACTTTTCTCATTTGCCCCTAATTTGGTCACGCGAGATAATGCAGACACATCTGAGGGCTTTTTAAACTGCTTTTTAAAATGCATTCCTGAAAGGAGCTGGCTTTGGCATCTTGGCACCTTGTTAGCCTCCAAATAATTATTTCGAATGCAGAGCTGTCCTTAATGTGCTGATTAATCCTGCTCCCTTTAAAAAAAAAAAAAAACTCTTTCTCTCAGACCTAACTCAGAAGGAGAGAGGAAGAGAAAAAGGAAGCGGCTATTCACGTCTACGCCAGCCTCCATTGTGCCAGCTGTCAGATCTGGCATCTCTCTAAGAAACCACGCACCAAAATGAGAAAAATAAAAAGAAACTTTGTGGTTTTGTGCCAACACATGCCAAATCACTGTGACTGCCACACCATAGCGGATAGCCTAGGCATATAAAAAGAACTGACGTGACCAAGACATATCATGTGGATGAAAGATTGAAATATTGAGCGGGAAATGATGATGTAGTTGCTGCCAGATCCAGCTTCTATGAGAAAGTCCACTTCAAAATCACTATAAAGCCTCACTACAAAGGGCTCATTCAAAGTACAGTAAAAACGGGTGGGGAAAAAAAAAAGGAGTGCACTACAAGTAAACTGTTATTATTGACAATTCAGTAAACTCCAGTATACAATTCTATACCCCAAGACTATTCAAGTGTCAAATCTGATGGGCCAGATAATGATCAGTTCAATAGTACAGCAGCTCTAAATATATTTCAAGCTGCCAGGCAAATCAAAAGTTTATATTAATACACTTTTACTCTAATGTTATAATTTCTACAGTAACAACAGACTTATATGCCACATGATTTATATAATCAAGGGCTAACAATAATAATAATAATAATAATATTTTATTGTTAAAATTATAAAAAACAAAAAATTTATTAAAAACCAAAAAGCGTCATAAAGCAAATAAACCTACAACTGTTGATATGCAGATGCTTTCTGTAGGGAGAAATTACTATTAAACATTTATGGAAGGAGTCTTCAGTACAAGTGCTTTGTAGGAAAATAAATAAATCCTAAAGTCTTAAATAATTTTTTTTTAGACAATTTCAAGACAGAGGGGGAGAGGTAAAAAACAAACAAATAAAAACTCTGGCGTGAGTTTTTTTTTCCTTTTTTCCCTGTTATATGTGAACGTTAAATAAACTAATAATGTATAAATTTATAATGATATGTCATGCATATATATATATATATATATATATATATATAATGTGCATATGATAACACACTCCACTATAATAAATTTTTAAGCCCTCCATAATCTAATTTATTATTAACCATATTGCCCTTAGATCATTTCACAGATTCGTCTATATTAATGAGGGAGGATAGGATCTTGTTAGGGCTCTGTAATTTGACAAAATTCTGCCTTTAATCTTAGTGAACTCATGCTGAAGTCCAGCCTGTTAAACTTCACCCAAAAACGTATAAGTATTCCATATACACGGCGGTTTAGAAAGACATTTTGAGTGTTACGGTATAATAAGATGTCAATTAAATGCATTTTAGGGATTATATATCAAACAGACTCACTCATTGCAGGCACCTAAAGCTGAGATAAAAGCAGCGTCTTAAACACGTTGCTCGCATATTATAAACGCCTCGGCTGTGACTGGTCTGAAGGTTTTTAAAGGTGTCGGAAATCTGCCCATTAACGATAAGGGCCGACTGGTTTATTCAGCGTGAGTTGCAGCACGCCGGAGACAAAGTGGAGCTTCATTTATGTGCTAATATGGCACAGGGGAGATAATGAGTGAGGAGAGATCGCTCGGCATGTCAGGCTCGGCCCTTTGAACCGTTCCTCATTCCTCCTGCACCTGTCATTGCTCTGCAATAAACACAAACAGGCAAACCTGCCAGACTGCACTCATGACTGAAAGGCAATAATTACTTCAGGGAGATTTTTTTTTTCTTTTTCCCTGCATGAAACATTCACATTCTGGCAGCAATAAACCTCACTGTGCTTTTCACTGAAACTTAAACTGATGCACATGCACTCGGAGTTTAAGGGCCAGCATTCCCCGATTAGAAATTGATAAACAAAAAGAAAACATTCATACTGTAGATCCTGTACATCTGACAACTACTAGCACACATGCTTTCACCGCTCCCCCCGCCCCCCCCCACAAACACACACAAATAATTGTATAATCAATAACTTGAGTAAAAACAAAACTCTAATAAATATTCTCCTAAATTTCATTGACACCATTTTCCCCACTGTAGTATTCGGTTTCTCCAAGTTCCTACAAAACGGCAGACCAAAGCAACAAACCTGCTTTGATTTTGTAGTGATTAACTGCGTAAAAGTAAAACAACAAACTCTGTGTCGTAGTCATAACTGAATTTGAATCCCATTTCTCCTGGTTGAGTGATGTCATATTTATAGCTAATCGCAAGCAGAAGTCGAGGAAACGCTCGAGGAACCCATGTGATCCGCGGCCTAGCGGTCGTGATGATGTGTGTAATGCAGTCATTGCTAATTTCCTGGGTGGGTGTTCACAGCCTTCCCATAAACGTGTTCAGAAATGTACGATTCACCTGGATTTTCCAAGCACACCCAAGTTTTGCTAATACATACCACTGTTTTGACCACCGAATGACCTTTCACCAAATGTTAGCGAACAGGCCCATAAAATCTCGCATTAGCGGCCTGCCCCGACCCGTTTCGGTTAACTATTTGCACATGTTGTCGAAGCAGTATAATCATACATCTGTAGTTTTCCCCTTGCTAATCTTTTACGTGGCCTGTCGAGCACCGGTGGCTTTGAGTCTCAAAGGTTTCTGTGGTAACTGCTCTACATCGGCGTTCCTCGTGACGGCTTTGACGAATGGGTGTTTTCTTAAATTTTGCGTCTCTCCATTAATGCTACATTAGCCCACTTTAATCCCACATTACAGTACACAATTGTGCTGGCCGGGCTGTTGTGCGCGCGAGCGTGTGCACGGTTCTCATGCATGGCCAGTTTTCCGTGTTTTATTATTCACAGAGTGCTATGAAGTTGTGGTTGTGCCTCGGTGCCTCAATGTTTCCTCCGCTGTTGTCATAGCAATCACCCAAAACAATGCTCACTCACTATAAACTTGCCCTGATTAGGAATGTAGTTGTCTGTAAATGGCAGTGAAGGAAATCAAAAGCAAGGAAGTCAAAGGCTTTAATGTGATGTTTTATATGTCAGGTTTGTGCAAAATTGCATGAAAATATGCACTTTACAGGGGATTAGCTGCATCGTGCTTTGGAACAACAAAACGATTGGATCCGTTAGTTATGGAGCTTGTCGTCTTCATGCATGTTACCAGCGAGAGTTGCAATACAATAAAAAAAAAAGGAAAGGTACTGGGGGGGAAAAAAATCTTGGCTTTTGAACTTGCTGTAATAGATCTCTTATTAGTGGTTAGGGGACGATAAAATAGGCAAAAGCGAAGAAGAAGAAGAAGAAGAAAAAAAACTGTTTCTCGGTGGCTGGAGTTCAAACAGAGGACAGGCCGAGTCCCAGCACAATGGCTTGGAGTGGTGGATCAGCATTGCAGGAATTTTTTAATTTCCTGTTACTCAATAATTCAGCTTTCGTTAGGGGTGGTGGACAACATCCTCCGCCGTGTGCTTTTCTGATCACTTCAATCCATTCGACAGACGCCGTTTCCCTTCTGACTAGGTCTGTGCACGTTGTGTGTGTACGCCAGTCACCAGATGACTCCACTGAAATCGCAGCACTGGGAGAGTCCTGTTTTCATTACTTAGTCATAGTGAACCCTCAGTCCAAACTGCCCTTGTCTGCTGATGGAGTCCAAACTTATTTAAAAAAAAAAAAAAAAAGGAAAGAAAAGAAGAAACCGTTCCTCACACCCTCTGTTTTTCTTGTGTGTTCTTGTATTAAATATTCATTCATCCTCAGGTCACTCAGGCTTGAACGAATCACCTGCTACCTGAGGTGTTGACTTGCTGGTGATTGCTCTCAGCATCTCAGTCCAGGCTGTTATATACTGTAGTGTTATATACGAATTGAAACGTACTGACTTACATACATACATCCTGGAGAAAACTGAGAACTATCATTAACTTTGTACATTCTTCATCAAAAAACATCTATACTGGATTTCAATAATGTGTTGGCCTCGTTGTAGCAAACGATTTACTATGATACATGAGCCAGGTTCTGTTTTTTTTTTCTTCCTTTTCCCCCCCAGTAGTGTATCTCAGTACAGTAGTTAATACTCAAGCCCACATTAAGTTAAATATACACAAAATCTTTTTGGCATATTATCATGTTTACTTTATATATATATATATAAAAATAAAAATCATTACCTTTTTTTTTTCAAGCATATTTCCCCAAGACACAAAACATTAAGATGGGGTATTCCTCAGGGAAATAGCCTTGGTCCTTTATCTTCCTCATTGTACATGTTGCAGAAAAAAAAACAATCAGATTGCAAAAGTTCTGACATTCATGTTTTCTCTTCTGACTGAATTGAGTCCTCTTATCTGAAACAGTAATAAAGTTACTAACAACAGTAAAGAGAGAGAAAGTTGTTTAAGGATTTTATTCAGCACAGTCCAAATGCAGCTAGTGTAAGGACTACACTAGCTAACTATATATCTGGAGTTTACGCAGACTGAATGCGTTTCTTAAACTAGCTCCTCATCAACATAATGGCTGCAGAAAAATAATCAACATGCAAAGCAAATTTTAACAATTCTTGAAATATAATGTTTAATTAATATATCAAAGTACACTTTAGAGGCAGTAAAACCCTATTTGTTTAAAACCTAATTGAACCAAGTCTTGTGGCATTAACATCTTTTATCCAGATTTGCAATTTATTTCAAGGTGATTTTGTAATAAACCAATACTTTTATTGGCATACTTTAGCATATGTTTTAGCATACTTTTATTGGAAAATAACCAACAACTGCGTGGTGCGACGTCACCTCATATGAAGTGGAGTTATTTTAGTGTGTCCTTCATACTGATACTGAAAACAAACCTCTTACAGAAAATATATAATAAAAAAAAATGTTTTTCATTCTGCATACATGATGGTCCACTGTACAAGTACCTGTGGAAGATACAGGATAAGAACAGAAAGGTGCATTAATATGAACACAGGAATTGAAATAAAGCTCAAACCTTAGAATTCAACAGTGTAAATGTACAAGAATAGCTACTAGTGTGTCACTAGTTGTTAGACTTTATTTTGGCATGGTTTTATTGTCACTTAGGCTTTTGTTTTTTCCTTGTACAGTTTGAATGTTAATCATTCCCGATGCTTTTTCCAGTGTTGCTTATTCGATGCGTTGATGCATGATTGTTAAGTCTTTGAGATGTTTTTACTATGAATGGTGCTGTACAAATTAACCTGTACAAATGTGACGTCGTTGCTAAAATGGTCAAGCTTTTCCTAATATACTATGGTGAAATCTTCCCGACTGTCAATACTGCTCAAATTTTGAAACAGAAAAAAAAAACAAAAAAAAACATGAAACAAGATGTAATCACATTGCAACAAACAGGGCATGTATGCGAACCGCATCACTGTAATATACAGATCTGATGCCTTATTGTTTAGCATATCATCAGCGTTATAACTATTAAACTGCTGACTTTTTGTATCTATGAATATGACCAGGAAACAAATTTTTTATAAGGCAACCGATCAATCCTTCAGCATGATGCTTGACCAGCAGCTGCATGAGCCTGTAAAACTCTCCACAACTCGTCACTGTATTTTAAGTTAATGTCACGGTCACACAAACACACTGATGCAGCTTTTGGGCATCTAATGATTGACAACAAGAGGAGATCTTTATTTATCTAATTAGACTGTCGCCTGTTAACATGGCTGGTATGAGAGACAGCAATAAGTGTGCGAGAGAGAGAGACGCAGCACTGCCGGAGGCCAAGGCTTTGCGCTCGCAGCTGCTCCAAAGCAAGTCAACCTTAACATTTTTTAAATTACAATAATGACTGTCTAAACATTTATCCTGAGCGTGTTCTTGTGTACATACGCCTTTGTCTAGACACTCTGTTACTCCAGAGCTGAGAAAACAGCAGGGGGAGAGAAATATCAGTATCAAATGATATCATCTTCCCATGCAATGTAAAGCTTAGATTGAAGGCGATCAATTAGGATTTTCGCTGGAGCAGAAAATAGCTTTATGACGGCGTATGAAGGTGTAAGAGGAAAAATAAACTCGGCGCTTTCACACAGCGGCTTCGGCAGTGCGGTTAGGCCTGAAAACCTTACACGCCGTGTTGACTCAGACAAACGGAATAAGGGACTTACATTTTTTTTCATATTGTTCTAAAGGCGCAATTATACGTCTGTTCCGGTCTGCTGTGTCTAACTCACTGTAAAAGGGGGAAAAAAGGGACGCCGATATTTCCCTAGGCCTCGTCGTTCATCTTAAGAACGTAGTAAATGTTCAATAGGTGCTGGAAGTGACGGATGTTTCAGAGCGTGTCCAGCTGATTCACATCAATCACAACACTCAGACTTAACAGTACCTAATTAATAGTTATGACATGGTTACGCATGTAAAGCACATTCCCATACAGTGATGCAGACTGCAATAACAACAATACATTGGTATGAAAACATAAAATTATGTTTTAAACAAACATAGTATTGAGCTATTTCCGTTCTTCAGTCATGGTCGCCATATCCTCTTGAGACCCGAATGTCCTCTTATGAGGGGATGGCATTTTCTTTAAACTTTACAGTTTTATATTTATATAGTAGTACCATCCTCAGATGAGGACTGTTGTTGGGTATAATTCTTCTTGATTGAAGATGTTGATTAAATTTTTGGGTATCCGCTATGAATAAAGAGAAACAGTCAGCAGGATACAAATTGCACAAAAATGGCCGAATGCACAAACCAGTGGAGTCTCATGAGAACATTACGCACTGAACAGCTTCACTTTGCTCCATGATGCAATGTAACTATTGGTAAAACATGGGGAAAATAACTCTTCTTACACCCAAAGGGAATAAACAAAACTACAACTTTTAGCCTATTGCCGAACAACAAACTGGCAGGAAAAACCTACCCATGCCGAGATTTTATCTCGTACACAACCACTGTTTTTATTCTAGAAAGTGCCTCCAGCATTTAAGAGCACAGAAGCCTAGAAGCACTTTTCATGTCTGGGTGAAATGAAGGAACCTCCAGTGCATCATCTCTCACTGTTTCTTTTAATATACTGTGTATACATTTGTATTTAATTCTAATGTTTACCAAAATCTACAAGTTCTGTTATTTTTGCTAAATGTATTGTATAGAGTGACGTGTATTAGGGCAGCCAATTATCTTCTTAATGCATTCAATGCAGGGGGTCTTTTACTCACGGTTTAAAATGGCAGCAATTATAAAAAGAGACGTCACATGAAACAAAAAAAAAAACCTACACGTATGCAAAGATAACATAATTACTGTATGTTCACCTGCATGATGTCCTTGGCTGGACGATCCTTGAAAGCCAGACTACATTGTTCCACAGAGTCCTGAACGCCAGAGAGGCTCCACATTCACTCACCAGAAGATTTCATTTCAGCATCTTGCTTCAGCGCTAAAGGACTATCTAATTACCGTGCTTATTTTAGACAGCTCCTAACATGCTAATCAAGCCTGGACACTGCCAGCTGAGCACGCCTCCAGCCGTCTGTATCCTGCTCGATCTCCCTTCAGTTACTCTACAACATGACGGGAGAAATCTTTCAGACTTAGAACTCTATCTGTTTAAAAATGCACTCTGTTCAACACGGACAAACATCAGCGCTTTTTTATGACTCGGGGAAATTACCCGCTGTGGCATTTAAAAACGCTAACTTGTGCGTAGCGCTTTTCTGAACAGTGCTCATGAGATTAGGTGTGACGCACAATTCTGACCTGGAGTATAAGTGGATTCGTCTTGAGCTCAGTAGTAGCATCAACTTCAGTGCCATTTCATGTGACCGTAACACACCATGCTGAAAATTCATGCTTTAGAAATGTGTATAAGGAACCAGCATTCTAATCTCGATTTATTGTTATTAGGTAAAACCTGGACTTTTTTTTTTTATACGTTTTTTTTAAATGATTAATTGACATTAATTTTACCAAACAGCAGCACATTAAAAGGTCATTCAAACATGACATCCATGAGGCATGCGTCTCTTCATAAGGAACTTCGGCTAAGTTGCGCGCACATCCGGGAGCCGTTCAAAACTCGTTTGCATCAAGCGAAGCAATTTTATTTTATTTTTTTGTATTTAGTGAAGACACAGCAACATTGGTCCCAAGAATGTTAGAAAGGACAGTAGCAAGAAGAAAAGGCAGCTGCTTTCAGTTTGGCTTTCAAAGCAGCCGGTGCCAAGAGGAATCATAAATGCCTATTTATTTTATATTTTACTTCATTTTCATAACTTTAATAAATGCTTTGTATGCAAAAATATAATTATAGTGTTAGAAATTGGTAATATCGGTAATATTTTTGGGTGGCTGGAACAGATCATCTGCATTTACATTATTTCCTATGGAAAAACGTTTCGCAATACGAAAGAACTCTGAACGGATTATATTTGTATTGCCGAGGTTCCACTGTATAATGAAACTTTTAATTATTGTGATCCTTACAGCTAGCATTCATGCAGCATTATATTGTCAACATATTGTCGAATCCTATAAATCTTTTTTTTATTTCAATGTTTGACATTTTCTGGTTCATTTAAAACATTTGCACCACATAATCCAAGTTACACTACTTCCTTATTCAGGCCGCATTCTCAACACTTGCAATTCATGGTGGTCTGGGTTCTAGCGGAAACCTCGCGAATCCTTCCAAGCTTATACTACACACCTGCGATTTGCATAATCTCGAGGTGGAACCTGAAAAAAGAGGAAATGTCCACACCTAAATACTGACATAACTTTTGGAATCATGTTTGACTGAAAAAAAAAAAAAAAAAAAAAAAGAATAGGAGATCAGGGTTAGCATGAGATGAGACCCACTTCAAGCTAACTTCCTGAGATGATGCACAGGAGGACTTTTAAGGAGGAAAGGGAATGATGTTTAGCATTTAGCCCTTGTTTTTATTTCTTATGCGCAACCATCCATACTTTCAAAATCAGGCATTTTCTGAGAAAACAACAAAAACAAAAAAATAAGTTGAACAAAACAAAACAAAACCAAAGTTGAAAAACGTCTGCAGGACAACTTACTCTGCAAAAGTCACCACAAAACCCCGGGTTACTCCATGACGAGCACCAATGAGAACCAGGGGCTAAAACCAATAACACTAACAGCTAGAAGCCAAAAAAGTAACACCAGAGTCAGCATTAAAGGACAGGTCTCAGCCAGCGGACAGGAACTTCATCAAACTGGAATTTGTTTTTATGCCCTGTTAAAGGCTTCAAAATCAAAAGGAACTTTCTACCATCACCTCGGGGCTCTCACACACTCATGCTAACACACCTACATACCTCTCACATCCTAACTATGCAGACTGTAGTGCATGGTGTGTGTGTGTGTGTGTGTGTGTGTGTGTGTGTGTGTGTGAGAGAGAGAGTGAGTGCTGAGCGAGTGGCCTGGTGCCTCGCTGCGTGTTTGTTGTTGGACAGGTGTCGAGCCGAGGGCTGTGTGTCTGTAGGCTGACGGGCAGGTTTAATCCGGTCCTGTTAGGATGTCAAGCGCAGGTGCTGCCCGAGGCCAGCGAGGTCTGCTTGGGTGGAAGACGATTCTCGGTCTATATGGGACTCTTTGTCTAAGGAGCATTTAAGAAATGAAAAATCTGTTTCTCTTGACGTTGCCATGTAATCCGGTTATAATGAGCATAGAGAAATCCAAAACAATAAGAAAATACCTTCTGACATCTTCTCACTTTCACGCCAGTCACTCAGCGAGTGCATTTTTTTTCTCCAGTGTTTAGTTTGCTTACTTGATTTCCCAATGTTGCTATTAAAAACCAGTCATACAGTACATATTTTTAATCACCTTTCAATCAAGGTGTAATATACTATTTGTTATCGCTCCATTCCACATACTGGGACTGAATTCTGTCTCTTTTTCACATTTGACTGATATCAGCTCTAGATATTTTCACTTTGCTACAGTAACTGCAACCATTTGATTGTATCCAGGAGTCTGATCTATAACTTATTTCACATGCGTGTTTCCCTCTCAAAAAAACCCCCAAAAAACCTGATTCGAGCCTCATTTTAGACTCAAGTTCACCGAAATGAAGCTTCCACACTCCAGAACAGACAACAGTCTGTCTTCGATGCTTGATTGACTGATATCGGCTCTGGCCTCACTGCTCCGACCACCCCGGTAATGGCGACTGTGACGAGGGGCCTTTGAATTTCGATGATGTTTTATGAGTCTTAATTGGGCCTACCGGAGTCAGTGAAACAGAGCCGGCGGATTGGACGTTCCCCTTGACCTGGGATGATGAGGACACGTCTCAAGTTCAGCCTGATCCTGGGTGGCACCTGGATCAGCTTACCTCCACCTGTCCTGTGCAGGAGGATCCCCTCACCCCCCCTAGCCCCAAACTGCACAAACTACTTAACATACACAGATCTCATTACGGTTGTTAAACGAAACCTGGGATAAGCAAAGTCGTGAAACTCTAGGAAATGAAAATGTCAATTAAAACAAACGACTAGTGAGTAATGAGTCATTACACGAGTGAAGTGTCAGTCTGTTAACTCTCATGGTCTGTGGATGGGTCAAACAATAACATAAAGCAATATGATAAACACATTTGGTTGACATCAGACTACCAACAAGAGACACAAAATCCCTTATAAATAGTAAAATAATTACTAAATTGTGAATGTGGCATGGTATTAAAAAACAAAAACAAAAAAAACACTAGGATTTGGGGTGGAAGCATCACACCACCGCATTGTTGATTATAGTAGCCTGTTTAGTTGTTCAATTCCTTACTCAACCATTAAGCCTGAAATACATTACTGACTTTTATTTTAATTTTTTTCTCCACCATGCGAGATGGAGAAGGTCTCAAAAGATCTGCCAGATTCAGTACCCAGGACACTTTCAGGCTAAAACATTAGAGTATGAATACAAGCTTTTATTAAAGTGCAGAGTCCGTGTTATAAACTGCGTAACCCGGCTGCAAACCTCCTGTGACATCCAACAATCACATTTGTTCTTCAGATTCAGCATGTGTTGTGCAGAAGAAAATGATCACCTTGTGACTAGTCCAGCACTTTGATACTGTAATGGGAGGAAAAAAAAAAAGAAAACATAATTCAATAATACTCCATTGAGAACTGGAACAGAACGATGCAGAACAGCAGACCGTGAATTCCTTCAGAGTATTGCGAAAGAGGTCTGGGCTGCACTTGTCACCGCTGTCCATGACACCAAAGCAATGGACCTGCCAAAATGAGCCCGTGCCATTGGTGAGGTGGACAACGTGAATACCGACCAGGAAGGAGTTTAAACTCGGGGCAAGATCGCTCTCATCTGGCGTTTGCCGACTTCAAATGACTCCTAAAGGCTATCGAATGAGTTATAGAGTAACATGTTTGGACCAGGACTATGGAGGGGTGATTCATAATAAACGAAAAAAAAAAAATTATTCCAAAATGGAAAAAAAACAAACAAACAAAAAAAAAGCAGACCATGATGTACTGCCTTTATTATTATTTTTTTTTTAAAAAGAATGACCTGCGCATATCTGAGAGAAAACGTAAGTGTACATGGACAGATGGTCATTAGTCCAAGAGGGAAGTTAATTGGATGCAGCAAACGAAACAAGACATGTTGTGTGTCTATACTTATGCGGTGCCATGTGTGTCTCATATTATATTTACAAATACGTATATAGACAGCACTGGGATAAACATTAACAGAACCAACTACAGGCCGGTCATAGCCCACTGTACTTAACTGGAATTTCATTTGCAGCAAAAATAATAATTCAAATCTTGTATTTCCATTTTTTGGATTGCTAATTTATTTGTAATTTGCAACACACTTGCACTCACTCACTTAACCTGAAAACATTTACGATGAGAAGATATTTGAAAAGTTTGGGTTTTTATAATTTCATGATCCAAATTTCCTTAAGAAGAAAAGTCCTGTTTTTTTCTTCTCCCCTCAGCTTTCATTGATAGTGAATGATATTTTGAATGCACATCCCTTCATGTGCCATTAGTACGGATATCATAATTTCGCTCATTTTGCATATTTTGTCAGGAAAGTAATCTTGTAAAAATGAGGCACTGTTTGGCTCGTTCTCTCAGATGCGACGTGAAGTTACACGAGCCACGCCGGACTTACATTCAGCCATTTGGCTGGATTTTGAGTCTTTATTTAAGAAATCAAGTCAGTCCTTCTTATGTCAAGCGAATGAATGCAATTCAACACTGCATTACCTGTTGTTCTCGCTAGAAATATGGTATCTCTGTCTCGCTGCCTGTAAAAGAACGCTCCTTTAGAGGAGCAAAGCCTTATTGTGGCCTTATCGCTCGAGGCCGTCTGGCTTTAAGTCAAGCCGAGGTCCAGAAGGTGAAATGAGTTTGGCAACCTCAATGAGCAAAACACACATCCTGGTGCTGTTAGAGGGATAAAGAGAAGCAAAATTGACTGCATAAGCAGGACAGATAGAGTTTCACTGTCACTACTCTCTCCATTTCTCTCTCTCTCTCTCTGTCAATGCACATTGGTCTTTTAGAGACTTCAAACACTTCACTGGCAATCATTTCTCAATGAGACCCAAAGGAGGTCGGGTTTAATGGCTTGCCAAAACCATCCGGCGCCCATTTTGTCCCTTCGTAATCCTGCACCGTTATGCATCATGAGTAGACAAGGAGTGGGACCAGAGTGACCTCCTCTTCATCCAAGCCTTCCTCACGTTCACGTTCTCTACACGTCTGGTCTCATCCTTTTTCTTTCACTTCTCTCCTAGAGCACCGTTCTTGATCATTTTCCCTTTTTTCTTGCCTCCAAAAAAAAAACCACTTTGATCTTCTGGCATAAACGGACCGCAATTGATACCTAATATCATAAATGAGCCTCTTTTCCGCCTCATTAGATGTCATGAAGCAGACGATGCATACACACATGCATGTTCACCCACTCAGAACGCTTAGCACAATCACGAACGGCCATCCTCAGACCACCAGTCATCTTCCCTCTCTCTCTCTCGCTTCCGCGGTCATTCTCGATGTCTCTCACCCGCTTTGTTAATGATGGATGATGAGCATCGCTGCCACCGCAATCAGAGGTGATCTTCACCGTGGTCGTGACCACACACGCTGGGGCATTTTAGTCGAGTGCTTCTCCTCTCATTCGGTCCATCTGGTGAAACCAAAACCCATGCCTGGGCAATCATTTTAGGATTAGTTTGAGGGGGGAGGGAAGAATCATTATATCCTTAACCTGTGCTAAGAGCCTGGCTTACGGACTACAAAGCGCAGCTGAGTGCCGGCTAAACGACGGACTAATACTGTGTGAACAGGACATGTAGGATGTTGAGGGAAAAGTCAAGATCCTGAGATACACACTCGTCCAGCAGAAAGTATACAGTAGACATTTAAGGAGCCATCAGGATTGCAAGGTGTTTTACAAATACAAATCACAGACTCAATTTTTTTTTATATCTTTGGATTGGAAAAAAAAAGCAAATATGCAAAAAGGTAAAACTTCAATCAAGTTTCTCTCAAATGTATAATAGTTTGAAGCTAATCACAATAACAGCACGTCACAAAATGCTGCCCTACTCAACTAAACTACACTTAAATTTACATTATAGTTACAGTAATAGTGCAATGTTGTTTAAAGTATTTCAGTATTAGCAGCAGTAAGATGAGGAAAAAAAATAAAAAAAGAGACAAATTTAAAGTCTGACTGGTCAGAAGGTGTTGATTCATTTTCTGTAACAGCAGCTCTGAGAGTAATTTGTTTCCACCTTATTGCTTCTATGGTAACTTGCACAATCTATAATTGCTGACATCAAGTTTTCTGTGCAGAGACGCACTGTATAGTCATTTGTCATAAGGACTTTCCTGATTAAGCTCTTTGTAAAAGGGGACGGCTGTAACTACAGTAATCATAACCTCTTTATGCTTTCTTTGTAACGTTTCAAAGCGGAGTGTTTCCTTCATCTAGAGAGAGAAAAAGCGATGCTAGTGAGGGATTGAGTGTAAATAGCTGCTAGAACCTAAGTTATAACAGAAACCTTTAATGCAACTATAAACGAATATATAATGCACAACCTGTCCTTTAAGAAACATGAATGTGTTGGAAAACAGGAAAAAAAAAAAAAGAGTCATATTTTTCCTTTAAACGTACGCTCTTAGGTTTCATTCCTTACTTATTGACCATAATTTTTTGTTAAAATTTTTTTTTGATTTTGATTGAATTGTATATTGTAAATAATTAGGACTAGCACAAGTATCCGGTGTTGTAGGGAAAAAGAGTTTGTAGAAATAATTAAAAGGTTAAAGCTACTGTAAAAATAAGAAATAAGCTGATCAGCTTTAATGTAATCAGTAATGATGATATTATTATTATTTCAGGTTGACGCTCACGTACATGTCCGTCTGTCTTTCTGAACTTTGTACTTATTGATACAAAGAAATTAAATGTTATAAGCTTGAATATCACTCGACTTACTTAGTAGAAAATTCATTCATAAAATTTAAAACATTTTTTTCCACACAAACTTTGTGAATGTCGAGGGGAAGCGTAATTAAATAAGTTTGTGATTAATTGATCTTATCATTGATATTAAATTCAATAAATCCTTTTAATGTGATATTTATTTATAAACATGTGAACACGAAAGGTGCAAGATTATTCATACTGCCAAAGTTACATTAAATTCTGTCCAGTGGCTGATTTAGGACGCGCCCACAGTTTGACACACGTGCAGCACCATGTCAAATCTGGCACGTACAGTAGCTGCTCATAACGTCACTTCATAAACAAAGTCAACATTTTGCACAGGTTTATCTTGAGAATAACACAAAAGTACTGCAATAGGTTTATTAAATTCTGTTTCGCATTATGCTGTGACAAAATCTGTCTGGACAGATAAACAGACTAAATTCTGTTTTTGAGACGGGTTCCAGGTCCTCCAATGTATGAAACATGAAGATATCAGGTTCTGACCAATGTACAGACCAAACATTCCTTTTATTTATATAGATCATCAACAATCAGGTGTATGACTATACCGTGTTAGTATGTTGCAATGTATGAATATAAATGTGGAATAAAGGACCAATTTCCTACGTAAAATATCTAACGCACAGCTTCTCATGGAACATTCCTATGCAACAGCACTGCACAAACACGCTTCTCTTTCCAAGTATAAAACATGAAAATTTTAATCACCTTAGTGTTCCGTCCTGCGCTGCAACTCAGACAACTTGAAAGTGAAAAGAGCATCTCCCCTTGTGCTATAAACAGTCGTCATCATTAGGTGTGCTAAGTGCAGTGTTTATCAACTGAGATTACGGCCTCTATCAAAAAGAGCAGAATGCCAGTCGGGGACGGCTGAAGCGCCGCTAGACAGCTGCAGGATTTCAAAGGAAGGACAGACTTCATTTAAAAAAAAAAAAAAAAAAAGGATGCTTCAGAAGGCAAATAAATAAATATGATAAACGCAGTGTGCACACATGAAAGGTAACTTGTTTAAAAGAAATCTTCAAGAGCCTCCACAGCAGGATAAACACGTTTGCTATAGGCCCGACACGTTTTTAAACCAGATTCCCACAATTGTCTGTATGCGCGTGTGGAGAGGGAGACTACAGGGAGCGGAAAAAAAAAAAAAAAACGAGAGACAGAAATGGCGGGGGCATAATAAACGTCGTATTGTGAAATCTTTACCTACAAAGCAGTCTCCTTCCATGCAAATGAGTCTCCAGCTCCCTGTTGATAGGGATCTGTTTGATGGGCCACATGCTGAATATGAAGCGGCTAATTCCCTTATTAGTATTCTACATGGCTGATTGGCACAGAGTGGAGAAAGACTGGGCTCAAGGCGCTCACGCTTTCTTTCTTTCCGGTTTTTTTTTTTTTTTTTTTGGAGACCGAAAAATAAATAAATAAATAAATAAATAAATGCAGTATTGATTTGTTTAATAGTGTCAGTGAGTCAAAAATCACAAATCTCTAGTTGATTGTTTAGGAGGGCTGTTAGTGGGGCAACAGATGCCCCTGGTTTAATTAATAACTCATTACAGAGATGTGATTATATGCTTGAGCTACTAATAAGCACTGTCAGTTTAACGCAGCCAGGAGAAAAGGTGTTTTGACAAAAGGAGTCAGCGGAGGAAGAGTAAGCGTTGGATGTGCTTGAGTGCCTGTTTGTCTTCCGTGTTGTCTTTGTTTGTTTTGTTACCGTGCTGATCCTCGATCCCTTACTTTGACAGATTCTAGTGGAACTGCAAATTTGCACGTTTTAGCACAATGAATAAAAGGAGCAGCGATTAACCATTAGACCCAGTGCAGACTCTCAATCTGATAAACGGGCCTGCCAGTTATGGCAACATTTATGCAAAACTGGGGAATGGAGAGGGTGAGAGAGAGAGAGAGAGAGAGAGATTCTGTCTGACACACTTCTACAGACACGCCAACCTTTGTGCAAAACGTCAACAGACAGACTTGCCAACCTGGTACCAAATATTGCTCAAAATATCTTAGCACGGAGATCTTCACTCCCTCCTTCACAATGAAAAATGGCAGAGGAGTCAAACATATGATTCTGGAATGATTAACTCTGACACCCACTCGAAGTCCTGCCTCATTTGGTCAGTGATGTCATCTCATCGTTTTTTTTTTTCCCTGCTAGAATGATGCACCATGACCTCTTTCAATGGAGGTAAATTATTGAGAGCGTTTAAAGTTTATTAACATGAAATAAAATATATTGTTGTACACTATACAGAGAAATGAGACGTGGAGACGCGGTCATCACAATTATATATGTGGTTTTGTCCCAAACTGCTGACACAAAGCTGGAAGCACATGATTGTGCACAATGTCCCTGTATGCTGGAGCATGTGAAGTTTCCTTCGCTAGAGTGATGAGGCCCAAAAGTACAGACTGGTGAATGTTCTAAAGAATAATTAACAGTAAAAGTGATGAGCAAGTGTTTATTACCTCACACAACAGAAATTAACCAACAAATACTATGTGTAATTTAATAACAAAGGACATTTTATTACTGCAAGGTCCATTATGAACCATCTACCTGCTGAGTAATTATAAACATGTATATAAAAAATAAATAGGAATGATCATTAAAGTGTTTAAAAAAAACAAACAAACAAAAAACAACAGCATGGTATTGGTGCTAAAGTGTCTCACCTAGGTGAAAAAGTGAATTCATATATGACCATTTTTCATAACACTTGCGAACAATGCTTCTCATCTCCATGCTTCGTTTTTTTGTAAATATGCACACACAATTCAGATAAAATGAAAAATTTGCTAAATACAATTTCATGCCCCTATGTAGTGTCTGTAACTTTTTTGAATTTGAATATTTTAATGATCTTAACTGTCATTTAGATGAAACTTGGCCAATTTAGATTTCACATAAAAACAAAACAAAAATAAAAAAGGGTATTATTCTAAAATGCAAAATTATATTTTTATATAAAAAATTATATATGCAAAGAAGATATTGCAACATGAATTGGACCTGGTTACGACACTACAGATTTTTTGCTTTTTAAGCTTTTACCAAATACCAATTTAACAATAATTATTACAGGTCATAGAAACTTACACCAATTTTAGTATCAATACTCAAAGAAATGTGAATAATTAGCTTTTTAAATTATTATTAGTTTGACATTTGACATTTTTGGGGCACAAAAAAATCTCTCCAAAACAACTGACGTTAGCAACTTCAAGATTGTTCACGTCCATGTTGCATAAACTTCAGAAGTAGTTTCCTTGGCACATATTTTCTGTACTATATGTATGACATAAAAATAAATAAAATCAGCACCAACAAAGTGTTTTGGCCGATTATGTTTCTGCAGATTAACGCCGTCTCAATTTCCATTTCTATATAAAACTTTCTGCCAGTTTCGTCAAGATTCAAGACTTTTGACAAGTTACTTGAAAATAGACTAGATCGACAAAATACCCCGACTTTTTATTTAAACAGTATTATATTTTTCACCCCACACCGGACTTCCCAGGGCTCCTAATTATTCGTCTTTTGGCCGTCACGGCCGTGACTGTACAGATTCCTCCCTGTGCACCTGATGTGTGTTGCGCAACTGCTACTTAAATCTACTTAAAAGCAGAACAAGAGCAGTGATTATAGAGCCTGTTTAACGTCAAGCATATTTCATCCAAAGTGTAAACTCAGTAATTTGCTTGGCTTGGCAGAGTCGCTGTTATTGTTATTATCTCTAATTCTTAATGGGCACTAAAGCGGGCACTAAAATACGGATCTGCACTTTGGGCAGAAATAGGAGTCTCTCTCGCGCTCTCTTTTGTCTGCTAAAGCTGGCTGGCTCATTTCCCTGTGCTGTTATGGAGTTAAGGACTCAAACTCACTCTCTCTCTCACACACCTCTCCCCTCCATCCATTTTATTCTCTCTGACAGGATTAGCTGCTCTGCAGTGTTAAAAATACATTAAGTGGACCTTTGCAGGGCACTTATTATGCTCGATTATGCAGATGGAATGGGGAAGGTAGGCCGTGTTTGTAGTTAAATAACTTCTCAGATGCCTTTTTCCTTTCTTTTTTTTCCCCCTCCTCATCTCCACTCCTCCTCCTCTGCCACCTCCTCCCCTTTTTTTTTTTTTTTTTTTTTTTTTAAGCGACCATCTTCAAAGACTAAAAGGGTCACCGGCTCTGTCCCAAGGCTAAGATTGATTTCTACCCGCCCTTCCTTTGTTCCTGTAGTTTTTTAAAAAGCAGGCAGGTCCAGCTAAATTAGTTTGTCTGTGTTATTAATGGAAGGGCCAATTAAAATCCCATAAAGTGGCGGGCGAGGCAAAACAGCAGCTACAGAACTTCCTGGGTCGCTTACATGGTCATGAGGAGGAAAGAAAAAGAAAGAAAGAAAGAAAAAAGAAAAAGATCTCACGGTCAAATATGGACAGGATTAGATTCCGGCTTGCCGCTGTGCCAGGTTATAGGTACGTATGACGCAAATTGAAGCGAATTTACGAGCCGGCTATCTCTCAACCCCCCGCTGTGCCTGATTAGCACACGTCATGCCGCAAGGCATTCTGGGATGGACACGGGTCAGGTCGAAATGTAACATCTTCATCAGCCCCCTCCTCCTCCTCCTCCTCCTGCCATCGTGGTGTTTAGACAGCTGTGAGCAAACGGGTCCGAGAGTGTTTCGATTTGAAACAAGCGGACGATTCAGCTGCCCCCCCCCAACCCCGACCCCAGAACTTTACAGGAAGCCGAGTGTGTGACGACTGTGTGAACGCGAGCATGAGACGGCGAGGTTAAAAAGAGACAGGGATGACGGAACGAGGTATATAATGGTGATGGAATAACTTGAAAGAGGATAAGCAGCGCTGGGATTTAAGCCTGAAGAGGCTGGGCTTGTTATTTATCCCTCATTAAAGTGCATCACAGATTAGCTTATAAATTCAAAGCATTTAAAATATTACTTTAGAAGAAAATGGAAGCCAAGTCATTGAAATGGATTATAAATACGGTCGATTTAAAATGTATAGACAAACTATGAATTATTGATTTCAAGATTATACATGTGCCGTAATCAGGATGTGTTTACACAAGAGCAAACAGTCACATTAAATATTGATTATACTGTATACCATATTAATGTTTTTTTTTTTTTCTATAGCAAAAAAAAACAAAACTTTACGTTTAAATTATTTACATCAATACTTATTTTATTTTGTTTGAATTATATAATCCCTTATAAACACCATCTATCCTTCAAACATTTGATTTGTTTTCAAGCGTGCATATTTAATGTCAAATATTTCACTCTCATTAACCAACAAAAGTTAGCAAGTTTGCTTACTTTTTCCCCAACTAATTATCCTCACTCAGTGCTCAAGATCAAAATATTTTGCTGATTGGAAGGGAATTCTTTTAAAAGTATACCAGCTCGGTTACTGATAACTTCGACAGCTGTGATGAGAGTTTGATTTGCTGCTGCAAAACTTTGTCACATCATTATTAAAGGACGAAGTCAGTCTAAAGTCACGGTCACGCGCTGCAAGTGCAATACGATTTTGAAGTAGTTTAGTCCTTCTGCAGTCAGTAATCCTTTACACTTTAGTTGTTCGGCTTAAATCATGTAATTCAGTAACCGTGTGTGCAAAGAAAAAATAAAAAAGGAGCAACACTGCACTTCTGCATCTGCTGATACTGAAATACTTTCGGGTGGTAACGGTAACACCGCGTCACCGCACCGCTCCATTACTCATTGTTTTTCTTTAACCAGCACGTCCCAAAGTATTAAACTAAATGCTGCGTTTCTAGCAAACACCCTGATTTTGCTTCTGCACATCTGGTCACCTTCCAAGTCACGGGTCCACCTTCCTGCCCCCCGATTAAAAATGTACCAGTGGTTACCATTTAACACCTGTTCGGCCTAATTTCCATTCAGGGGGACGCAATGGATTTCAAATCATTTATCACTTCCTAAAGTGCTTCCACATGCGCGTCCACCTCTTCCCTGCCTCCGGCCAAACTTTTCCAAATGTATTAAAATTCAGTTGGGCCCAAAGAAGTTCAGACACTGATGTTTCATTGTGGTGATGTCTGGTAATTATTAGGCCAAATTACGGGTCCCCCTGCTTGTGCCTTGACAAGCTGGACTCCATGTTAAAGGTACGGGGTGAAGGGGGGCGGCGGGGCTCGCTGGGTTTCTGGGTGTTTTGGAAATGAGTTTTCCTCTACTGGGGTGTCAGTCACAAATCCCCACCGCGGACACCTCAGAGCTTAGGGATCGCCAAGGTCCTATTGCGGCCTGGAGTGGAAGCAATACCGGTTAGATCACTGTCACAGGTGCTGCAATGAGAAATGCTGTATTGTCTTGGACGAGGTTCGAGGATGTGATGCCAAATGTGGACACGCAAGCACTGCAATGCACGTTTTTTTCTGTGGAAGAAGGAATAATTGTGTCCGAATGAGTATCCTGATTTTAGATCACTATCAACAAACAAAAAGAGTAACTTTATAAAAAAAATTTGCTTTTTTAAAAAAAATTTTTTATAAAGTGATATCAAATTTAGCTGAACATCTACAAGAACACATCTGCATGTAAAAACAAACACTTAACTCTTATAAAACAGTAGAATTATGAGTCAAGCAAAACTACACTCTAAACCTAATTAAAACTTAGAACCCCCACGTTTGTTGTTTACCAGATAGGTTTTTAACATATTTGCTTTCTTATAAAAAGGAAGAAAACAAAAAGCATGAAAAAAAAAAAAAAAAAAGCAATTGTTTGAAAGTGTACTGTAAGTGTTCTTAATTAAAGCCTGGCTGTGAAAATGTGTGCTAATCAGATACGCTTAATAACAAAGTCCACAAAATTCCTAATTAGAATTTCATTAAAAGGTACCGCTTTATCGTCAAAGGAAATCGTAACCTTTAAAAATGCTTTCAGGAAGGCACGCTGCTTCTTTAACTGGGCGGAAAAAAGGGAAGGAATTTGCGCCGTTTGATGCGATATCTCATTTAGAATTCATGCTAAATTGAGGCGTTTAAATTTGCCATTGTTTTGAACATAATTTATCAGACTAATTAACAGCGGTTATGGCTCGGGTTGGTCGTTTGACTGAACGCTGCTTCACACAACCTTCTGCTCCTCACTAAATCACCCCCCCCCCGCCCCCCTTCATTATAAAAAAGTGGACAAGGTTCTTTTGATTGCATTACAGGATTATCTTAATGACGAGTTGACCCTAGAAAGTTGCAAATACAGCTTTCCTGGTAGCATTACACGAGACACTAATCCTTGCACTGATTGTAACTAGAAAACTATTAACTGTTTTCACCTGAATTTACAGCTGTACAAAAAAAAAGACGAGAGTTGCAACAAAACGGACGAGTGCATTAAAACCGATGGTTTGGCCACTTAATTTCGCAAATGTGTGTAAATTACTCACTAACACACATATATTATAGTCCATCTGTGGATATCACTACATCCTGGAATTGTTATTAACCCTACTTGGACAAATCCTTGATTCTGGATGAAAATACTGCCTCATGCTTCATACCGTGTTTCTCGAAACCACTGGAATTGCACTTCATCTCTCCTTTGAAGTGATCAATTAAAGTTCTACCTATAACTACATACTGTTCAATTCTCATCCATGATTGGGCAGCTGCTGATTTTCTTTACTGGTAGCTCTGACTGTAGCACCATCCAAGTTCCAATGCTTTACTGGTTCCATTTTATTTACAGGAACTTGCATGGAAGAAGCATCATTTGTTAATACGGGGATATTTTAAATGAGGAAATGTACAGAAGGAGATTTTAGTGTCAACATCAGTAACAGTGCAAGGAAGGGCTGTAACTTCAAGTCTTTAGGGTGGAGGTCTTCAAAGAAATTTAAACGACATTAGCCATAACCAGCTTTAGGCAAACATCCGGGTTTCAGGGACATTTACATTTAGGCATTTGGCAGACGCTCTTATCCAGAGTGACTTACAAAAAGAAACCGCTTCATGTCGAGATTCTCAAATCGAGCCACTGATTTTCTCATACCAGCAAGTGTTTTGTTCCTTACTGGGAACTGGTACAGTATAATTGGAAGATAACTTGAAACACCACAGTGCATTTGATGTACACCAGGATACAAACGTAGGTCTATGTCAACCAAAATGGGTTACCATATTAAAGTAGATTCATTTCTTAATCAACTAATTGACAAATATAAGTAATAGATCTGAACATTTGTCTGTTCACAAACTGTTTGCTGCATTTCTACCAGTTGTGATGATTTCATTTAACACATGGATGGTTCTAACACACCCTGTTAATTGACAAAAAAAAATCTGATAGTGACTCAAGTCAGTACAGTCCTCTGCATTCAGTCAGGACGAGCAATATGAACTTTTACTTAATAAAAAAAAAAAAAAAAAAGGTATAATATATAATTTTTCATCCATAATAGATTAAACAGAAAAGGTTTGGTTGTAGGGTTTGGATGTCAGGCGTCACTATTGCCAAATACACCATGATCCTTAGGTTTTACAGAGAATGAGGAGTGAAAATGTGACATTGCAATGTAGACAAGTCTGGATTTAAAAAAGAAAAAGAAAAAATAAAAATAAAACCATGCCAGGATTGGATGTTGGACGGAAAATCAAACTCAAAATAACGCTGATATGCTCATGGATGGAAACGCACAAAAGGAGATCTGAAAATTGGAGACGTGACCTCTAACAAAGGGCAATGCATACGAGCACAGTGCTAAAACAGAAAACACAACGGTCTCAATAATAAGAGCTCCCACTGCAGCCTGCTATCACGTTAATTAACACAAGCTGTAACGAGGCAGCAAGTGGTTGTTTGGGCCAGCGGGGGAGCGTCAACACATGCCGCACATCAACCGTCCACTACAATTCAAGGCCCCATTAAGTTAATTACCACTATCTCATGCAGCAAGGCACGCTGGGAAGGCAGCCATTTGATTTGCCCTGCGGGCATCTTAACAGTCTTAGCCTCAGAAATGCTGATCACTTTCCTTACTGTGGAATAAATGAGGACTGGACTCAATTTAGATGAAGAAAATCTTGGACTTGTTGATCAAGGAAATAAATGAATAGGTGTGAAAGCGGATAACAGGCACAGATGCTATTAAAAGAAAAAAAAATCAGAATTTCCAAATTTACAATACAGCGCATTCTTACTTCCACGAATGAAATACAAGAAGTAAATCACTGAGCTCATATTTATTACTTTGCATGTGTAAATGCTGAATTTGAGGTTGTGTTCATTATAACCTGAAAAAGTAGGTTATTTTCCTTTTTTTATATTCAATCTTTTTTAAACGCAGCTTTAGATTTAGATCGCCAACAAGCCCGAGGGGACAATGGTGAGAAAACTTAGCTGAGATGACGTGAAGAAAGGAAGCACATCATATGGGTAGTGGGGTTGCCAGTCATTACACTATACAGGTGTAGAAGTAGTTAACGACATGTGGTGCCAAGTGCGCCGAGAGGATGTTTGGTACGAGTAAATGTGAATGAGGGTCTTTAGATAAGCACATCAGAGTGTGTTAATTACAGTGTTAATTACTGCAAATAAACAAAAAGTTTGCAAATATACTCTTGACTATACGACGGTCTCATGGATGGGACGAGCAAGTGGTAGTAGTTATGATCTGAGCAAATGTGATGCACAAGTACAAAATTTTCTTTCACATCCAATCACAAACCCACCACTGGATTCGATTTTTATAAATTATTGGTTATTTGTGCACAATGTGAGTGCTGTTTAAACCACCTCAACAAATTGCTTTCACAAATAATAAAATGCCTAAATGCCATATTGCTAAATGAAACCAATTACCATGACGGTAACTAGAATTACAGCGGTAGCTCGGCATACGAACAGCGTTTTAGCCTTAAGAACTGTAATTTTGCAAGAAATTGGACGCCATGAGAAGCATTTTTGGTAAACAGACAGACGAACTGAGCCGGACCGAGTATGTCGGGGATTCGTTCAAAACTTGTCTGTGTCAGTGGAAAGCCAAGTAAATCGAGTTTATATCATATACAAGTTTTTTTGCAAGATTCAGTGAAGACATGGCATCATGGGTTCCAAGCCGGTGCCAAGAGGAATCATAAATTAAGGTGAAGTAAGGTTTAATGTCGATTACATATTTTACAGGCCTTTTCTAAAGTGTAGTAGTTTTAATTGTTTTTAAATGCAAAAATATAATTTTAAATACAGTTTTGGAAATCGATAATATTGGTCATATTTTTGGGTGGCTGGAACGGTTTATCCGCACTTACATTATTTTCTATGGTAAAAATGCATTTCACAATACGAATTGTCGCCTTAAGAACTCGCCTCTGGAACACGGATTCAATTCGTACGCCTGTGTAACACTATTTCTTTTAATGCTTCCCATCTTCTTAATTATCCTTACTAGTCTTTCACATTTAAAAAAAAAAAAAGAAAAAAAACATTTTCCTGCATTTGTGTCAGTTATTTCTCCCTCTGTTTTCAGGTTGTGTTTAAAGGCTGTGTCCTAGATGCTTCTGCAGATGAAAGAAATATGAATGGACGTGTGTAACTTTCTTGTGCGCATACAGTAGTTGTTAGTTACTGTACAGTATGAGGTGGATGGACTACGTGAAAGCTCCAAGCGCCTCTGCAAGCAGCACCATTCAGTTTATCCCACGTGTCTACAATAGGCCTTAATGGAGCCTTTCATCCCAGTAGACAGTCAGGAAGCGCAGCACTCGTCTAATACCCACGTATCAGGTTTTGAAATGAAAGATTACAGAACCTAAAAACAAACATCATACGGTGCAGGAAATACTCCTGTTGCTGATGCGTTATCTAAAAATACTCTAATGAGTCGTGTTGTTTCTCCTAAGAAGACCATTCCTAATGATACTGCAGCGAGACAAGGAGCGAGAAAGGACACAGGTAGGAGAGAGAAAGAAGAAGCGGGAGACTGAGGAAATGGAGAAGGGGAAAAAAGAAAAACATTAATTATTAGCCCCAGTGGGATCTCTTACCCAGCCTCTAGCTTGGACAACACCAATTAATACGGCAATTATTATCTCGGCCTGTAGCGAGGGGAGGGACCGAGCAGATTACTCATCTCTCCACAAACCCCCGTTATTACACACTGAAGGTACAGAGATTCTCACATGGAGGGTAATTATTTAGTGTGCAGATTTCCACTAATGCACAGCCGCTCCCGATTTAATAGGCAGTTCTTGGTTTTTCCAAGGTGGATAATGAGACGGAGATTATAGATGCTTGACATGGTGTGTCTTCTGAGGGTCCACTGTACACTCTGCACTTTAACACTCATTACTACCATATTCTGGTTCACACTACCAGGTGTGTGCGCGCACATGGCGCTACACGGACACCCCGCTGTCTCGGCTTTCGGTCTCTCCTCTCCAATTAGTGGACTAGCATTAGCCGTATCTCCACTTTGTCAGACGATATGTGCATTACATGCCAAGAGGTACATGGCCAACATCTTACCTGCTTTCTGGCATCGTTGTGTACAACTCCAGTGTTGACATGACAGATCCATCATACTGTAGGTGGCTGGTGTTATAGTTCTTTCTTCCATGTAATAGTTTTGTTCGTTTGTAGAAATAACTAATGCAGCACTACTTTACAGCTTACATGAATTCAATAAAGTGTGGTTTGTTAGACTATGCAGCTAATTATGGCATTTAACAAAAAAAGTAGCATGCTTCATAGTTACACTTAAAAATGTAAATTAAATTCCTAAAATGTGTTAGGAGTTTATTGTTTGACTGGAAGATTTTCCAAAGTTTCCAAAGTCCATTGCACGTCTAAACGACAGTCGTCTGGTGTCTCACGATTAGACGGCTGCAAAAACAGCAATGCATGGCGAGTGTCTGTTTCCTCCCAGAACTTAATGGCTTTCTTCGTGCAGTGCTTCACTACATCCTCACACCCTGCTGCACGATGCAGTATAATCAGCTCGCGGTGATCTTTCGAGGTGGCTGATGTGAGAAAATGAGACTCGGTGGTTTGCAGAGGGCAACGGCTGCTGGTTTGGATCACAGCTGGGGCACAGGGGAGGGATTTAGTCTGCCTATCAGCAATGCGCAGGTGCCAATATCCATCCCTTCCCTTCAGTTAGGCGGTAATAAGTGACGTGCGAGTCTTTAACGCAGCGCTATTACAAGCACTCGGTCCTATTCAAAATCTACCGCTTATTGTACATTAGATCGTACCAGTTCATCCAAGTTATCCAATTTCATCTAGAGTATAATCATCAGTAGGTTCTCCAGACACACACAAACATACCCACAATCCCTCTCTTTTTACTGCTATTTTTAAATCCCCTGTCCTTGTCTTGGCTTTGTGAGTGCATCTTTTAGCACGGCACTGCTCTTCCTCTCAGCCAGTGTAAAATCATATCTGACAGCCAATGAAAACCCAGCGGATGCTTGCATGTTATCTTGACACGGCCATGGTAAGCTGGCGCTACTGATGCTAAACGGCCTTCGTAAGCCTTTTAAAAGCCATCCATGCTGCCTAATGTGGACTCTTGAGGTGCGGGGGAGGGGAGGGTGTGTGTGCGGGTGATGGGAGGCGGTTGTTTGGGTTTATACATTTACTCCATGTTTTGGGGAAAAGGGAGCGGTTCCTTTTTCAGTCTGACAATGGACTGAGGATGAATTTATTTGTACCCACACATGGTGTGAATGACATTTAGTCAAATGCTTACAGTGCAATACTACTAGCTTACAGGTTTCTCAGCTTCGTGCTAAAATCCGACTTACCTTTTCACTCATACAATATATGGGGTTAGATACTCGACCGTGTGTGGGCCTATCAGGAGTTATAACTTTATTGTACAGTTAGTTAACATTGAATTTCTTTTTACCTTGTTCTAAATAACTATAGTGAAAACTCTTATTATATTTTGTAAATATGTTAATAAGTTATTGTATCCATAGTAACACTATCATGTATTAGTGAAAAATGATTTAAGGCCATTATATGACAAATAGATAATCGACAATAAAATCAGTAAATTCTCAGATTTTTTTTACATTTAACATTTACAGGAGGGAAGTGTCGGCATATTATTACAGTCGGTAGGTTTTCTGCCATGAGGAAAGACTTCTGTATTTGCAACTTCTGGTTTCTTTTTACCGGGACAAATGATAATTTGTGTATTATAGGTTTTAATAAATACGAGGAAAAGAGAGGCTAGTGACAGAAAGACTTGATTATACTGTATGTGCTTCCTGTTTGTTTCACAGCATTAAAAAGTGTATGCATGTTAATACACGTGCACATGGTGTGCAAAAAAAAAAAAAAAAAGCAGCTTTATGGCACACAATGTGGTGGCTGTTACATGTAAAATGATTCCCCAGGCTCCCAGATTATGTATACACTTACGCATATATATATATATATATATATATAAAAAACACTGTCTCTTTTCTTACCCTGATGCCACCATCACTCTGGAACAGTAAACCAGGACTAATCGGGCACATGACCTTTTTGCATCGCTCTACAGTTCTTTAAGCTCCCTTGCAAATTGAAGCCATTTTTTCCTGATAAGTGATTTTCTTAAGGCTACACAGCTGTTTAGTCCCAGTCTCTTGAGCTCTCTTCACAATGTACTGTATATGTGCGGCAATGCTCTTACTTTCACTATTAAATATAGCTGAGAGTTCTACTTATTTCCCTGCGATTTGATGTCACTAAGCATTTAAGTGATCTTTCATCACCATCAGGATGTTTTTCCAACCACATTTTCTCCTTGAAGATGATGGATCACCACAAACCCTTCCAGGTTCTAATAAACCGTTTTTTGTAGCTCTTCACCCAATTTTAGTAGTTTCCGTAATCTCCTTAGTTGCTTTCTTTGCTTGATTCCGGCCAATAATTTGACCCTTTTTTGACACGACTACAGGAAATGTCTTCTGACATGTTTTTTTTTTAAGAAATGAAAAGGTACTTAGTGAATCAGTTAGGGTTAAATAACTTGCTTCAGTAATTATCAAATGGAACTATTTGCTTAGTTAAATCCAGGTGGTGACACTCTTGGTCAGACAGTGTGTGTGTGTGTGTGTGTACATATATACACATACACACACATGTATGTATGTATGTATGTATGTATATTTTATATACTAGACTCTAGCGCACACACACACACACACACACACACACACACACACGTCTGCTTTTATGAAGGTCTGCACACCTGCGGATGATCAGTTAATCCAGGACTGATGACTAGCAGCAGCGTGTTGTAACTTACCCTCTTAAAATCTGTAGAAGCACTAAGGGGGTACTTTTGGCTGTATTTTTGCTTAATAAATAATGGCACTGTGAAAAAAGTTATGTGCTGTTTCTCTGTGAGTTTGCCACTAAGATCTACTACCATCAGATAATATTTATGTTTATGCACATTCCATATTCTTTATATACAGTTTAATTATACAGGTTATACTTTTTAAATTTTCTATGTATTTCGATCATATACTCTCTTATTGTAGCAAAATTCTACATATTGTAAATTTTATAGTTTAAACTCTTTTCTATTTTTTTTTTAAGGTCACAAACAGTTGTCTATGTGACAAATAAAATTAAAGTTTTTAAACAAAATAATTAAACAAGGGGGCGCTAACTTTTACACACGACTATCTGTCTACCTACCCGTCTACTTATAATTCAACTAAAATCCAGACATTGTGCTACAGTATGTCTAGCTGGGTCTATATTACGTTTGATGTTCTTGGGAAGGCAAATACAAAACCAACTCTGAAAATCTTTTTTTAAAGGTTTTTGTGCTTTCAAGGCGACAAGGTGAAATTTTAGTGATCATTATAGTGATGACATGAAACTAAGCTCTGACCAAAATGCCCAGGCCCAAAAACGAGACCCTCTTGAGTCCTTAAAAACTCAAATCATTAACTGTTTAATAGTCAATAACCACTGAGAACTTGTGCAGGTTTGAATGAATTGTGGAACTACAATAGTGCTGGAAATGAGACCTTATAAAAGTGCTTAATAATGATGTTTGGAGCTGATGGAAGCCAGTTATTACTTAAAGATTCTTCTAAAAAAAAAAAAAGAAAAAAAAAGTGAAATGCTGACGGCATCCTTCACTCATTTTTTTTTTTTTTTAATGAAGAGGCTGTTTTTGTTCCTGCAGCCTAGCTGTGGAAGCTTCATTTATTTACAGGGGTGTTGTGTTGCACTCGGCGCCCAGTTACACAAAGGTGGAGAGGAGCCGGGAGACGGAGGCGCTGTCATTGTCACTGCCAGGTGTAGAATAACATCTCTTGAGCAGCTTGTAATTAGAGTGGCAGGTATGTAATGAGGGTGCTAGATTGCCCCGTTGTGCTGTTCGTGCCAAGCTGGATGTGGCTGGAGATGGCCTTCACCACACAACCGCCACCGACGCGGCTACACCCAGGGACACCTTCTCAACTGTTTAGCGACCTTTGACCTAAACTTGGGGCATGAGGGATTATGATAAGAACGTGGAGAATAAATAAGTAAGACACACATGGCTTGGTAGGATGACAATTTTTCGCTCGCGGAATAATCCAAAAATAAAATCCTCTCAAAGTTTTCATTCATTTAAGAAGAATTTAATTTCTGCAAGATCCTACTTAGGTTGAGGTTTTAAAACCTGATTCAGCCATCCTGAAAAATCCTCGCATTTTAGCTTGTGCTCACGCAACGTGTATATCTCGCCCTCTCTCTTAACTTTCTGCCCTCTTGGCAAAATGAAAAACTTCTGTCAGAGTCAGATGGAAATTTATATCAGGTTTGTCAGGCGTGAGCCAAAAACGATCTTACTCGACGTTATTGTGATAAGTTCGGTGCCAGAGATAGAGAAGAAATGAAGGGGAAGAGGGAGGGAAGAAACGTGCCCCGCTCTGCGCTCACCAGATAATTCCGGATAGCCAAGATTCTCCACTTTCCCCTGCGTCAGAAACCTCTCTGACTCTTCAAATGAGAAAATAAAACCCTCCTCGTCCTCGATCCTGCCCCTTTGCATAATAGTTCCTACGTTCCACCACAACTGCGCTCAGTTTTCTCAGGAAAACAATCCATCTCCCTCAAAATAGACTTAAACGTGCTGTCAGGAGGGGCGGGCTGGTTAAGCAACCTGGACACAATGGAGGTGGACTGAAAACACCATCGGGATTTTTTTTTTTTTTTTTAACCCCCGCCCTCAACTATGTGGAACATTCCCAACTGCTTCGTAATTACAGAAACACAAAACGCCTTGTCATGAACAAAAACCCTGACATTAGCTGCAGCTGATCTCTAGATATCGCCTTACGTTTAATGACGCCTGAAACCCACGCTCAGTGCATATATATTTTTGGAGGCTAACCAACACCCGTCCGCATTTAAGGTCAGATTAATTATGGATAGAAAAAAAAATGTCAGAAAATATGACATGCTATCGATAGCGCCGCTTTAATTTGTCATAGGCATCCGATGAGCCATTAAGTAGTTAGTTGTTCCATCATAAACTGGTAGAGACGTGTGGATTAATATCTCATGAGTAAATGAATAGAGAAGCAATTAGTTAAGCAAGGAATTAAAATTACGAGCCCGTTTGGAGCGCATGTCCTAAAGTGCCATCAATGATATTCTTTTAATTAATCTAGAAATGACATACGCTACTCTATAGTTTGGAATCATTTGTCATTTTCTTTGTTTTTATTTAGTGATTTATTCTACAACAACACTGGAGTGAAATCTATGGAATTAGGTAACAACAGTCAGTTGTTATGTTAAGACACAGATATACTGGAGGTCAGCGGTTCTGGAACAGTTCTTGCAAGAACAGTATTGTGCATTTGCAAAAACCCATCGAGCACCATGATGCAACTGGATCTCATGAAGACTTTCCCAGGAACACAAGACCAAAACATACCTGTTCAAAGGAGATTTTTGCACATTTTAGACTCCTTCATCATTATGTAGAGAGAAATAAAAATCAGGAACGACCATGAAGAAGTTAGAAAGTGATCCAAACTTTTGAGCGGTAGTCTACAGTTTAACCACATTAAACATGGAACGTCCTTGACACAAGCTAGTGCCATTCATTGTTGCGTTATTGTAGTTCCCTCAACAGGCTCTCTTTTATTTTCTTAAGCTGAACATACAAAGTACATAGTTTGTCTTGAAACCGGTAAGAGCAAATCCGTCTGATCTAAAGTCTTTCTTGTGGTGGAAAACAAATTCACAAGTAGCTGACTCCTCCTATTAACGATAAACATCTTTCAGTCAACACTATTTATTTTATTTTTTAATTTTTTTACACAACACAGAGTTGCTTCTATTGAAGTGCTGACACATTAGAACAAGCCGTTAACATAAATCTTTGATTTGATTTACAACTTTATTAGTCAAGTCAAGTCGGCTTTTATTGTCATTTCAACCGAATATACTGTAGGTCAGTACATAGTGAAATGAAAACATTCCTCCAGGACCAACATAAATTAACATCATAAATTAACAACATAAATTAACTAGATAACTAAGACACTAATTACCTGACTAACTAAGACAAACTAATTAACACCATACTGTAAATGAACAAAACTATCAATGAACTATACAAAAGACAGCAAAAGACAACAAAAATAAATCAATATTAATACTTTCTAATAATCAGTATTAAAAACTCAACAATGTGTTATGATGAAGTCTTATATTTTATAAATATGCAAGCTTCTCAAGTTTATTCTATTTTATAATCTTAACGTTCTAATTACAGAATTCTGGCTTTCAAGTACATCTTACCTGCGTAGGGTAGCTGCCTTCTTTTTGTTTTAAAGAACGATTTCACTCAACAGTGGTCAGAGATTCAGTGCAGTCTGTGTCCAGTAACATTTACATTTTTCTACATTGCAAAACAATACTGCAGGCATCAAAACTCTGAACACTCAAAAGTACTGAGTAAGCAAAAAAAAAAGAAAAAAAATGTAGACAGAAAAATCTGCAATATTTTCTTAGAAAGTAATATTTCCTTTTGCTTTGAAGAGTGCTTTGAAGACTCTGGGCATTCTCTCAACTAGGTGATCACATGGAATGATTTTCCAGCAATTCTGATCTCAGTTAGCATGTGTTGCGCACTTGTTGGCTGACAATAGTGTGCAAAGCTGTGAAGGTAAACGGTGTCCTTAAAATGGTTTTTAAAATAATTTGCAGTTTTACCGCAAAAAAAAAAAAAGAAAGAAATCAAACCTTTAAATGATTAGTCAAACTTTTTGTATAAGCAAGCGCATCTGTGCACCAATGAACAAAGCAAGGTCCATAAAGACATGGATGAGCGAGTTTGGTGTGGAAGAACTTGACTGACCTCAACCCGATAGAACACCTTTGGGATGAATTAGAGCGGAGACTGCGAGCCAGACCTCCTCGTCCAACATCAGTGTCTAACCTCACAAACGTGATTCTGGAAGAACGGTCAAAAATTCCCATAAACACACTCCTAAACCTTGTGGAAAGTCTTCACAGAAGAGTTGAAGCTGATATAGCTGCAAAGGGGGCGGGGCCAACATCATGTTAATAAACCCTATGGATTTAAAATCGCATGTTCCTCAAGTTCATATGCATGTGAAGGCAGGTCGAGCAAATAGTTTTGGCAATACAGTGTACCTTTATGTTTCATACACTGGAGGACCAGAAACCTGTCTCTATCTTTATATCCGTATGTCTGTCCAGACCATTTTCGTCACAGCATCACACAAAACTGGCTGGATTTGAATTTATGGACACTTTGACAGTACTTAGGTATTCACCCGAAGTTAAACCTGCGCCATAAATGAAATCAGAATGTTGAGTAAAAGGAATGTTATAAATTTTACAATTCTAAAAGTTATGTGCCAGATTACATCACAGCACCAAGCGCTTTTTTGGATGAATGTAGTGACAAAACTGCGACACAGCTTGGCTTCTACTTCTACAGTATATTGTGTTTATTCTTTTTGTCTCATATGTTCCAATAATCGTGGAGCTAATAAAAAACTGTGAGGTGAATCGCCAATATATTACTATATAATATAATATAATATAATATAAGACAATATAATATTTACCATTTGATACTAATTATGAAAAACTAAACTGAATATTTTTACTGGGATTAGTTCATATTTTCACTGCTGAAATAACAGCACTGAAGTGGTTTAAGTGAATTTTAACATGTTGGAGTAGTTTTAAGACAAAACGACAAAAGAAGTATAACTTAGTGTAAACAAGGTGTAAGATACTCAACCCTACGCATTTCTATTTCTTTGTATTAATAAATTAGACAGAGACTTTTGCTGTACGGAAAGACAGACAAACAGACAGACAGACAGACATGTGCATGGGCTTCAACCTGAAATAACATTACTGATTACATTAAAGCTCATCAGATTATTTTTAGCTTCAACATTTTATCTATTTCTACAAACTCTTTTCCCGTCAACAAAGCATACTTGCGCTAGTATAAACTATATATATATAAAAAAATAATAATGACACACGCGGTCAAATGGCCACACCTGTATGCAACTATAATGTTTACTGTATAACGTGTTTGCGCCACAACCACAAGAGAAACTACAAACAGCACCTCGTTCAGGTTCCATCACAGGCCATCATACAAGCTGAAGTTCCTTCCAAATCCTCTAAGATTTCAAAATACCAAAAAGGTGTATTAAACCCACAATGCTCTATGAGAGAATGCCAGCGAGGGGGTGCAGGACGTTTGGGGAAAATGTCGAGAGGATTTAACAGCACCTGGCAACCTCTAATATGGATTTGCAAATGGCAGCCAGACTTAAACATAAACAACAGCTAACTCGGATTGTGCCGAAACGCAACGCGCTGCTGCCGGAATGCCAGGAACAAATCACTCCATGCCGAAAGCTTTATCTCGGATCATGTAGAGGGTGAAGCGTTCGGGGTCAGAGGTCAAGTCGGCTGTAATAAGTATGAAAATCAGGCGGTGACTAGATGTTAATCCACTCGCTATCAGATCCGGCATGACAGTCATTCACACCACACCGAGGATAAGCCTCGACGGAAAAGTCATACCTACCTTCATGTATGACTAATTTATGCAAACGTGAAATTCATCTATTGGTTTTTACACTTCAGACATTTCATACATAGTTTATTTATTTTCTCATGTGATTACACAAATCATGTATTTTATTTAAATGTCCATCTGTTTTTTTTTACATTGTTTAAATTGTAAATGTACTATTTTCAGTTCAAATTTACTTTAACTACAACATTTTTTTTTCTTTTTCCACACAACTTGTTACATGGGATTTTCACATTTTACTTTCATGTTTTTTCCCCCAATAACTTTTCACACGTCATATTCAAATATATATAAATTTTACATGCTTACTTTCTTTACCTTTTTGCTTTGCTTTTCTTTTCTAGAATGTTTTATTTTCACATGATTTTCCAGTGATTAGTTGTCAATTGTATTTTAACAATATTTTTATGAAATTATTTTTCATTTACTTTTCACAAGGTGTTTTATTATTCATACCACTTGCTCATGAGAGGAAAAAGAATATGGGTCACAGTAACGAGTGTAAGTAAGTAATTGTACAAGACATTTAATATAATTTGCTTGAACACAAATCATGCAAAAGAACATCCAGCTTTTTAAATGACTCCACTTGCTTTACTTATTCAAGGCCTGACTATTTACTCACACTTCCTCAATGCTGATGTGTGTGTTGGTGTCTGATCAAGGAAACAGTGCCAACTATTGGCAACTTGCATTAAAACCTGGAAATCTCTATTACACACACTAAGTAAAGCGTAAAGTGCGCTCAACTTCCACTGAAACAAACATCCACATTTAATCTATAAATAATCTTCATTCACAAATATGTATTCATTAGTTCCAGTCACCTAAACTAAGTCACTAGTATGTGTATGATTATATATAAATAGCCAGTCCTTATAGCTGTAAATCTAATGACTCCATCTTATTCATGTTTCATGCAAGAAAAGTTAATCAAACCACTACTAAGAATGTTATATCAAACTGTAGTTTGATTATTTATTTATTTATTAAGAAGGTGCTGCTAATTTGTTATGAAATGTTATGAATCTACATCAACTTGTAACCCCATGTAACTCATATGGTATTGTGGAAATGGAAAGTTCAGGAAGTGAACCATTTAAGGGCACCAAGAATAAATACAGTGGTATTTGTTTAATGATCTAGATATAAATTATTAAAAAGTTTTCTTCTTTCATAAAATTAACCAGTCGACTGAAAAAACAAAAAAACAAACCTAAATGACCCTTGATCTAGGACTGAAACAAACAATATCTCTCAAGTTTTACATCACAGCACATTAAATATAACGACAAAGACACAACTGTGATATTCTTTAATAATTGAAAAGCACAATAATTGAACCACAGACTACGAACCATCTCACTGTTGATTGCTTTTCCTATAACTGTTCCTTAGTTATGCACGTTACTGTACATTATGCCGGTTTAAGCCTGCGTTTTTATGTCTTGCGCACCATTTCACCGCCTCAAATGTTGAATAAAAGTACCTGTTCCTGGCCTCTGTGACCTTCACTCACTTGACCTCTCTGTACCCTCTGTAGCAGGCCAGAGTTTTGCCTCCCACACTGATGAGATCTCTCTTGCTCATTCTCTCTCTCTCTCTCTAAAGCAAGGTGCAGCCATATCTCCGTCACTGCCCACCTCCCTCATTGCTTGCACCTGCTAAAACATTCGAGGTATTCGCACAGCAGGGCAACACATTTGCTTTTCATTTAACCTGCCCGAACGGACCTTTGAAGTACATAATGGCAGAGCAGCAAAGGTTTTTCTCTTGCACTCCCTCCCTCGCCTCTTAATCATTTACCTCGTCAAGGCACATTCTCCGCAGCTAACCTATCAAGCGGAAAACGAGCACGGCCTGCTGGTCCTCCCCTGTCTCTCCGCCATGGTTTCAGAGAGCGAGTGAGTAAGAGAGAGACAAAACTGGATTTCTGAAGAAACCTCGATCTACATGGGCCTCATTTACACATGACGTACAGCTCTTTACAGACATGCGTTACATTAGTCATGGTTCATGGAAAACTACATGCTAAAAGGCTCGTCTTTGTGAAGAACATTTCAAGCTTCACAGCGATGCACCATATGATGTCAGCAGCAGGTACAACACACAATGAACTCAAAGAACTGTACGAAGCATTTTCTTCATAAGAGTGAATGAACCGAGTCAAGCTGTGCCTACTGTACATCCAGGAGCCGTTAAAAACTTGTTTGCGTCAGTGGAAAGCCAAGCGAAGCGAGTTTACATTTTTTTTATTTTGTTCATATAATTTTTTTTCTTTTTTGTCCTATATTTAGTGAAGAAACAGCACCATGGTTCCCAAGAATGCTAGCAAGGACGATGTAAAGAAGAAAAGGCAGCCACTTTTGATTCATACACATTTCATACAAACTTCCATTATTCTTATGATTGTGTAAAGCTGCTTTGCGACAATGAATTGTTAAAAGCGCTATACAAATAAAATTTAATTGAAGTTTAAGTGTGGTTTTTAAAGCAGCCGGTGCCAAAAGTCTTAGAAATTAAGCTTAAGTGAGGTTTAATTTCTATTTATTTCATATTTTGCTTTCTTTACATGTCTTTTCTAAATGCTAAAATATAATTATACTGTTGGAAATTGGCAATATTGGTGATGTTTTTTGCAGGGCTGGAACGGATTATCTTATTCTTTGGAAAAATGCGTTTCGCAATACAAAATTTCACCTTAAGAAATCACCCCTGGAACTGTCGAGTACCGCTGTATTTATAAGCTGTTCACGGCGCTCTCTATAGCAAACAATGCAACCGATGGTTCTGTTGAATATACTGTACGAGATGTAAAGGACATTTTAAACATTATTTGGACTATTTGCTCCTGGTGATGGCACGGTTACTATTTTTGCACAACTTAGGAAATGTTTTTTTCTAAGTATTAGCATTAGATTAAACAACATCCATTTGTTATCTTTTAAGTCTTGACTATACAGGTCACTGTTAGAGGAAGATAATACACATCACTCATTTCAGTTATGTTGCCTAGCACATTGCTAACACAACCAGAACACTGGGGCATCCAGGTTTTCAGAAACATCAGTCCCGACTGCCAGTTACCACTTATGATGAAAAATTATATTGTAAATAAACTTCACCTGACTTTTCAAACCTGTACAAATTCCACAACGATATTTGAATATCTTGCTAGATGATGTGCTACCTGTTAACCCAAATTCAGTGGAGAAAGTCACACCACTAGTTCAAGCACTAAACAGGACATCAAACTCCCCACCGTACAAATGCGTTTACCGTTACAGTCATTGTCGTATACAGTATATAATTTTCCCCAGGTAAGTCACATCCACCAGCCGTCCACATGAAGAAAACATGATTAGATTTAGATTAGATTAGATTCAACTTTATTGTCATTACACATGTACAAGGCAACGAAATGCAGTTTAGGTCTAACCAGGAGTGCATTAATCACACCAGGACAGCAGTGCACCTTCCCATGCAGGTTTTAAAATGTTCTGGTGCTGATCAGGATGTGTACATTTTAAAATTAATATGTATGTATCTGGCTACCACGTTTCAGCACTACAACAAATTCTGCACTAAAGATCAAATGCGTTACTACGTAAAGTACGTAAATTACTCACAATTACTGCATTCTTACTTTTATGACCATGCAATCACTAGTGTGTCCATTAGTGTCCTCGGCAAACATCCCTCCAGCGCCATGTTCGAAAAAAAACAAAAAAAACAAAACCTAAGTAAGAAACATAAAATTTGCCTCAACTTTGCTCTAACATTCTATTTAGATATTTGGGGAACAAATAATCAGAACATTTATGCTACATAAGCTAGCAAAACCTCAAGGTAGATTAGACCTAAGTGTTGTACTACTGTAGCTTATTTTATCACATACATATACTCGGATAACACAGCTGCATTATTGGCTTTAACCGGTTCAACATTCATCAGGGCATTACCAGACCTTCATTAACAATTAAATAAAATACCTTTGGGGTGTGAAACCTGCTTATACAGTATATTACTCAGATGACGCACAGAACGAAAATAATACAAAAGAATGAAATAATGCGCACAGAATTAAAAATGCCTGTTAAGCTACACAGCACATTCATAGCATTATGAACAAACTTTTATTTTTTGTTCCCCCGCAGGATTTTGTATTTTGATAGATTTTTACTACTTGCATTGCTGTACAAAGTTGCATATGTGCTTCCTTTTTTTTTTTAACCCTCAAGAAACATGTCTAGATGCGAATCCTCCACTGTACAAGCCTTGTGTAACACTGAGAGAATCATATCCTGTATTAATCCTGTCTACTTGCTAAATACTTTTGATACGAGTCTCTTCCAGAAGTGTAGTAGTAGAGAAAAAAACAAAAAAAAAAAACAGAGGTGCTTGTGAGTTAAGGTTCCATGATGTAATTGAATGATGCCTTATACATTATTTCTCTGTCCTATTCAACATCAGTGTAATAGTATTCTAAAGATTTGTTTGAGTTTGAAGACTCGGTCCCGTGGTACGCAAAATGAAATGTGAATGTTCTTAAAAAAAAAAAAATAAAAAAAAAGAAGTCTAAAGCACAGAGCGCACAGGAGGTCTGATAAGCCATTGATCAGACCCAGTTAATTATCTAAGCCATCGTCTCCTATGGTGTTTATTAGCATGGCGCTAACGCCGCAGGAGCCGTGCCTGCTTCTACAGAACGCGTGCGCCGAAGGAGATGACTAATAAAGCCAGACTGGGAAGCGCGCCAACTGATGAACATAACAGCTAAATGATCTTCTGCAAGGATAGCATATGTTTCATAAAACCTTATTAGAGCTGTAAGGAGGTTGGTGTGTGACAGAGAGACTTTGAGCCCAACAGCAGTGTCAGCATCTGCGCTTTAATTTTTTATTTATTTATTTATTTTCTAACTGGCGGTCACATCAGGGAGGTTTTAATAATAATGTTTTGTTTTAGCAATGGTCAACAATAAAAACTATTCAATATCCAATGTTTTATTATACAAAATCTGACTCGGATAGTATTTCACCTATTACGCACCTTCACGATGCAGGCTGAAGAATCTCCAGCATGTGGCCTGAATTTAACTTGCAAGCACTGGCGAGCTACAGAAACATGATGTGTTGTCTCATATTAGATAATTCTCCCAAAGATTTATGTCCAACACTTTTATTCCTTTTTTTTTTTTTTCTTTTTTTTTTAAACAGCAAGCACTTTTTATATATAGATATACACTCGAGAGTGTGATCGAGCGTTTTCAGGAAAAAACACTCAGCGTTGGTGAAATAGTCCAGAAAATTTACATAGCGTATAAAACACTCCCGAGGCAATAAATGACTAAATGTTTTGCCAAAGTATGGAAATCAACATATAAATCTTACACACCATTTGGTGCTTGATGTTGCAAAGAGTGAACCTGATGTATAAAAAGGTAAACGTTGAGTCCGAGAAAGTGAGTACTAAAGCCAGTGTAAATGCCTCAAAAACAAAGTCCCCTGGGACTTTCAAGTCCCCCCCCCCACCCACACACACCCCTGTGTACAGCATAAAGTGGTACTGATTGAGTGAGTGTGTGATTGTGGTAAAATCTGCCTCTCAAACAGAATGCGTACTGTGAAGGTAAACATTTTAAACATGGGCAACAACGTCCTTTATGAAGTCATGAGGAAATTATTTACAGCAAGAAAAAAAATTGCACTTTCTGCTAGCGATGGGAAGTTTGAATCATTTTAGTGACTCGGTTCTTTGAATCTCGTTCATCAAAATGAACAAATCTTCTTTTGAGTCATTTAGTTCATTTCGTTCTTTTGATCAGAAATAAAATAAAATGTTGCATTTTCAATAAAAAGACCCCC
>JAQMYJ010000039.1:31566750-31601249 GCA_030014305.1 Clarias laeviceps
TGGGAGTCACGTGACAAAAGAACGAACGACTCGGAGTAGAAGAGTCATTGAGAAAGAATCGCTCAATTCTGTTTCCTTTACATAACCTACGGAGGTTTTGCGAGGATTTGCGCCTGCGCGCCCAGTAGAAAATTATCGAATCACTCTGAGACGACTCACGTTAAAGATTCGTTCAAAAAGAACGAATGGTTAATGAACGACCCATCACTACTTTCTGCCTGATTCAGCCACAAGAACTAGACTTTATCTTCAAATATAATTTGTATCATACTTCACAACTCAACATCTCACTCATCAAATCAAAAATATTAAGGTCTATACAAGAACTTGCGCTGTCTGGATTTCCTGATCAGATTATGGGAAGAAGAAACAGACTTATTTTTTTCCTTTAAAAAAAAAAAAATCAAATTAATTTCTTAATTTGAGAGTCTCACACTCTTATCTTGGATGCTACATAACCACATTTAGGGTATTCATTAACCATGTTAAAAAGCTGGAACTAGACAAAAAAACAACAACCTTGGAATACTGGGTTAATGTCCAAACACACTTGCTTTGATTCAGCGTTAAAAATGTCAAATTAGTTTTATTTAAAAGCTACACAGCCTAAACTGCCTCAACACACACACAGAGTCGTAGAATCGCTCGTGTGCAGAATTTGAGTCACGGTCGCTCGTGTTTTACAGCTCCTTCGAGCAGCGGCCTGCATGCTCAATTAAGTGTAATCACTGCACGAGTGGACCGCCGTGCCACGTCAGGGAGGACAGGAATCCTGCGACACACAAATACACTGCCTCATCGCCCCCCCCCCCCCACCCCTCTCTCTCGTCGCTCTAACTCTGCACTTTTCCCTGCAGTTTGAGATGAATACCACGTTAGCGCTGACGACCCCTGAGGGCACGAGCGCAGGAGGAAATCACTCGAGTGCTTCCCCTTGTAGAGGGCTATCCCCCGCTGGTATTTATTTATCCCTGCTATGGGTCTCTCTCTCTCTCTCACACACACACACATTCATACACACACGTCGAGCATAACTAAAGAACCTGTTAATAGGGCCTTACCTATAAATCCTAAATAACAGAGCAAGAAAAACTCAAGAAAAAAGGGGGATGGGGAAGTTAAAAAAAAAAGAAAAAAGGAGGCTTAAAATCAAATAAATCACACCTGGATGGCTGGTGGAAACTGGCACAGCTCTCCATATATGATGCTCAAATTACTCCATTTGTTCGTGGAGATATTTTAATCCAGCCTGACCTCAAACTTCCCATGAACCAGTGCTTGAACAAAAGGCCGCCCACTGTCTTCGCAGTAAATCTGTTGTCTCCCTTCTGGGCCCCGGACCGGGACTCATAGATCACTACTGCGCCGCAGCTTGCTTCAATTTACTCAATTAACTCGGGGTAAAGCACTTGTAAGTTCTGCAGATGTTGGTTTATTATCGGGGACTAAAATGTACAAGCGAGTTCAGGAGCCTGGGGTTATGCTAAGGTTGGCTGAGGGGGGAAGGGCAGATAGTGAGAAGAAGAAATAAAAAAAGTTGAAGGCTGCAGGTTGTTCGTGACAGCTTTTTACACGCACGTCTACAACAGTACCTCACAAGTCATGGTTTATAAAAAAAGGGGGAAAAAAAGTGAATTTGTAGTTGTTACAGTAGAAGAGCATAATTAAACTTATAACCATAGCGCGATAGCAAGCCATGCTAACGGTTCTCACTGTGCAGCTGCAGCCTAGCCGTGTGATTTCAACTCTCATGCACAACGCCTCTCTGGTCCAACCTGAAATCGCTCATAGATGACCATCCTCTGACTGCCATTCGCAAACCGCTACAGCAACGTCACACCATTTCTTCATTTAGAGCCTCGAGAAAAAGAAAGAAAAAAAAACCCTGCTGCCTGAGCCGAGGCCTGCGATCCAAATATCAGCAACACAACATTTAAATGTGCGTGAATAAACCATTTTTATCTCTGCTTGACCTCCCTGGAAATAAATCAAAGCGAGAGCGACATAAGGAATGTAAAAAAAATATTGTAAGGGGTGCTCGCTAATATTAAACAGGTGTTGTGAAGATCGCTATAAAACATGCCGCTCGCAGCCAGCTGGAGGACGATATATTTCAGGTGTTGGCTGACTACATTTCAATTAAGTGCGGCAACACAAGCTGACATTCATGGAGCTTTAAAATAAGCTTTTGATAAATGATTCCGCTTCATCGGGCTAGCATGCTAACGGCAGCCTTCGCATATTAAAGGGAGGAGGTTCTTATCTGGGTTGCCGAGCGGGACGGGCAGGGTGAAATGCTGCTTTCTGGAGGTCCTGGGTGACAGTTTAATGAGGTGCGAGCTCAATTTTTGATGAGTCACGTGTTGCTCAAGAGCGGATTACAGGTGCGAAGGCGGTGCGTTATCGCTGAGCAGAACAAATCAAGCTAGCGGTTAGGCGCTCGGAATTTGTGCATCGTGATCTAAGGTCTGATTGATGGCGATACGGTGATGCATCACTGATGTTATCACGCCACTTGTACTGTGCAAAATATAATTTTTCCGGCAATGCAAACAATAATATTTTTAACAATAACAAGTTATGTTCGTTAGTTATGTAGGACACTAAATTACTCCTGCCTGTTTATTGTTACATCTATTAAGTACAGCATAAGGTCTCAAAAGATAAAATGTACTGCTTTTTTATTACTATGTCTAAAAAAAAAAAAAGTTTAAAATAATTTAACTTATTTGAGTTTAACTTTTTTTTTTGCTGTGAATATTTATTAGACAAATTAAACACATTTTCCCCTCTAAAGAAAAGAAAAAAGGGAACTATTAAATGTTAAAATGAAAAGAAAAAGCAAAAATTTTATTATAAACTACACAGACTGGACAATGTTTTAACCCTTTTTAAATCTGTGATGAAATTTTTCCAAGTCAAAATGTCGTCACTTTCTAATGATAGCCTGTGTGAAAACATTGATTTGCCCAGTTTGAAGGTGCATCCCACTTAATTACAAAACAAATTCAATTGCTCATCTATCAGCATTGAGACAAGCAACATCTTGTTCAACGCTCCAAGTCAGCTTGATCCAATTAGGCTAAGAACGGAGGCTCCATAATCACTCCTTTTACAACCAAGTAACCCTCCTCTGCCATTTTTATACCTAGCCAGAGGGGGGAAAAAGTTGTGCTGAGAGAAAACCGAGGAATACAAATGTTTGAGATGAGGAGAAAGAGAAAAAAAAAAAAACCTGCGACCCTCCTGGCTAAGGGTCGAGGACACTGAGGCCAGATAGTAGACGTTCTTCTCATCCTTGGGCCTCCGCTAATATGTTTTGAAGAAGAGGAACCACGGCCTCTCCTTTCTCTCCTGCCGTTCACAGACTGCTCCTAGGGGAGTGATAGGGAAGTGGAGAAAACTATAATGAACACGTTTGCCTTTTTTGCCTCCTTTAACTGTCATCTAAATCACTGGTGAAGCCCAGCGCTCGAGCGTTTCCACATTCATTGGACACGCAGCTGTTCTCTCAACACCCGCTCGGGTTCTAGCAACGGAGCTAGTTCATGCTAACGCAGATGCCGAGCTAGTGTTTCACGACTGCGCTCAAAATTTACAGCTGTTGCAAAATATCACACTTCCACACCTTTTTTTTTCTTTCCTTTTTTGGGTGAGTAAAAGGTCATATTTAATGGAAAAGTGGAAGTGAACCCCTCTTCTGCAACCTGCTTTTTAGCCAACATGGCGTAGCATGTCTGCTCGTGGTTAACTTCTGGCCTCCTAGGGCCTGATGGACCCTGAGAGTCATTTTCAACCACCCCTAAGGCGTACTTACATCATCTCTAACTGGTGCTTCGTGCCTAAGAAGTACTTTAGTAGTACTTTACCTGGAACCAGAGAGATATAGTAGCCTAGCACGTCTGCTCTTGGTTAGGCCTACAGATCCTTATCGACCGGCTCTCCCAGGCATCTTCTGCATTCTCCAGAGATTGATTGGCAACATTCCCCTGCCCTCTGTGTACCACCTCCCTAATGACGCAATGGAATTAATTAGGCCCCATTAATTTAGCAAAAACAAATAAGCACCTCTGCCCTCTGCCTCAGGTCGCCTCTGCACACGCAGGTGGTTCTGATTTCTCTGTGCTTCATCAGCCAGCGCTGTTGCACTAATCTATTGGCTGGAGAGCACTGGTCGTCACAGGCCATGACCTTTTCCTTCTCCTCCCGGGATGGTTGTCTTGAAGCCACCCGGGCCAGCTGGTCAGGCCTCGCCCTCGTCCTCTATCCCAGGGTTTCTTCTGATCTTATCTAAGTGTGTCGAGTAACACTGAGGAAAACTCAACTAATTGGATTTTGATTGCTCATGAAATGGTTTTATGCGGTGAGTAAATACACGATCAGGGGAAACGGCTCCATCTCGCACCACGTTCTTATGTGGAAATTTACATTAACAGTTTTTACAAGTAGTTCCCCTGCAGAAAAAAAAAATCTTTAAGTACATTTAAAAAAAATTAACTTAAAAATAAATAATAATGCTGAATTAAAAAATGAAGAAATAAACTAATAAAAAAGAAAATTGTACAATTAAAAAAAACTGTAAAAAATATCATTGGTTAAAAATGACTTTTTTTATTCAATTACTGATTGAATAAAAACTGGCAAATTACCAATTTGTGGTGTTAATCAAATCTAAATTGTCAAAACAGTCTAACATTTATATAGCAGCTTTTCTACGATAGTCCATTTCATATTTGTGTTTCAGCCAAAAGAAATGTTCAACAAACTCACTGAATAGTTGCCTTAAATATCATAGGCATTCTCAAAAAAATCACTAACTGGTGGCTCTTGATTTAAAATACATTTAGTAACATATGTGACGATGGCCATTCAGTGCGCACACAATGGAAAAACCTTTTTGCTCAAACCATTCAGACACACACACACAGTGTCTCACATGCTGTTCTACTGGAACTGCAGCCCCTGTGTGTGTGGAAAGAGGGCGGGGCTCGCTGATACACCTGGGCTGGAACGCAATCTACACTCACCATTCACCCGTCACCAGCGGCCTATAAAAGGACCGAGCAATGCTCGACTGGTGAGTAGATCATTACAAAGCTTGAACTTACCCACATTTCCCCGTCTGCCACGTGCCTCCTGCACTGTGCTGCTCGCCTCACCCGGGACTCGCACCACTCACCCAGGCACCACCACCCAAAATCACTATTCTGCTTCAGAGTGCAATATAAATAAGACTGAACGTTGTGCTAAATAAAACCTGTTCGTGATTGTGGATTCTGGTTCCCGTGTTACACATACTGTAGTGCTTCATCTGGACACCAATTAAACAACATTAACAGTTATGGAAGGAGTCTCCAGAGTCCTCCTTGGAGAAAGCTTCATGCATCAATGTCAACATAATTAAACACCTTCAGACCCTTTGATATTAAAGAAATAAAGAAATGTACATATGTTAAGGAGGCCATATAAAAATCTAGAGTCCCCATTCTATGATTTGGGGAAATCTCAGAGGAACCTGAGAGGGAGGAAAAAAACTCCCTGAGATGGGAGTTAGGGGGTGACATCACAACCCTTTGTTTCAACTGAGACTCGACCTTGAGATAACGAGATCTATACACTCTGGACAAACAGGGAACCTCTGGTGTTGACCATCTGAATGAAATATATGGACTATATGAGGATCACTGGGTGGAATAATGGACAAACTTTAGACACTTCTCACTCTTACTTCTCCTGGGCTTCTAGGACTTGGATCTCTTGGAAAAGAGAAAGAGGCCGTGTGTGACTCCATTGAACTTGTTTATCAGAGCTAAGCCACTGGGAGAGCGGGCGCGGCTCGAGGACTTTATCTTCAACACGATTCAATTAACCAGAGATGATTTCACTCATGACATGAAAATGAAAATCTTAATCTAGACTCCTGTGTTTTCTGATAGGGGAACATATGTGCATTTATATGATTGCCTTGCCTGCCTATCATATTTACTTTGGTCAGAGAGAACGGCAAATCTCTAACCCGCAGTCTTGCTTCTCCGCCCGCGCTGCTCGGAAGCAATTCTGGATCCAGAAGTCAAGCACCCTGAAGCGTGTTAATACTCACATATTGAAGTCTTACAGCAGGTTTAGATCCAGTACCTGCAGACGTAGGTGTTGATAACAGCCTCAGAGCGCTGAGGTGAAGTTTCTGTCAAAGTGGGATATTGTGTTTAAAGGGTTTAAGGGCAAAAAAATAAAATGTCCTTCTTACTTCAGTATTCTTCTTTACCTAATCGCCACGTTAACAAAGTTTCAAGTGTTAAAGCACAACTTTTGGATCCTGAAGTTCTACCGCTTAAGCAATGACCGAGAAATGTCACCAAGAACTGTAGTGTAAAACCTTAAATAGTTCTGCCTGATGTGCAGTGCATGTAAACACCAGTGTTAAATCGAACGCATGTAAATATCTGCGCAAGAATATTATATACAATACTGTTAGGATTATATATTAATACTAATAGAATTATATTATATCTAATCATTTACACTGATTTTAAATAAAATAAAAAAGATGCAAGTTTGTGTTGTAGTCCTGAAGTTGATTATTTTTCTACACCACTACATCCAGAAGTACTTTATTCCTCTTACGCCACAGAAAGATTAAAATCTGACATTCATTTCAAAACACGTCGAATTTATCCCTTTATCCCTTACCCAACACATTGATTCTTTCACAAACCTCAATTTTCCTTTTACTAAAATAAAACAAACATAAATAAAAAGCACCTTTACATGCGTCCTCACACTGTCATTAACTTAACCAACCTTTGTGCAACTATTAACTAAATTAAAATAGATCACAGAATATTCCTGAAAACCATACCTAAAAGAATAACATTGTACTGCAAACCTGAAACATTACTTGGTAATTCATGATGGAAATCTCGGATCACAGATTTGTGTTTTTATTCTTGTTTTTTATCATCAGCTCTGTATGTACATCACCTGCATAAAAATGTCTACAATACTAATGATCTAATAGATAAAAGATGTTTTTGGAATTGACTGCCTTCTCTCTCTTCCTTCCTGACTCAACCCCAACCATGTAGAGGTCATACACTTGGATACTGGATAGGGTCAACTGCTTGTCCTCCTAAAAAATTCCAGCGTTGGACAGTAATCTTTTACTCATATTCATCATTCTATCCATCTACATTTTTTAAGGGTCATATGGCTAAGGTTTCTGACTAGTCGAAAAGGTTTCCTGAGTACAGCTGTGTGATTTAACCAGTTAAGCAATTTAATCAATCTTTTGTTGGCTGATTTGATTCATTGACTCGCTGGATCAGTTTTTGAATTAAGAATTAGATTGAATTTAAATTATTTAGGTGAACGTACAAAGAAATGATCCAAAAATGGTCAAATTCGTAAAAAAATATATAACAGTTTTGCAGAAAAATATACAAATCTTGCTTCCTCTGCATATACTCATTTTGCTCGATTATTGCTTCTTTGCATTACTGCCACCTACTGGACTGGAGTGTGGAAGACAAGAAAAAAAGAGTTACACAGCATTATAATGTTTAAATACTTTTAAGTTTTTAACACATTAAAACTTGTAAGAAATATAGCTGGTTGAAATAAATTGGACAGTAAACTTCAGTATTATTGAATTTAAAATCACAAAGCCCAAAATCTAATCAAAAGTCTACCCAGGACACACAGCTCGACTCCTGAGGCTCCTTAAGGTTCTTTGTAGGTGGAAACAATTCTCTCTCAAAACTACTGCAGTTTGTGTGAACAAATATGATTAAACTACGGACCAAAAACAAACAAAACCCCCCCCCACTTTTGTTACTTTCTTAGACTGGGACAGCTGATGAGAATTTTTAATGTCATGCCAAATAACTACTTATTCACTTTCAGCAGCTAAATATTTTTATTTTCCAAAAAGAAAAAAAAAACCTGCACAGGCTACAATTCAGAGGATAGTTTTAATTAAGAGAGAGAGAGAGAGAGAGAGGAACAGAAGGAGATGTTGCCATAACACCAGCTTTACTGTTGCTTTCCTTAACATTTCTAGCACAACCAGTTCCTGCAACACTTCAAAATATGACTGCTATTTTTATATTTAAAAGCCAAACATATATTTACATTATGGGAGAAACAGATATATTTTTAAAAAACTGTCCAGCATTTATACTCCCTTCAATTCTTATTACACACTACTTAATAATACCAATTAAACATTACTACATTAAAATAACAGAGATGATGATATCAAGAAAACTTAAGGTTAATCTCTCCTATTTAACTACTTAAAGTTAGTTTTATATCATGTTACCAAGAAACCCAAAAGCCCAAGACTTACCCATGTTAGAAAACTTAAAGGCACAACTTCACCATGGCTGTTACAAAGCGCTCATGCTGAAGACTTTGTCCATAAATGCTAATTGAACATGTGCAAATAGAAAACTTGTCAATGATTAGTTGCTGTGTACAGATCAGATGGCCCACTGTGGCGACCCCTCGACAGGAGCAGCCGAAAAAAAAGGACGAAATCTGTTTATAAGGATGTGGAACATCTGCAACGGTGAAGGTCCTTACCATCGAAACAATGTACTCTAAGGAGTGCATTTATTTATTTATTTTTTTTTAATGAAATTGATACAACAGCATTGTTTTGGACTATATAAAGTTTATCAAAGGAGTATGAGAAGAAAGTTTGCCTCATTTCCCAAAATCTCACGTGGAGCAAATAATTTATTAATCCTGCTGCAACATTTCCTGGTCACTTCTCATTTACTTCCATATGTGGGTTTTTTGTGTACACCCTACTGTATGTACATGCTGTGTCTAGAAGTGAACAGTGAACTAGGGAAATGATTGTGGATTAGGTGCACTGCAATCCTCATGCTTGCCAATGACTAGCGAAGCCTACAGTACCGCTCTGTCCCTCTCACTCACTCTTTCCTCCTGTATGGTAATGGTTTTGTTGATGTTCTTGACCCTGGTCGGTACAAAGTAGTCAAAACTGTATCATTTGCAAATCACTTCTATTTTGCACTAGTGTATAATTGTCTGAAAGAAAAAGAGATTATCTTTCAATCCTTCTGCAAACAGTAACACCACTTGAGAGCATGAGGCAGTGGGGGAAAAAAAAAAGTGATAATTTGCACCCCCCAAAAAAAACCTCCAGCACGGCAGCACGCACTCAGGCTAGAACCCAGGTTATTCGGATGGAAGCCAATCTTTGATCAGCCAAGCTGAAATGGCCGAGATAAGTGGGAGCTACAACTCACGGCAGGATCTGTTATTGCTATTTCCTCCTCTGGTTTCTTGAGAGCGGTAAATAGCTGCTTCGTCCCCCCCCCCCCTCCTCCTCCTCCTCCTCCTCCCAGCCCTCCTTCTTCCACCTCAGTCGCTCTATTTTCTCTACTTCCACCACTACAACTCCTCCCCTTATCCCCTTAGCTTGCCACTTTCGTCTTGAGATCTCTATCACTTTAATCCTGCCAGTCTGTGGCTGGTTAACAAGGAAATCCTAGGTCAATTATCACCAGGCACTTCCTGCTGGGCGAGCAACGGGGGGAATCAAAGCGGCCTGAGAGGCTTTTTCGCACCGGAGAAGAGCAGCAGGCCTAATTAAATGGGGCTCTTGTCCTGCTGTGTCCAGCCGCAGATAGCTTGGCCCATGATAACCATCACCTCTAGAACAACAATTGTTTTGTTTGGGGGGAAAACTGGGCGGCTTTGGTGGATGAGAACACTGAAACTGACTGGGTAACTCAACATGGCTAATTATTATTATATATATTTTTTTTAATTGAGGAAATGCAATATAACCCTTGAACAATGAGAACCAACCCTCAAGTAAACTGAAGGAGTTATTTTACATCAAATAAGTGAAATCAACTGGAAAACCATAAGAAGAACTTGTCAGTGCCACATTCACTCTCAAATCTATTTATTCATTCATCTTCAGTAAGGACCAGTTTATCCCAGGCTGGTGTTACAGTACATCAGATCTTATCCTGAGGTGGAAACACACCCTGAAAGGGAAGACAGTACATCAAAGGCTTTCTCTAATTTAATTTAAGCCAAATTGTGGTTAACTGGCGGACCATGATCCAGAGGCAGACCCAGTGAACATTTCACTGGATCAAGCCGAGCACTCTGTGGCAGAAACGAGTAACGTGTGAAAACAAACTGGCCACAGTTCATCGAATTTTCTCAATTTTCTTTCCAAATTGGTCACCTGCCAATTCCTGCCACTCACCAACCAGCTCTCACCTAACATACAGCAACCACCAACTAGAACGGGGAAAAGCTGGACATGTATGTCCAAGAGCAGCCAGTAGTCCTATAGCAGTGTTGAGGTTTATTTTGTGAAAGAGTGCAACACTAAGAGTAAAGTGCCATCTACTCTCATCTGCATACACAAGCTTACAGATTGGCACAGTGTTTATTTTGTGCAAACATCAACCAACGAGGATTCTGTTGCTACTTTTTGTAATCCAATTTTGTGGATTTATGTAATTTGGAAAGGAAATGGGCAGATTTTAATTCCATTTATCATCTACAGTCTGATTAGCTGTGTGACAACACAGCATCGCATTCTGTAGTCTTCTGCACTAGTTAAAACTGCAACAGGGACACAAAACCAGCTTTATTTATAGCCACCAATGATGAGGCATTAACAGGTAACCTGTTGTCACTGTCCACTTAGTTGCTTATCTGGAAATTTGTAACGCAAGGAATTTTAAGAAGCTGGACTTTCACATCTTTTAGTTTAATAAGACGGTCCTTATCACATCCTCAGTCTCCGTAATACGTTGAGGCAGTCTGCTGTTAAATATTCATTGGCCCCGAGCTACTTTAGAAGGTTTGAAAAACTTTTCTTTGAAGTCTGAAAGTTGAGCATGTGTGTGTCTAGATATGCCTCAGGCCACAGGTTTGTGCTGAAAATAGGAACTCTCAGATATGTTTCAAGTGGATGTTTATGGACCTTTGACTCTCAGTTCAAACCGTTATTTATCATCCCATCAGTGTGTGTGGGTCAAACGCTCTCCTTGTGGCGGCTGCCTCGCCAAGAACTGCCGTTTTCGCGGAAATCGAGTCAGCTGCATAATGTCAGATTACACTGTCCCCTTCGTGTCACGGCTCGAAAAAGCTCTATTTATATGAGTCCATGAATCTATTTATGAGACCATCTGAAAGTTTTAACTGTTGAAATGAATCATTTAAACAGCAGCAACAGCTTGGTGCGCTACGGGCCCACTGCACTCTCAAACGCACGTGGTTTGGAGTTTAAATTGAAAATGATAAAAGCGTAAAAAGGTTCAGCTCCCCCGATAGGTGCCTTTACACACCCTGTATGCTCACTCGAATCGAAGAAAAGATGGAGATAAATACCAGAAAATTGGAGGTGCTTCAAAATAAAAGGATATTGCATACTTTATTCCTTGATCCTATTTGCAAGCACCGATTTCCCTCCTGCAAATAATTCCATAACATCCCTAAACACATGATGAAACAATACAAAACTTTTAGACACCTGAATTTTTTTATGCTTTAAAGAAAAAAAAAAAAAAAAAAAGAAAAAAGACAAGAGCCAGATAAACAGGCATTATTCTGTCTCTTCCTCTCATCCTTGATCAACACGGCCTGCCCAATTCTCTCCTTTTACAGTTCCATATGGAAAGGGACAGACAGGAGAAGAGGGGGAGAAAACCAATTTACCAACAGAGCGACATCATCTGCAGGCAAATTTATCTCTGACACACCACCCCTCGGTCCACTGTTGACAGTACATGATATTCCATTAATCTGCCTAATGAAAATTTAACCAGTGTTATAAACAAATAATTGGCCATTATCCTCTCAAAGATCCCGAATAAATTACTTGGGGTCCCGCCGCTTTTTTTTTTTTTTGCTATCTCAGGGAGGGAGAGAGGGAGAGAGAGAGAGAGAGAGAGACAAAGAGACGGCCCTCTTGATTGATGTTGGAATAAGCGGCTCGAGCTCGCTCGGCCGCTGAGAGCGAGCTTCAGCTAAGCCTGTGATTGACTTAATGAGAGTCTTTGGGGTGAGTAAATGTTCCAAATTGCTCCGTCATTAGCTTTTTTGCGCCGCCGTCTGAAGATACCAGCCGATCTGGTGCGCTGGGTCGACTCCTCTCGTACCATTCCGCCTGCAATTACATTTTCATTTAGAGCGAACCTCTGAAGTCCGATAGGCAGGCCTCTTCTTTTCATTAGGACGGGCTTCGCTTTCTTTTTTTTAATCTAAATGCTGTGAAATGTCTCTTCATTTAGGCCAATTAAAGTCCAAAAGACGGTGCTGTAATGAATTATCATACGAATTATTTACTTAAATGCCACAGTCTCGGGTCCCTCTACTGCGCCTGTCTGGTCTCCTGTGCCTTCATGGCACGTGGGGGGAGAGAGAGAGAGAGAGTGTTTCTGAAAGACAAGAGAAGGAAAAGGACTAAGGAGGAAGTGGGTGGTTAGGAGTAATGTCAACAGACTAATGAGAACGTATGAATGCTTCTGTCTTTCTCTAAATAGTGGACATGTGGGACGACTGTGTTTCAAAACAGTGTTGAAACTATAACATGATCATCAGAGAGGTGATGAAATGAAAGCAGGATACAAACAAAAGAATCGGAACATGTCTAAGACGCAAACTTCACATGTAAATACGAACAATCCAAAATTGATTCATTTGTACAAGGGGGGGGGGGGGTGAGAACTCAACTACTTGATTTCCACAAATTTTTCCTCCTGTGTTGTGGAGATGAGTTCCTTTCTTTCTCACATTCGATCACATATTATTGACTGATCATGTCACATGACATTTCAGGGCATAACACGTAGAAATGCACTTTACACAGCCTTAAAGGGGGAGGATTTTTTACCTGCAGGATTAAAAGCTCCTTATGGGACAGATGTTCACTGGTTAATGAAATGAAGGCTCCCAGTATCTGTAGTCTAGGCTACGTTTTAAGTATCTGGACTTTACATACGCTTATTTTTTAACTAATACCTTTGCTGACTATAAATCTTAAGGTGTCTCATTAGCATCTGGAAGCTTCAAGGGGTCAATCTGAATTACTAGTGACCTTTAATGGCTAGAACGAGGACTAGAAATTAGCATTTAGCTAGTTTGTAATCACGGTAGCTAACTTTAGGACAACAGCCATTAGTTAGCCTTAGCTAAAATCTTTCCAGTAACTTAAATAGCGTGTGAATTGAGTCAGATGTTTGAGTCAGATTATGTTTTTTTTTTTGGTAAATCTTTTTTGCAAACTTTACAAGTTTGTAAATGTTTATACTTTTGCCACTTTTGGACTTGTTTATTTATGCACTTTTACTTTAGTAGCTTTACAGTTCACAAGTAACAGTAAGCATTTAATTTTCATGCAAGTACACTTACATTGGCACATATTGGCACGAATTTTCGCCTTAAGAACTAAAATTTAGCAAGAAATCGGCCTCGGCATACAATCGACCGAACTGAGCCGAACAGAAATGCCAGCTAAGTTGGACGTCCATCCGGAGGACATTCAAAACTTGTTTGTATCAGTGGAAAACCAATCTTTTTTTCTTTTTGTATTTTTTACGCAAAATTTAATGAAGACCATCATGGGTCTCAAGAATGTTAGCAAGGACAGCGGCAAGAAGAAAAGAGCAGTTTCGTTTTTAAAAGCAGCTGATGACAAGAGAAATCATAAAGTAAGGTCAGATTTGACTTCATTTACAGGACTTTTCTAAATGTTTTGTTTGTTTTTATATGCAAAAACATGATTATAGTGTTAGAAATAATATTTTTGTGGGGCTGGAACAGATTATCTGCAGTTACATTATTTACTATGGAAAAATGTGTTTCGCAATATGAAATTTCCCCTTATGAACTCACCTCTGGAACGGATTAAATTTGTACAGTATGCTGAGGTACCGCTGTATTTACTGTAATCCTCTGTTCATTTACATTCCTCCTGATTTTTTACAGATGATATGATGCAGTCATGCTTAATACCGACACTGGATTCAGCAGTTCTGGAGATGTTGCTATGTTGTTCTTTCTTATTAAAATTAACTGAAGGCTTGTCACCATATGGATCGATGGAGTTTTTTTTTCTTTCTTTTTTTCTCTAAACTAATGACTTCCTTCTTCCTTCAAAAAACATTCACGTGCAAATATAAAATAAAAGAATGTCAGGTTTAGAAGATTTAGAATAATGTTAGCCGTTTTAAAAATAACAATAATAAACAATAAAAAAAAATCTTAAAAAGACCCAAGCAATCGCCCACGACGTACAAGTTACACAAAGGTGTCAAAGTGTTATTGGCCCTCCAGGGTAATGAGCTTAAGTGGCACGCGATTTACGCTAATCTCTGTGAAATCAGCCACGTCTCTAAAGTGGAACTTCCGCGCCTGCTCCTGCTCGGACTCTGTTCAATGTCAGCGTCGATTTGTTGTGACAGCGCCAAATTCAGCAAAACCAAACGACTCCAAGCTGTACAACTTCACAGAAGATGAAAAAAAAAGAGAGAGAAGTTTATAGACTCAGTTTTTGAAAATAGAGGAAATGATTTTAGGGGGACGGTAAATCAGAGAGGATGGCTAGATAATATAACAGGACTAAACATTTAAAATTTAGTTTTAAACCAGAGTGCAGAATCTACTGGGGATCTTCAGCGTTTATAAGCAAAAACAAGCTTCACAGTTACAGAGGTAAAGTCCATTACTTTAACTAAATAAATAAAAATTATAAGCAAGTGTTAATTTTTTTCATTAAAGTATAGAATAGTTTTGGGCCTCTAATAAAGTGCTTATTGATGCTAAATGAGATGTAGTGTTAATCGCGCTTTCAGATGGATCCTCTGTCGAATTGAATCCTGGTCCAAACATAAGCACGGCTTATTAATATATTGACCTGCTGTGTTCACTTTCCTGGTTTTTTAAAGTCACTAGAAGAGGCTAGCGAACATTCACATCTCCAGACATGCATGTTTGCGCAGTGGTGTCTGAGATGACTTGAAAGCAGTGTACATAATGCAGCCCATCACGCCGCCTGAGCCAGATGTATGCTAATCGTTAGCCGTGAGTGGAGATTCCAGCCCTAAACAAACATCGGCTTGAAGTGGGTGCTAACATCGCCTCTTCCTTTGTCAGTCACCTCAAGAGGTTTTTTTTTTTTTTTTTTTTGACGCTTAGAGTATGCATACTTTGGCTAATACACAATTGTGAGGAAATGTTGCTCATCACTACGCCGGGAAACAACTTGCCAAATGTCAAGATGATAAACACATCAGTCAACAAACACACTTATTAAAAACTTATTCAGCACTACGCTGTCCAGGAAAACACCACAAAGCTGCAGAAATCCCTCTCTGATTGATAAAGTGATTTCTACAGCAGAAGATCTGACGGCGGTGGTTCTGGCTGTTAATCAAATCATTGGTTTGTATTATGCATTAGAATGAGCGCATTATGATTTCTATTGTAACAGCTAGTAAAAAGATTAAAAGACATGTTTACCGGAGATCGCTGGTTCGATTCCCAGGTGATGCTGTAACCTCTCGCAGCCGGAGGTCCAGAGAGAGCTGATTGGCCGAGTTCTCTCAGAGGGGAGGGATGAGAGGTACTTAGTGCTCCCAGATTAATCACGGCTCTACAGCCAATCAGGGGCGTCTGTGAGCTCACGCAAGCAGAAGGAGCGGATAGCGCCGTCCTCCGAGTGTGTTACAACGCCCCCAATGGTGCGTGAGTGAGCAGTTCGAAAAGATGCGGTCGGTGACGTCATGTGGGTCGAAGGAAACACGTGATAGTCTTCGGCCCTCCCGACTGAGTGGTAGTAGCAGACTAATGAGGGAGCCCCCCTAGTGACGGGGAGGAATTGGACACGAGTAAATTAGGGAGAAAATCTGAGAAATTTAAAAAATCAAATCATACAACGTTTTATGTGGTAAAGTCCATCCATCCATCTTCAACCGCTTATCCAAAGTCGGGTCGCGGGTTCCAGTTCCAGCAGGGAACCCCAAACTTCCCTTTCCCCAGCCACCTCAGCTAACTCTGACTGGGGAATCCTGAGGCGTTCCCGGGCCAGTGTGGAGATATAATCTCTTCGTCTAGTCCTTGGTCTGCCCCGTGGTCTCCTACCAGCTGGACATGCCAAGAACACCTCACTAGGGAGGCATCCTGGTGACATCGTTACTAGATGCCCGAACCACCTCAACTGACTTCTTTCCACGTAATCACGATCCACCAATGCTGTTTGTGATGTGGTAAAGTTTTTTTTTTTTTATAAATGAGTCTCTCATCATTGAGGTGAAGAAAAAGGGGGATGTGATTGTTTATAGCTGCTTTAATGTAAGCAAAGGCAAGAATAAAGTTGCACAAAATTGCATGGAATTAAAAATTATAAAAGTGAACGTCATTTGTTGATAACTAAATTGTCACTGTCGGCCAAAACTGCATCTCATTAGACGAAAATAATCAACTTCAGGGTGGTAACAGCATCCGTCTCGGGTTGCGCCTCATCTCACCGCCCCGTCATCGATAATTTGTCTCACACAAGTGTTTTACTCCAGTTACTCAACAGCAAATGTGACAATTACTCTCATTCATTCACTCGCTCCGTCTATACAGCTTTATCCTGTATACAGGGAGCCCAGATGCTTATCCCAGGAGACTTAGGGCACGAGGTGGGGTACGTTGTACTCTTTCAGACATACACACATTCACAAGCTCATTCAAACACTAAGAGAAATTTGGGAATATCTGCATGTCTTTAGACTGTGGGAGGAAACCGGAGTACCCGGAGGAAACCCACCAAGCACGGGGAGAACATGCAAACTCCATGCACACAGATCTGAGGTGTGAATTGAAACCTGGAGGTCCAAGGCGGCAGTGCTAACCAATGGCACATAGGTAGAAACTAAATGAGGGGAAAATGTCTTGTTTCCAACTAAACAAGTGTTTAGTTATACTGTTATACTAAACAATATACAACTTTATTACAGACTCATGATCCAATAAGGTACAAAACATACAAAAGACATAACTAAACATAATATTACAAAAACGCAAGCTAATAATAATAATAATAATAATAATAATAATAATATACAATATGAATCCATTTTTTAAAAAGGAACATCTGAACCGATATCTCCATGGCTGGGACTGATAACGAAGAATACTGAATCTTATATTGGACAGGACCGAAATGTTCTTATTTTTTGCTGCATCCGGTCAGCAAATAAATGAATTCATAACCTTTCTAAATACAGCTTGAAGACTTATTAACTCTTGAATTCCCAAATAATTCACTAGCACTACAGCCTCTAAACCTCAAGTACTGTAATGTTCTCAAAGCATCACTGTACGCTACCTGGAGTCTCCGCATGCTGCTTTCTTGAAGTTTGTCCAAGTGTAGATATCTTCACAGCACCAGAACATACTATATGCTAAACCAGCATGCAAGGAGGTCTGCATACAACTTGCCGAACTGCCTAAGAACATCGTCAAGTCGGGTTATGGGTTATAATACACCCAGTATATTTTACTTGATTACAAATTGATCACTAACCACCAAACTAAATATTTTGGTATTATTGTAAGTCTCTCAGAAGAATCAGCACACAATGTTGAACCCAAATGATTAAGAGACTCCTCAGTGAAAATGTTGCTTTCCTTCAGTTCACACCGTCAGCTCTTAATGAAAAACTATTAATTAAAAGTAAAAACATGTTCTTTTGGTGAGAAGTGAAAAAACCATTGGACTTTGTTGAGGAAAACACAGGAGCCAAGCTTTCATTCGGATACGTGAAGGCAATTCATTTACTGTAATTTTCTTACAATGGCAGAAAAAGAAAAAAAAAAAAAAGAGAGAAGGGGATCAACCTCATTGTGCTATTTATGGAGATTTAGAGAACTGGATTAACACTTATCTACAACCTGTTTTAAACGGTCCCTCGGCCCAGGCCTCGGTTTAACCTGAAAACGAAAAGGGAACATGATGCATCGATATGCATGCGAGATTTTTTTTCCTCTCGCTTTCACTTTTCTTTCACATTAACAGTATTTTTACTCCTCCTTTCTGAAGCTCTGTTGAAATACGTCTGTCCCGCATCGTTCCCTCTCTTTAACTCACAAGCCGCTCTCTGGATTACCCGAGCGCAGATTTATTTAATGCATCCTCGTGCAGCATTGTTGAGTGAGGGAAAAAAAATAAAATCTATTTTGGGAAAGGCAAGCGTTTGCCAAGCTCTAAGCCTGGTAATATATGCCTGCTACAGTTTAAGAGAGCAGGTTCAGGAACTCTCTTCATGGTGGGATCATGTGGCTTGTTCAATATGAAAATAGCGTCACAAAATCGAGGCCACCCCCCCATTTCCTCTAAATCTCCCTCTCTCTCTTTTCATTTTTTTTTTTTTGTCTGGCCTGTTTAAATATTTGCCCTACTGAAAATGTTTGCGATATTCATGCAGATAAGATACAGAGCATGCATATGCTATGAGTTTAAGAAGCTTGGCTTAAAGGGGTGCGAGGCCAACAAAGACGGGAGCGAAAGAGACCGGGGATCCTAAATGACCACAATAGAGACAAAGATATAAATTATAAAGGCTAATTTTTATCTCAGCAGCCATTCAAATGAAGATTATTAATTGCATGCATGAAAAAAAATAAATAAGTAAAAGATTTGCATTTTAGAACATGGAGGTACTTTATAAAAGGAAATAAAAAAAAAGAAAAGAAAAAAAAAAGGAACAGCAGGAATCAAAAAACCCAGGAATCAGCACAGCCTTTCCACTCCAACTCCAACTCCCATGATGCCCCAGGCTAAGGCTACAGGCCTATTTTTCACACAGTGTAATGTGGGCACGGTGACAGGATGAGACACAATAGGAAGGAGCCGCGAGAGAGAGCGCCACAAAGGCAGAGGACACGGGCTTTGCACGGGAAGACGCGCTAAACCCGCAGCTTTAGCAGGAGTGTGAAAGACAGGGGCCAGACATCAAACGGGATTTTCCTCCAGCGTGACAGGAGGGCCCTCGAAGCGGCGTACGGATGTCGAAGCCTAGCTCGCTTGCTGTGAAACATGTAGACAGAGCGCCACTGAATCATGAGCCTGCTGGATTTATGATTTATGATTTAGTTCTAAAGCGTATGTAAGATAAACCTGAAGGAGTTAGATCTGCACGGAGCAAAACATCCCTTCTGAATCAGGTGCAATTCAGCGCAAAAACCTTCCAATTTCAATACACCAGTTAATCCTCGACCGCTACTTTGAAAGGATACTGAATCATACAATTTAACGTGCTAAATTTTGAAGAAAAAAAAAAAAAATGCTCTATTCATTTTTTGTTCATATTCATCCTAACAGTAATACAAACGGATGGGGAAGACGGATTTAATGCAGCAAAGCGCTTTTCATTCATTTTAACAATTTACCATTTAACAAGAGTACTATGCACAATTTGATGCATGTTTAAAGTCATAGTAAAAGCTAAAAAAAAATTAATGATTGTGTTTTATTAAGCAGTGCTTGTCTGTTAACACACCATATAGGAGCCATCAGGTTAAAAAATATGCTCTTTTCCCACCAGTTTTTTTTTTCATTAGTTAGTATACAGTATTAGTTCCAATTTAATTTTTCGAAAAATTCATTCCACCATTAATTTTTCAGAATTCCAAAAAAATACACTTGCACAATAATCAAACTTCACCAAACAGGCCAAACTATCAAATATGCTTTGTAGCCTGAAAATGAATATGGACAAATAAAACATTCCTTCAGGTCCTTTATTTCTTCCAAGTGGTTGTAACGTTCTGATATAAGATTACACGACTGTCTGAGTAACCTGGTGTAACATCAAAATTAGCTAGTGATTGTCATCTAGTGTAAAACTGGCAACGCAATTATTTGCTGACCAATTAAGATGACACAGACAAAAGGAGAAATGTTTAGTCATTTTGTATTTTTAACAAATTGTCAGGAGTCTGTTTATTCTTTTGGAGCTCATTATTGGCAAAACAAACAAACAAACAAACAAACAAAAAAGGTATTTTTGGGAACTTGAACTATCATTAGTCTTAAAAAACACAGCCTATAAGTACATATCATTATACACGGTTTAAACTTTGAGGAAATGCCGGGCCTTTGTCACAATATCTCTACTCGGCCTAGAAAGCACGAAGACTTCAGTCAATTAGTCAGCGGTTATTACTACTACTGTTATTACTAGTTCTTCTAGCCAGGCTGTTATGGTAACCCCAGTCATAGCACACAACACTGATCCTCACCCTCTCCTTAACCCCAACCCTTCCACGTTTCATCAACATCATACAGCGACGATGGAGGCCGAAATATAGCGCGTTATGCTTCGATGTGTTTTGCAGTTTGGACTGTGGGTTTTGGGTTGAGACCAGTGTGGTGAGTTTTTTTTTTTCCTGTCCTGTAAAGTATAGACCATGCTCTATTTTCATTCCCTTTGTATCATTTTATTCATTTTGTTTGCATGTCCGGCATTCGGTCCTTTGTCTGCCTTGCAAGGACATTAGGGTTAGCATAAATTAAGCAGAACAAAGGCTGAGGCTGTATATGGGTTATTATGAGTGTCTGTTATGGATGTCTGTCTCGTGCATCCCCATCTAAACATCGCTAGTTAACTTGATTCACTGTCTGGCTCTTTAAAGTTGTGGTACGGAACCCAATATTTTTGCTAAACAAAGACAGCAAGGGTGGTGTTAGCTTTCACCGCAGCTACGTTTATGGTAGATGTGACAAGGGGGAATGCCGGCTTTTATTTTCTTTTTTTTTAAAAAACGATTTTCAAATTCAATCCATCTGCCTTTTAGCACAAAACGACGTTCAGGGAGAAGTTTGATCCGATAATAAATACGAGCCGGACGACGAGATAAAGAGAAATGCGAAGACCCGGCTGGCGAGCAAACACTGCAGCGCGAGAACAAAGATATTTCCTATGCAAAGCTCACGCACAATGTTGCGCGTGATAGCGGTGGATGTCGTCCAAGTCACACGCAGAGAGGATTCTGGGACGGGAGGGTACGAGGGTTGGGAAAAAGGGGGAAGGGGGGGGAGGGAGCGCGTGAATCGAGGTCTTCCTCGGCTGCTTCTCGTGCTGATTGGAGCTCTCCGCTTTGATTCCATTGATCCGGGACCTCGGCACATCCCACGTGACGCAAAGCAGATCAGACTAATCTCATTACAAAACTCTAACCAGCAGATGAAGAAGAGAAAAAAAAAAAAGGAATGAAAGAGGGAAAAGCAGGGGGGGAGGAAGCCACGAAAGGCCTCACCATGCCAAAGCAGTGGCTCACAGAGGCAGGTGTAATGTTACCAAATTAGCCTCTAAACGGTAAAAAGGAGATTATTGCAAAATGGTCTGGCTAACCAGCACATGCAGCCCCCTGAGAATGCGCCAATTTAGAAGCACTGACGACTCCCAGAAGGTTTCGCCCCACACGGATGAAGACGCCCCGAATAGAGGGGAGGGAGCCAACAGGCAAGCATCAGCTACACCACAACTAAAATTATGCTGGTAACTTTTTGGTCTATAATTAGTCATGAAAGGAGGTCAATGACCTAAAGCCTGTAACAGGGTCACTCATGGTTACTCATGTACATTACTATCATCATAACCAGCTTCAATTCTTCACACTAACCCATCAACCCACTCATATGACCAGCACATGCTCTCTTGCTGTATCTGGGTCAATAAAAGCGGCATCTTTGCAGGGTGTTCCAGGAAAATAAATTTTGACGCGTTACTATTTTTAAAAATTTTTTATATGCAAATGAATGATATGACCAAGTTTGATACTATGTGTTAATACGATGGTGATGTATGATGATGCGTTTATTGTGGATAATAAGATGTCTGAGGAAACATCACCTGGTGTGCTGAACTGCAAGTTTCATTATAAAAAAGCTTCTATATGGATGTTTGGATAAAACCAAGGTCGTGTGTTCGAGCTATTGTACCTTGTGACCAGTGCCGCTCCCTTTTAGTTGAGATTTTCATTTAACATTTGTTAAATTAAACATATTATAAAACTACATTATCTTTTTTTCTCTAACCAGCTGGTCATGCATTTCTTTATTCCAACATTGAATGTTTATAATACAAGTAAATCTTAAAGTATTTCAAAATTGTGATTAACCGTGATTAATCAGACTACGAAAGTGATTAACTAGATTAAAAAAAATTAATCGATTGACAGCACTAGTGTTTTCCCATTAAATTAAATGTTCTAACATTAAAATGAGGTATTTAATATGTAATTTAATATTAAATTACATCACTGACAAACAAGTTTACTCTGAATCCGTGCGTCAACGTTGGATACAGAAACGAAACAGTAGGCCCACATTTTCACTCTTGCACTGGCAAGGAGCTGTTTAGGAACCCGAATCAAACGAGTCACTAAAAAGAATCATTTCAGACAAGCTTGCATCTATATAGGTTTTCCCAAATTTATTTATTTCTACTTGCACTCTTCCAGCACATGGGGGGGGGGGAAAGACTATAAATACCCTGTGGTTCAAGCTGTTCAGCACTGGTTGATAAAAATCGCCTCCTTAATCCTGCACGTCTATTCAGCCAGGTGAAGAATAACATCTCTCTAGAATGATAATGATTCACTCGTGTGAAAGGGATCACACTTTCACCCGCCCCCCTGGTGACCCTCTCCGAGAGCGCCGACAATAGCTGTTACTCAATCTCAGGCTAACCGCTGCCGTCCATTTGACTGATGCCTGCGTTCTCCTGGTGAGCGATGGTATGTAGTGCCCCTGATTGAGTGCACTGGATTGCAGAAGCCTGAACCCAAACTTGTCTAATAACTGGATTAGCAAGGCAGATTGTTGCCATATGTGGCACGGTGCTCTCTATACCACTGCTCAAGTCATTGCTTAAATTGCAAACATAGTGCCCATGCCTGAGCATGGCTAAACTCCATTATCTCATTTAAAAAGTATCCTCAAAAGAGCTTAGGAGAGAAGGAGAATTAGTTACCAGGCTAATAATACCGCATCATGCTACATGCTAATCACGCCAACGTACAAGCTAGAAAGTGAAGCCGCAAGCTAGCAAGGCCTACTTTAATATTCAAAGAGTTAGCAACAACAGGAAGGCATTCTTTTGTTGTCTTTTTTTTTTTTTTGCCTCTCAGGCGTGGGGAGGCATCAGCACGCTGTTACATAAAGTGTATAACAAATGAGACGGGCTGCTTTGAACTGGCTGACCACACCGGCCTGCAGGAGAGAGAGAGAGAGAGCTGCACATGTGGCAGCAATAAGATGGCCGCCCTCCCTCTTCCTCTGAGACATGTGGGAGACAGAGCATTCCTGCCGCACTCATTAAAGCGGGTAGAAAAGGGGGGGAAAACACCCATCCCACAAACACTGTAGCACTCACGTCCAGTGATGAAACACATGTCTCTATTTACTAAGAGAAAAAGACTGTGGTTGCATTTCTGAGGTCAAGTGAGAAATCAGGCTTTTTATGAGAACAGATATTTGTCGCATTTTTAATGCGACGTCTAATACACGCTGGTGCTCTGTGGGACGTAAACACCGTTTCCACGAGACCACGTTTTAGGCATATTTACACTACAATTAAATGGTTCTGGGCAAATACTAGACAGCTCGTTGCTGACGCTCCTCCTGCAGGAACTGATCATGTACAAAGTCAGTGTTGTTTTTGTCACATAATGAAATGATATAAAATCCAACAGGGAGGAAGGAGGGTTAAGCCTCAAGTTGTATTTTTGCTTTTGTGCTTCAATATGATGCTACCACATGAGGGATGTATCTTGTTCAATGGATTAAACAAAAAAACAAACAAAAAATATATATACAGTATATATATATACTTGAGAGCGAGGAAACTAATTAACCACAGGGGTTGTGATGCAGCTCGATGTCAAGTTGGTGTTGCCACCCAAGTTGATAATTTCCCTAGAAGATCCCTGCACTCTGTAAAGGGTTTTACTTCTCAGCAATCTAACAGATTACAATCCTTTATCTATTAAACAAAGGCCAGACTTTTTAAATCCGGATATAATGACGTGTCTAAGTTAGCTCTTTTGCCATGACTTATTAACAGCAGCCATGAGCAATCGCTCCCTCACTACACAACAACCGCAACATAAACAGCAATTACGTACTGTATGTTTTCGACCACGGATGTGTTCCACCTCGATATTTATATTGGTGTGGAATAAAAATAACTAGGTAAAATGTAATATTTCGTTATTACTATCTTAAAAACACGCATCAGACAGGTCGACCTCTTTCCTGCGAGTCTGTATGAAGTCTTAGAGTTGCCAGTGCATTACAACATCTCCCTAAAAGAGTTATTTAAAAAAATTCCCCAAGACTAGAATCTGTTCAGCTACTCGACTAGGCAGCTTCCATATGAAAACACGAGCGATGATTAAGTATAGCGATGCCATAAAACTCGCCAGACATGAGAGGAATTTAATTCGCTTACATGACATCACGACATGAGGCCAAGCATTCCAAAAGCTCTAAAGTGTTTGCACTTAAGAGTGATAAAAAGACAGAGAGAGAGAGAAAAAAAAATACAATAAAAACCCAAATGCCCAATGGGCAGGCTCTTTTTCTGGGTGTAAGGAGACATCTGGCATGATTATTTCAAGCTCTTCTGCTAATCCTCTGGAAATGTAAACTGGGTGAGCGAGTGTGCCAAATGGCTTTAGAGCAAGACTGTCTTTTGGACTTGTGGAAGATTTAAATGAGTTTTTCATACAGGCGTGCGTTGGAGAATGCAGTGAGACAATTGTAATTAGTTTTTCAGGCTGTCACATTTATCATCATTATCCTAGTTTTTAGACATGCCAAATTTACTTCAGAAAATGTAACATATGTGAGGTACCGGTGGAAATACGCCGGCGTTTGTGGCTCTCGTCGTCATCGCTGCACGCCCATCCGAGAGCCCGGGTGTCGAACGTGTCGAACTCGGTGCTGATGCTGAGCGACACTCGTTGCCATGGCAATGGGTGAGATGGCACGGCCTCCGCTTAATCCACTCGTCGGCGCTGGATGCCAGGCGAATCGTCCCACGCAACTGAGAATATGACTTTATTCGGCAATCTGGGGCAGAAATGGAGTCTGCAAATTGGCAGAGCAGGAAGACGCCCACTGACAAACTCGAGGCCGTTGCTACAAAAAGAGCATTTGTGCAAGTGTGACCTGCGCCCTTATGAGCAGCATTATTTCAGATCAGCTTGATCAGGACTCGGCTGGGCCGAAAGGCATTCCCGCTTGTGGGAACGTGTGTGTGAGAGATCTTGCTTCATACAGTGCAATATTTTATACAAAAGTATTCTTACGCAATTCTTAGGCTGTACGTCTCTCATGCATGCTTAGCGAATCACATTATTTTAAATCAGCATGATGATAAACGTGTTCGGCCAAAAGGCATTCCTGCTTTTGCAAAAACGCATGCTCTGTATGTACAATGCTGGTTTAAAGCACGTGTTATTCTGGACAAATATGAAGCTTCGGTGGTGTGGGAACACAAGATGTCCCACGCAGAAGTATTCCTGAATAACGTTTATAACGAATAGCTGTTTTGTAATCATACCCCGTTCTACACAGAGTCCTAAAGAGATCATGATGTACTACAGCAGTTAGAATGATGAATATACTTGATTCAGCATATTAAAACGACACGTGATGAATTAACGAGGTATTCGAGCAAGTATGCCGCACGCACCGATTACCGGATTCGCCTCCGGACTTCAAACAGACCCTTTTCAATTGACTGAGAGTGATGCATTTGAGGGAGGTTATAACGGCAGAGTCACAACAATAATAAAGGCTGATGGATCGGGTTCCTGTACTCTCTCGCAGTGGCTGTTTCATAAATCTCAGATAGGCTGCTGACCTCAGCGCAGGACACTTCATAAATCGAGATCAAAATTGTAACTTCGGCAAAAAAAAAAAAAAAAAAGGAAGTAAGGAAGGAGAGACCGAGGTGCAGCTCAGCAGTGACCGCATTTTATGCCATCGCCTACATTGAATATACTTGCTCTGGGTTTACACAGACGGGCACCTGTTGAACAATTGGTTAGGAAGTCATAAATTACGAGTCGTGATAAAACAGAAGAGATGCCTGCAGCTGCGTCTTGTTAGATTCGCAGCAATTTCGCCGCGAGGACGATGCTTTTGATGTCCGGTCTCAAACACCGGCTCTCTTCTTACTTTCCTAAGGTTTGCAATTCTGTTTTAAAAAGTTCCACATTGCTTAAGCACTTTTTCCATTACTCTACCCCTGACCACCCCCCCCCCCCCGCCCCCCACCGCCCCAAACACATACACACAGACACAGTCTATTACAATATAATATTCCCAAAAACACAAGGCTGCTTAACATGGACGGCGGTGCTTCCAGGAGTGACAGTTTGTGAAATACATTCTGCCGAGTACGAAGATTTATCATTAAAAAGAATGAAACTAATACAATAACAAAGTAAAAAAGTTGTCCTGGTGGTCAAACCAGGGTCAAATTCAAATTCTGTCACTAAAAAAAAAAAAACGAAACTGGCAACGAAGCGGATTCTTAGCATACGCTGTCTTTTCAGTTTAAGACATCAAACTGCTTAGCTAACCGCAGGAACACAATACAGAAAACAAAAGACAGGGGAAAAAAAAACAAGGACTGGTATAAAAGTGCCATCATTAATTGGCGTAAACTGGGTGAAAAAAATAAAAATACTATAAAAGACAAATTTAAATTCGGTCTCCTTATGAACTCATACGCAACTCCGCCTCTCACCAGCAGGGGCAGCACATTTGAAAAGCACAGCTCAAATGAAGTGTTGCTGATTTATTTATTATTATTTTTTTAAGACCAAGCTGAAAGCCTTCACTTCACTCCCAGCAGGTCTGTTCAAAAATCATTATAAAATCGTTTCAAAGATCATTATAAAAGAGCAACGTCTGCTCTATGTAGCAGATGGGGAAAAAAGGGTCTGTGAGAATGTGTGTTATTCATCCCATATGTGATTAAGGAAAAAAATAATAAAATTGCCGTCACAAAGCACACACACACACACACACACGCCTCAAAACCCTTTTCACCCATTAATCCTGACATCTGAGGTCTCATACTGCTGCAGTGTATGCTCCATCTACAGCTATATTAATAATAGAGAGCGAGAAAGAGCTGTGGTTTGTCATACACCCCTGAGCGGCCTTAATCGCCGCATGCGTTTCTATACAGGCGGCCCGCTGAGAGCTTCGACTGGATTCTACATGTCAGATGGACGATTAATATGAAATACAAGACGGTTGAAGTGAACAATATCCAAACCTTCTGCGAGACGCTCGTCTGCTGCCGTTCTCTGATCTGGTTGGTGTGTGTTATGAGACTTCATAGCAAACATTTTTAGAAATACATGTGAAAGTGCTGGTTGTCCTTCAGTAGTGAAGGGGTTCAATCCCCTTGTGGTCAGGTAGAAAACACTGCAGGATCTGGGAGCAAAGGAAAATGAAGTCGTGTTTGGAATAGAAAAAGGTGAAACTCCTGTGCGAGAGCGAGTTTGTATCACCTTTTTCTCCCGTTTCTATTCTGGATAAACTATGAGGAAATCACAGGACTGTGTCATAACCTGATTCTCAATCTGCTTAAATAAAATAGGCATGTAAAACAATTACATAAATAAATGAATAAATAAATAAATAGAAAGTTTACCGGGTTTTTCCGGACTCATATTTTAACCTCTGGGTGTGTGTGTGTGTGTGTGTGTGTGTGTGTGTGAGAGAGATGTCAAATTTATAATTCAATTTATTTATTTTTTATTTTAATTATAAGACGACAAAGCAATAAAAAAAAAAAAAACTTAGAGTTTATAGACTAGCGCAAGTACGCGACTTTGACGGGAAGAGAGATTGTAGAAAAAGATTAAAACTAAAAGTAATCTGATGAGCTTTAATGTAATCAGTGATATTATTATTTGAGGTTGAAGCCCACGAACACGTCTGTCTGTCTTTCTGTGCGGCAGAACTCTCTGTCTAACTACTTAATACAAAAGAAATAAAAATGTGTAAGGCTGAGTATCTTTACACCAAGTTGTACTTCTTTCGTCGTCAGACAAATACACTCCTGTTCGGTAATCGGAGAGTGAATCACAGATGAGAAATGGAAACGGTAGATCAGATAAAGATAAAATTTTATCTTAAAACAACTCCAGCGTGTTAAAATTCACCTCAGCGCTGTTATTTCAGCGGAAGTGAAAATATGAACTAATTCCAGTAAAAATATTCAGTTCACTTTTCTAATTAATATCCATCGGTGCAGGTGTTTGTTTACATTGAGCGAGTAGCGCATTAGCAGTGCTGTAATTAGTTACTTTTTAAATTAACTAATTACATTACTTTTTAATGACAGTAATTTTGTAATCAGTTACATTACAGCGTTACTTTGTGATAAAAGTAACTAGTTCGAGTACTTTTCCACTGCAGAAAATGAAAACTCCTTTGTGATTCCTCATGTATGATGTTTTAGTCAAAACCTTTATAATTATTCTACCATCATCATTCCGCGAAGTTTGGCCCATAATCTGTTAACTACTAATACCCCAATCTCACCTACGTGGTTTCGCACGGTGGCCGTAAGTACGAGTTTTGGCGCTGTGATTAGGTTTTCTTTCCGCGCGTCGGTCATTGCAGAACTTCGCGGAACGTCAGACGGTCACTCGCGGCGGCTCACAGAGCCTAACACAGTTTCTCACCGTGAGTCAAACTGCATAGGTGAGATAGAGGGTTAACAGTAGGAATAACAGAGGGGGGCGGGGCTTGTGGGACGACTTTCACACACACACACACACAATAACGGAATCACTGCTGTAGATGATTAAATCCGGCACATAATCGTTCCTAACTTCGACATTTTTTTCAACATTTTGATTTCACTTATGTTGCAGGTTGAGCTCCAGGCAGAAATCTAAGAACTGCAATAAGTTTCATAAAATTCTGTCGAGCGGTTGACGTGTCCCCAGTTTGATGCATGCGCAGCACATAGTCAGAACTTGCGGTTTATATTTTGGCATAAAATTGCTCCTAACTTCTTTCTACTCACCATTTTTATATCATTTACAGCGCAGGTTTAACTTCAGGAAAATACTGAAGGACTGGCAAAGTTTTTATTAAATTCTGTCCTGCCAGTTTTGCACGATGCTGTGACAAAATCTGGCTGGACAGACAAACAGATAGAACATTTTCTGAAACTTGTTTCCGGTCCTCTAAATGTATGAAACATAAAGATATCATTAATATCACAAGAGAGAGTTGTGACTAATGCCCAGACAAAACATTGATTTTTAAAAACATAGATATATAGATAGACACTGTTGAAGGTGTTTACTCTTTAACAACAGCAACTCTAACAAAACTTCTAGCTGTAATTCACAGCACAGGTTTCTTTTATGTCTGGTTTCTACAGTAACAAGCAGAAAGAGCATGTCAAGTTTTTTTTCATGAAGTTTAAAATAAAAGCAGCAAAAATGACACCATTTTCTCATAGCTTTATTTTAATTTTTTTTAATTTTTTTTTATAAAATCATGATCCAATATGTTTGAACCTTTACCCAACATGGCATTTAAACATTTTTTGTAACTTGTGATAAAGAAACACCTGTGAAAATCAGCACACTAAATGTCCTCGCGACATAAAAAGGTCTTAATCTTCAGTCTGTCCTAAAGTTTTGCCTTCATCTACAGTATAAATTCAGATGAAATGATAATGCAAGAATTTAATTACTAAAACATGCAACTCATGATTTATAATTTAAAAGTCCTGGTGTACATGTAATCCTAGAATCTGCATCTGGAGTCCAACTGGTCAAACAAAGGCTAGCTGAAATGACTTAATGTCTGTGAAATGACATTTGATTGTTTCTACATGCTATAAATCTTGTCGGTTATTTCCCCCCCCCCCCCCAGTTGTACTGATGCCGGTGATCTGCCACCACTACAACCACTGCTAGCATAAATAGGCCATAACTTGTAAAAACAATTTAATCTTGGAGATCACAAGGATAAAGTCGAATCAGCTAGTTTAACTAGCCGCTTGAGTCATGGCGCTAGCTAAGTGGTTTGAAGTTTGCCAGGAAGGTTATTTTATTTAAATATGATATTAATTATCCAAGGCACATTTAAAAGCTGCTCAAAAAAAAAAAGCTTAAATATTTCATGCTGTCATTTAAAAGCACTGAATGCCTCATGCTCTTCTTCCGTTAATTCATCAGGCTTGATTACCTTGGAGGAAAAGCCAGGGCTCTTTGAGACTTGCTAAGTGTTTGGGGCGTGTTTGAGAATGTGTGATTAAAGTCAAATTAAAGTCACAATGCAGCTGAAACAATACCACATTATCTCTTAGCTTAGTCACAAAGAGCACCGGAGAAACTATATACATGCAGGTTCATAAATAATTGGACACCGACAACAATTTTGGCTCTGAACTCCAACACACTGGGTAGAAGCTGAACCGCTGATAAAGGTTAAAGGGTAGAGTGTCAGCTGTAAATGTCAGCTTTAATTTCAGTGTATGTACAGTGTATGCATAATGCATGAATCACACGTGTTTATATACAGTACATGATGATCCATGTAGACCAAAAGGCAGCTCAATCGTCTATAGTGTAAGTAAATCTTTAGCAAATAATGAGAATATGTACATCAGAGACATCCATCTGTAGTGTGCTTCAAACATCCATATCTGTATTAACATTGAAATGGGTGTGGCCTAATCAGGAAGCATTAAAATGCAAACATCATGACATCATCATCATGGAAACAATGAAATACCCCTAAGTAGGAACGTCATCATCAGACTGGTGTGAACTGTTCTGTTCATTTCATGGCTTTGACGATTCCTCAAACTCAGCTACATCACTCCACGTTTTTAAACTTTTTTTTCGGCTTCTCCCGTCAAGGGGTCGTCATGCGAACCTCTGTTTTGAGTCACAGGAAACTCTCTGTAACTCACTGTGCTTCTCCCTACAGTACGCATCTTATAACCTCTTCTCTTGATATACAGCCAGAACATGGTATTGGTGCTAAAAAAAAAAAGTGTCTCCCCTAGGTGAAAAAGTGAATTTTCATATAGGATCATATAACTCCATTTTTTCATAATACTAAATGCTTTTTATCTCCCAACCCATATTTTGTAAATATACAGTACATACAAAAAAATGCATCTTTTTATCTGATTCTTTTTATCAGATAAAAAGAAAAAAAAAATAAACACGTAAACTAAAAATGTAAACTAAAAGTGTAAACTTCAAAGCACTTTTTGCAAGTCGCTCTGGATATGAGCGTCTGCCAAATGCCTAAATGTAAATGAAACACATTTGCTAAATACAATTTCATGCCTTTTTATGTAGTGTCCGTAACTTTTTGGAGTTCAAAACTTTCAAGGTTCCTAACGGTCATTCAGATGAAATTTGGCCAATTTAGATTTTACATGAAAAGACATAAACCTGTAAAAGTGTATTATTCTAAAATGCAAAATTGTTAAAATATTTCAACATGAATTTGACCTGGTTACAGACACTACATATATATATATATATATATATATATATATATATATATATCTATATTCATATATTGTTCTTAAGGCTTTACCAAAAACCAATTTTTTACAGGTCATATACTCTAGAAGCTTATACCAATTTTAGTATCAATAGTCAAAGAAATGTGAATAATTTGCATTTTAAATGATTATTGTTTGAAGTGAGACAGTATAATGCTGAAAAATGGCCAACTTCAGCTCTAAAACAGCTGAAGTTAGCAACTTGGAGATTTGTCACTACCATCTTGCATAAACTTGAGAAGTAGCAGTTTTGGTGCACACATTGTCTGTATTATATGTATAACATAATACATAAATAAATAAATAAATAAATAAATAAATCAGCACCAATACTGTGTTTTGGCCGATAGCAACATGAAACCTTTCAGCAAATTAACATCCTTTATAATCTGTGAAATTAAAGCTGAATTATATATTTCTTCATATAATTTTTCATAATCTTTACATCATACATCATTTCGAGTATCCTGGTCCTTATGTTATATTTTGTTTCCAGCTGGTCCACATGTATACAGATTCCTTATTATGTTATAATTTGTGTTTTTGCTTCGCCCCGATTTATTTCCTGTGGCTGTAAAGGGGACCGGCTTGTGTGTGTGTGTGTGTGTGTGTGTGTGTGTGGTGTTAAACTGTACATATGCACCTGTCAAACCCAAAAGTCTACAGACGTGCGCGCACGGGAAAAACGCGAATGCATTCGCAGCTTTGTTTACTCTTCATTTTGTATGTAAACACACCGGCTGTAATCTCTCCGTCCGTATGTACGATCGTGTGCGTATATAAATGCACAGGGGCTGGAGCAAAGCCGTACACGCATAACATTACAGTCATCCTGTGACCCAGTTTAAATCCACAGCAGGAGATGTACAGGTCAGAGCGGTCCAGGCACGCGCGCCTGCGTGTGTGTAGAATTCGATAGCGAGAATCGCATTCAATCTGTGTACCAAATTGGTGGCGTTGAAAGTCGTGAGTGGAGCGACACAAAAAAACACTTGTGTTGAGATTAATGTCTTGAATGGAGGCCTGTGAGGCTGCCCTTTATGGCTGGATACACACGTGCTCCTTGAGACTAGACCTGAGGATTACCTGCATGCACGCCCACACACACACTTCTTATTTATGACAAACAGAACGATTTAATAAAACGCCACCATTTCTGAATATTAAATGATGAAATTTATTACGCAGACAGGAAATCCGCAGAATGTATCGGAGCGATCCATACGTATTTGTTTGCTAAAATATAAACACATTAAAATGAAATAAATCCATAAATATTCAGTCACTTTAATCGGGTTTAAAAAAAATAATATCCTGTGGTTTTATGCTAATGACTCGTAATTTGCATAATCACATTGGACCATCATTCTTATGTACCAAATCGAGCGTGTTTTTAAAACGCATTTATATTAAAGAAACACATTCAGATGTTAATGTCAGTAAATGTGCTGCGCACTGTGAAGGAATTAGTGCACACTGGATGAATTTTGGGCAAATGAAACGAGATAAATTACAGGAATTTTCGAGCAGAAAGTGTCCAAGCGCTTAGTTAAGTGTGTCACATGAACTGAAAATCTTTTCCACTCCTGCCAGACCTGACGTCACAACGCCTTAACATGATATTTAATTTAATATCTCTCTACCTTGAGGGATATTTCAGTCTTTGGATGTCTAATCGATGTCTCTTCGTTTGAAGTCCTTCACGACAAACCCCACAGTCTCTCACTCCGGCCATGACGTAAAGTAACACGAGGACGGAAGAGCACCAGCGTGGCCCCCGGAAAGCCTGGACGCATTCCCTCACAAATAAGATCATTATACCAGTAGTAATCCCATTAAATAGATCATTTTCCAAATATCTAAATCCAATTAATAATGTGTATGGAGGAAAGGAGGGAGATGAAAAACAGAGTTGAGAGGAGGGCTGACACGAACTGACTCACAGGCCTTTTGTCGCCTCATATTCTGCCTCAATGCCTGCGTGCGGTATTAGGAGGAGGAAAAGACGTAAGCCTCGGGGCGTCATGTTGAAGAAAACAGGATGATCAGAGCTACATTCATTAAACAGATTTTAAATTAATGCTTCTGACTCCAAAAGAGGCCACGCAAATCTTTTTTTTTTTCGCTTCTAATCCATAAAACTCAGTTCTCCGAGAAATTGAAGCATTTTCGTTAAGTGAATCTACTTAAAGAATCTAATTAAATAAAAACAGGAGCAACTGACAATTTTTTTTTAATTTATTTACCATTATATAACCATATTGCAATACACGAATTAATTAAACATGCATTTGTATTTACATATCGAATATTTTGCTGAGCTTACAGTGCAGACCACACGCACCACACACACCTTTTAAACTTTCTGTAAAAAAAAAAAAAATCTGCATTTTTCCAAAACAAAACACGAGCGCAATGGAAAGTATTTTTGGAAGCTCAATGCCAGGTCATAACGCAGAGGATCGGTGCCCTTACAGGTTATAAAAAGCAGGTGCTTTTATCCTAAATAAAAGGTGAAACACCAAAACTGCAGAAGTGAACTTTCCACAGAGAAGTTCAATACAGTTGCAAGAAAACTTCACACTCCTGGATTGCAAAACTTCTAAGATTCATCCCCCGTGTAGTCAGGGGCTTTTCCTGCCAAGTATAGAAACGTACAGTATGTGACGTAAGCAATAAAACATGCATAGATACATAAAATAGATCGTGATGATTCTACAATGATCTTGATATTTTATAAATTAACTTAGAATCAAGTTCATTCAAGCGTTTATTCACCACACATACAGGGTGGGCCATTTATATGGACACACCTTAATAAAATGGGAATGGTTGGTGATATTAACTTCCTGTTTGTGGCAC
>JAQMYJ010000039.1:31603134-31613515 GCA_030014305.1 Clarias laeviceps
ACAATGTTTATTTTTGATAAAATGCTGTATGCATTTAAAAAATAAAAGTTGATTTTTCTAAAAAGAAAACCAATTAAGCTTTGTTTCTCTTATATATTTTACATTACTGTTTAATTAAGCAAAAGTACATTTTATCTGATTACTCGATTAATCTAAAATACTAAAATATTCGAGGATTATCAGGTCATTTTCCTATTGGATTGGTTCAACCCAAGATATACTTTGGATATCGTGCAAATACCAACCATAGATCCAACTTTATTGTGCTGAGACGGTCATTAACGTTACGGAAGCCCCAAGATAAAGAAGTGAACAACACGTCTAGATGGGGAACTCCAGCTTTATTCAGACAGTGAACTAAACAGGGACTCTATGAACCAGTTCTATACGACACTACAGTAGTTATACATGAAATCTAGAATATAGCAACCCAGCACAGCTCGCTACTGCGGAGAATAAGTTCAGCAAGGAAGGTAAGCTGGGAAAGATCATAGCAAAACTACTACTTCTGTACATAAATTCAGCTCAAAGAGCCATCAAAGAAAAAGTAAGTGTCACCTTGTGGAGGTACTTGGTATTAGCCACATTACTAAACTTCTGACTGTGAGAAAATATTGGACACACAAAAAAAAAAAAAACAAGAAAAGAAAAAAAAAAACATTGCTATCTATATAAATTAAAGAAAAGTTTTGTCCGTCCATTGGAGGACCTGAAGCCAGTCTCAAGAACTTGTCTGTATACAGCATCTGTCCAGCCAGATTTTGTCACAGCATCAAGCAAAACTGTCTGGACAGATTTTAATGAAACATTTGCAGTACTCAGATTTCTGCCTGAAGTTTAACCTGCACCATAAGTGAAATCAAGATGTTGTGTAAAAGCGTTATGAACAGTTATATGTTGGATTTACTAATCTACTTTAAAATGAGCTACTAATGCGCTACTTGCTCAACGTAAACAAACACCTGCACCAATAGATATTAATTAGAAACTTTTTACTGGATTAGTTCATATTTTCACTGTTGAAATAACAGCGCTGAAGTGAATTTTACCGCGCTGGAGAGAAAACTCCCCCCCCCCCCGATCTACTTTTTCCATTTCTCATCTGTGATTTACTTTCCGATGACCAAACAGGGAGTGTATTTGTCTGACGACGAAAGAAGGACAACTTAGTGTAAACAAGGTGTGAGATACTCAACCTTACAGAATGTGATTTCTTTGTATTAATAAGTTAGACAGAGATTCTGCCGCACAGAAAGACAGACAGACATGTTCATGGGCTTCAACCTGAAATAATAACATCACTGATTACATTAAAGCTGATCAGATTATTTTTAGCTTTAACCTATTTACTATTTTTACAAACTCGTTAACCGCCAACGACAGGTACTTACGCTAATTAACTATATGCGCCCCCTACATGCAAGTATTGTAAACCATAAAAATTTTTTTTTTCTTAAAACACACCATTTCCTATAACAGCGGCTCAGAGGGAAATTCTGGCTGCAATTCACATCACAGGTTCCTGTTAATGTGCTGATTAATACATCGTCTCTATGGGAGATGTTTAATGTGACATAATTCAAGACCAATATTTAAAAGATAAAAATGCTGTTATATAACAAAGAAAAAACACAAAACATGTTAGTGTCCTGTAAAGTGTCTCCATTAAACAATTAAAAGTAAAAGGCTATAACTTACAGAAAGCTATAACGTAAAGATCAATATTTTAAAATATTAAAGAATGATTTGCTCCAGAACAGGCTTCAACTTCAACAATTGTGGGGGACAAATAAAAATGCTATTCATATAAATAAAAATAAAAACCCACTATATTTAAGGAAGCTTTTTGAGTAAAAAAAATAATGTAGGGTGTTCATAATCCTGGTGCTACATACTAGTCATATTACAAAACAAACAAAAACTAAAGTTTGTTTTAGAAATTTAAATGGACAATCTGTCTCTTTATATATATATATATATATATATATATATATACAAACAAACAAACACTGTATATAGTTAAAATTATAGCTAAAAATATTTAGTTCCATGTATTTTAGATCATTGCAGCACTGACTAAGGAATGCTTTGCACAAACCATTAATAGCTGCTGAAATAAAACTTGAGCTCTGACTTTTTTTTCGTTACTGTATATATTTCCAGCAGACAAGATCATAATGCATAATGCATGACATTTTTTTTTTTTGCCCACGTAAAAGATACTTTCCGTGCTGCTATGTGGTGATTAAGAGACTCTCCATTAGGGAAGAGACGTCCCTGCGCTTATCAGGACACACGAGCACGAGGCATGAGGAAGGAATGGGCCGTGAGTGAAAGGAGAAAGGCATGGAGACACGAATGAGAGCAGATAGGGAGCGAGAAGGAAGAGACGGAGGCCGAGGCGGAGACAGGATAATGAGACAGCGAGAGAGAGATAGGCGGTTTCGGATGAGTGTGAGTCAGGAACACGGAGCGCCCTCTGACTCGACGGAGCAGAACCGAGCGGAGCGGAGCGAGAGTGACCACAAGAGCTTTATTGTTCTCCTCAATAATCAAACTGAAGCTCGGCACAAGCATTCCACCTCCAACAGACATTCACAAACACTGCATTCACTACGTATACGAGCTCAAATACACTTCCATCAGAATTATCATGTAACTTCTACATATTTGTAATATCTACATCATCTTTATTATGTACACATCATTTAATTATTTTTTTTTAACAGAGAGGGTGTTATAATAGGAAAAAGGATTAATTACATGGTTTGTTTTGGCTCCTGACCCAATAACAGCAATCTTTCAGTTTTATTCCCATTATACCAACAAGTTATTTGGTATAATGTTGATGTGGTAAGTCTGAAAAGATCATTTATCTTAGCAGCTATAAACATTTGCTCTCTGAATATTTTGCAATCTTAAAGTTAATAAATCGTAAATGAATAAAATAAAAAAAACAAAATCAACCTTATATAAAAAGTTACACTAGTGTAAACTCTCCCATCCCGAAGACTTTCAGGTGGTGGAAAACTTGTTCAGTTCCTAAAAGACACTCCTTCCATATAATTAATTGAGCTTCACCAGAACAACAAGGTTTGATTAAACTTTCTAAACACTGTGCATGATGTGAATTGGTCTTTAGTAGAGAATGCTTAAATGTACTGTATTATCAAGTGCATTATAATCATCTGGTGATCTGAAAAAGTGTTGGAGAATGAAATCAACATTTTATGACCAAATCAGATACAAGATTTCAGCAACGCTGTGCTATCATTTATTTTTCGGAAACAAGTCGACACTTTAGGTACATTTTGTCGCACATTTGTATAAAATAATACCCTGATGTGTGGTGATGGACCGTACCCTGTAAGCTGTACTGTTACACTGTATGTTAAAACCAATACTGGATTTATCAGGAGGAGATCGAGGTTGCATGAGGACATTTGAAAGCTGGGCACTGGATTGCATGACCTCACCATCTCACATTTCTTGAGGGAACTAATGACATATTTATTGGTGCTGGTCTCTTAGTCCTGGATTTCCACGCAGGTTGATTCCTCTGTTCCACTAGTCTCCTGTACGTGACTGACAGGCACCAATTACCTCCGCAAGACGAAGACATCAACTTCTCCAAACTCTCTCGCACTCTGACAACATAATTCTAGACATGTCAAAACTGATGCCTCATAATTAATTACTCATGTTTTCCCAACTCGAACAGAGTCCCTCTTTCAATCTCTGTCCACTCTCCTAATGGTATTAAAACAAGAGAGAGCTCCAAATTGTTCCACCTGTGCGTACTTTCTCTGAGCTGACCCCCCAAACTCATTACACTTGCAAATTTCTTAAAGGAAAAAAAAAAAAAATGTCCAGGGAGAAGGGAAAGACGGGGGGGGGGAAAAAAAAAGCAAGGTCTTCAAGAAGATTTTAACCATCACAAAGCTGTGTGACCTTCGCCAAAAACACTGGAGCCTTTCCATCCAAAAGAGCCTAATGAGAACATATGGAGGGGGGGGGAAAACGGCCAGGGAACGCCGCTCCTGGGATGTTTTGAGAAGCGTTCTGCCATTATCTGCTGTCTTTCGTGTGTTTATAAAATAAACCTTGGCTTGTTTGGAGGGCTTGTGAAAGCCTCGGGGCTCGTTAGTAACTGAACATCTTTCACTTCAAATGCTAAGATTGCTTACGAGACCATGAAGGTACTGCAGGAGTGGAGAAAGCAATGAGCTTTGTGAAATAAATTTCAAGGAGTCTAATTAGTCGAGCAATAGAGAGGAGAAACGTGGCACACTTTAATGATGGGTTAAGAGCAGAGCTTTAAATTAACACCAGATCTACTGTACGGGCAGAAGTGGTAAAACCTTTCATTTGCCAGGCATTTCGAACATAGAAAAGTTTTTTACATTAATACTAAAAAAGGTGTATCTATATAAATAAGGGAAAGGTTTTATCTGTACATTGACCAGAACTCGCTCCTTTAACGATATCTTTATGCTTCATACATTGGAGGACGCAAAACCAGTCCCAGAAAAAAAAGTTCAAAGTTTTATGAAACTTTGTCAGTAGTTAATCTTATTCTTCATCTGATCCACTTTTTCGATTTCTCATCTGTGATTCACTCTCCGATGACCGAACATGGAGTGTATTTGTCTGACGACAGATGATGTACAACTTGGTGTAAACAAGGCGTGAGATACTCGACCTTACCGAATGTGATTTCTTTGTATTAATAAGTTAGACAGAGTTCTGCCGTACAGATAGACAGACAGACATGTACAGTACATGGGCTTCAACCTGAAATCAATATCACTGATTTCAATATCACTGATTACATTAAAGCTCATCTGCTTATTTTTAACTTTAACCTTTTAACAAACTCTTTCCCAACACACTGACGAGGTTTCATTTACCTTTTTAATATAGAGCAACTTTTCATTCAGTCATGTTACAGCAGCTTTCAACATCATCAAACAAACAAACAAACAAACAAACAAACCTCTAAATTTGTTATAGTTCTTGCACAGTGTAACTTCTTGTACTGATGACTTTCCCCAACATCAGAAATCTTCACATCTTTAACCAATACCAGTCACTAACACTGGGGATCCCTTATGAGGGGGGGAAACAAAAACAAACGCACAAATCACGTAAGATAAAGGCAAGCTAGAATGAGCGTATAAACAAGACAATGTAAGGAAAAAAGGAGAAACATACAGTACCAGTTAAAAGTTTAGACAGACCTTATAATTCAATGTTTTTGTTTAGTGATTTATTTTTTACATTCTAGAACAATACTAAAGATTTCTATGAAATAACACATATGGCATCAGGTAATTAAGTAACAACAGTCAGTTGTTATTTAAGGACACGAAGGTCAGTTGTTCTGGAATAGTTCTTGCAAGAACAGTATTGTGTCAAGTGCATTTGCAAACCCCATCAAGCTCCATGATGAAACCGTCTCTCAGGAAGGAAAGACCAAATCTGACCTCTGCAGAGGAAGAGGAGATCATTTAGAGTCACCAGCCTCAGAAATCACCAATTAACAAACAGCACCTCAGATTTTAAAGGCTTTACAGATCATACAGTAAGTAGCAGATACGCTTCAATATCAATTGTTCAAAAGTGATTGCATTTCTGCATATTGCATATTTTAAATGCATTCAGCATTGTTTTACAGTGTAGAAAAAAATAATCAGGACAAAAAAAAAAAAAAAACCTGATTTAGAAGGTGTGTCCAAACTTTTGACTGGTAGTGTGTATAGAAAATCAGTCATTTAGTGATGCGGAAACAACAAGAGTCACTGAAGAGATTGAGAGGTGACAAATGAAGAGAGATAAAGAACTAAGAGCTGAGGAGTGCGACAGGTTTAATAAAAGACACGGATGGAAAAAAAAGAAGAAGGCAGGGAGAAAGGGAGAGATGAAGACAGCAAAGAAAAAGAGGCAGCAATAAAGATAGAAATTATATAGCGCTAGAGAAAAAAAAAAAAAAAAGAAGAAATATAGGCAGATAGGGAGAATAGATATCGAGAACTAAAACAATGATATAAATTGAGAGCCGGAGAGGACGTGTGTGATGCAAAGAGAGTCAGAGCGAGAGGCAGCACGGAGGCACCGAGAGAACAGAACGAGGCGTTTAGCGCTAATTACCCCTTTTTATTTCTTAATACCGGTATAAATCTGACTGGAAGCCATTTTATGCCATTTGTTTATCTGAGATTAATTTGATTAGGGAGTCTTTGTTAAATCCCGTGTGTGGTGAACATCTCTGCAGCACGTCATTTCTGTAGATTACAGTCTTGTAATTAATTGGTCACTTGCTTAATTGCTCCTCTCCTTAATGACAAAAATGCAAGGGGGAGGAGGAGGAGGAAAGGAAGAAAAAAAAAAAAAAAGGCACCTTTTTCAGTGACCCTGATTTTCATGATGGAGGAGAAAAGGACTATTATTTTTTATTCTCAGAAAAGTAGTGCAGAAAGTAGTGATTAAATTCAAATCCCTGCATTTAGCCCTAATAATGGTGCACATCAGCTTAATGATGAAGGTTCAGCATTATGATAAATAAGAAAATTAATCCTGATAACCAGAAGCAGATAAACACTCGAAAACTACTGGCTATGGAACATCTGGAGAGTGACCCCAGATGTTGAAACCAGGCAGTAATAAGTCAATACAGAAGGAGCAGAACCCAGCCAAAGAAGCATCAAATCCTCACTACAGTCTCTCGTTCCCAGAATTCAACTCTCTACACAAAATGACTAATTAATCCTCAATTGTGAGGATAAAAAAAATGGATCTTGGGGAAATCGTATCACCTGCTGTATCATCTGCAGAGAGGATGAGGGATTAGAGTGAAATTACACTAAGCACCCTGACACCTATATACCTGCAGTATTCACATGAGATTCTACGTTAACGTTTTAATATGTAATGAGAGGTAATGGAGGTGAACTGGCATTCATACTGAGAGAGCGGATTAGAAGACCGGAGAATTCGCAATCATCTAGGAAAAATACTGTATCGAAAGCGCTTACTTTCCAGGAGCTCATTATCAAATAATGAATAGCTATAAAATTGCACAATCCATCATGAGTTCCCATATACAATGAAAGCCAAGGTCAATATTTTGCACTTTGGCCCTTTAATAGCTTAAGCCTCTTAACAGTGTACAGCGGCAATGAGGAAATGTACCAGAGCTTCGGTGAAGCGCCTTCGCTACATTCGGGAGGGGAGAGTTATTTTACTAATATTCCACTCACTGCCAAGAAAAACCTTTTATATGTTAATTAAAATCTATTTGAATGTAATTAAAAGTCTAAAACAGCCCAGGGAGGTTAATGATGAGCATGTGAGTTAGGGCCAAAATTTGATTTGTCAACATCCTCAGGCGAGCCTTGCAAAACCTAGCTAATATCAAATTGTCGAAAAAGACAGCTTTCTGGATTTTTATACAAAAGAGTATTCAAAAACTTTGGCCAAAAAAAAAACCCGAACAAAATAAATGTTATAAACCCTGCATGACCATTATACAGACTGAATATTACTAAACTATTAATAAAAAGAAATAGGTTTACTCAGTTACTTCATCAAAACGTGTTTTTATTAACCAAGACAAAGTGCTTGTGAATTATTTGCCCATGCAAGTTAATCATCATAAAGTCCACTCAATATGTTTTGATTTATCTTCTTCTTCTTTATTGAGGAAAAATAAATAACAGGTTTAAAAAAAAAAGTTATTGGACATAAGCAATTTGGTGGCCAATGGTGGCCTGTTTTCGTTACACTGATCACAAATTAAGGAGAGAAGGTAGTTCTAGCTGCTCATGGAAACAAAATGCAACCTACTGTACAGATGAGTCGATGTAAGGGAACGAGGTGAACAAGGCTACCATTCGGCTGGAAACAAGTTGAAGTGGAGTCATGTCAACTGGACTTCTTTCTTGTCCAGTAGATATGATTCATCCAAGTTGCTTCTTCAGTCTAAGGTAAGTTAGAAAGATCCTCATATTCAAGTCCTCCAGGGTCAAAGGATCCTCCCCTACCTGAAAAGGCTCATTATTGTTCACTGGTGTTTAATGATGATGTGATTGCTGAAAAAATGCACAGAAATGGAACATTCTTTAGGAGACTCGACCAAGTTGAACTGGTTTTTCGCTTACTGAAGACAAATCTGAAAGCAGAATAGCCAACTACCCAAAAACTAATCAGTCACATGTATTGCCGAACAATGCATTTTGGTGCTGTACAGATGCAAACATACATATGAGCAAATTAAAAGAGAGAGAGAGGAACAAACGATCAGACACCAAGTTGCAACTTTCAAGTCATTGCAAGACAAAACAAAAGCCACATAAACACTTCCCCAAACCTTAGCTTGTCACTCATTGTTGTTATTGCTGTGCTGCAAAAGTCCAAAAACATTTGAAGCTCGCTGAAGTAGAACAGAACCAACAGCAACTCACGTGCAAGTGAGGCTTTTTATATGTTTTGTTTCATCACACTTGTGCACGTTGACTGTGTGCGCGAGTAGAGATGGGAAACAACGTTACAATTTGCAAAGCAGCACTTACAGTATACGGCACCACAAAAGCGATATAATATAACTAGCGCTTGGGGCAGGAACCACACTGCCCCATGAGTACTCTTTAGTAACAATCATTGCCACCGCCATTCAAATAAACTGTCGGCTGCTATTATTAACTACATTTCACATCAGGCCAGAACATTTGCTTTTGAAGCACCGCATCTCCCGCCTCAAGTGGTTTATGCCTTACACTTGTGTCATCTGCCGCTTTCCTTGTGAGACAAAAGGCTCCGTATCTCAATTTTTTGTCACATAATTCAATACGACATGATTTACAGTTGTTAAAGACTGACGGGCACACAAGCCATGTGTCCAATATCAGCAAGGCACAAAAACCACACCTAAGTAAATAGATAGATAAATAAATAAACCCTTGGCAGAGGCATAAGGGCAAAAGACACAGACAAACACACCCATACAAAAAACACGCACAAAAACTTAACTCTTGCCAAACCATGTGATTTGAGCAAACCCCTCCCCCCCCTCCCCAAACACACTCTTTCTAACACTTCTTTGCATATTTTTAAAGACTGCCCATGCTGTGAAGATTGAGCCAAACTCTGATGTCCATTTTTAGACAGCTCAATTAACAGCATGTGTCTTAGTTATCTAGCGCGAGTCACAAGTACAAACAAGGCCACCATCACCTCGACTTCTGTTAACTTGTCGCTGCCTAATTACACTCAGCTTCTCCTTTTTCTCCCCAACAAGCCAAGCCAAAAGCAACTGACTACGAGTCACGTATATCCACTACAGCGCAATGGTATGCTAACGTCATGTACGATATGAGGGATTTTGGATGTATGCCAGAAAGTTTTTGCACCTTTCAATGGAAAAAAAAAAAAAAGAGCAAACAAAAATATATCTTGAGTGTGAACTATAAAACATGACCAAGCGCTCACAATATAAACCACAGTTTTGAAATAAAGCACATTAAGATAAACTGCCCTCAGAGCTGCTATTACAGAAAATTAAACTAAACACTTTATGACTAATCACAACAGGCCTGTGGTAGACGAGCGATTATTCACATACCACTTTCTCCCTGTAGACTGGAACAATTGGTGATGTAGGCCAAGAGAGAAAGACAAACTGAAAGGGAATGAACGAGGGGGGAAAAAAAAAAATAGACATGTCATAACTTGCCCCAAATTTATTGTGGCTTACACACTGAGTGATTATTTGCATCTCTGAGACTTGACATTTCCAGAGAGGCCTGTTACGGCATGGCGGGATGCCACTCGGCAGCTCTGTTTACACCGCTCTCCCTTTACGGTAGTGACTCCGGCTTGTGTTTGGACGTAAACACTATTAAATTTGTCTGGTTGTGATGTTGTAGATGTCAACTACGCCATGAGACGGTCCCTCAACAGAACCGTCGGCATCCTGCAGTTCAGCAAACCTCGCTCGGTTACGGTCAGGTAAATTCCCTGTGTTCTAATTCGACTGGTGCCCTCAAGTTAGATTACAGAACAATGAAAGCCAGACGGCAGATATTTGACCGACAGCCCAAGTATGTGCCGCATGTCCTGCTTGCTAGCGGAGTAAACCGTCATCATCGCTCACATACACAACTTTGATTCCGTAACCCAAAGTTCTGAAGCTGATAATGACCTGAAAAACTGATTTGAACCAACAGGACACTAAGACGGTCATGCTTCTATTAAAGGGCGTGATGCCGCCTCCGAGTGGCGCAGTGGTAAAGTTCTCGCCCCATCATCCGGGTGATGCTGTTACCTCTCACAGCCGGAGGTCTAGAGAGAGCTGATTGGCCGAGCTCTCTCAGAGGGGAGGGAT
>JAQMYJ010000039.1:31635184-31667684 GCA_030014305.1 Clarias laeviceps
TATCTGTGTATAGAAAAAGTACTTAAACTGTTGTCATGGCAACAAGCCTCTTTATTCTTCAACTCCTAATGTTACAATTTACTTTGGTTCCAGACCAGCAGGTATGGAAAAGTTGCATATTTCTCCATTTGATCTCATCCAACACCTCTCACATCACCTATATGTTTAATTGTGACTGTGAATCATGATTAGAGTAACTTTTTACCTCCCATGTTATATGTACGGTATACACACACACACACACACACACACACCATTTCATTAAGTACAGTACTAGGTAGTACTGGGTTGAGCGCAGATTCAACAAGATGCTGAAAACATTCCTAAAAGTTTTTGGACCAAATTGACATGACAGCATCACGCAGTTCTCGGCTGCACATCCATGATGCGAATCTCCAGTTCCACCACGTCCCGAAGATTCTGACCCTCACATCCGGATGTCACAGCAGAAATCAGGACTCGTCAGAAGCATTTTTTCACTCTTCTGTTGTCCAATGTTGGTGAGTCTCAGTTTCCTGTTCTTAGCTGAAAAACCCCACCAGATCAGCAGTTTTGGAAAATACTTCCAAAGCCATGTTCAAAGTCAGGTAAATCATCTTTCTCCCCCATTCTGATGTTCGTTTGAACTTCAGCAGATCATCCTGACCATGTCTACATGCCTGAAAGCATCGCGTTGCTGCCGTGTGATTGGCTGACTAGATATCATTTGTACCTAATAAAGTGGCAGGCGAGTATAGATATGACATCAGAAACAATTAGGAAATCTGTGCACACCGTACCTGGGCATGTGATGTGGCAGGAAGGGGTTGGTATCACTTTCCGAAGTGAAAGGATTTGGGGATCGAAGGTCCCCCGAACTTCCCGCTCGTCCTCCGTTGCTCGTCTTCTTTCCTTCCTTCTTTCCCGTCACGCGCTCCAGCAAGCTGATCTTCTCTTTTTTCTCCTTTCTGTCCCACAGCTGCCCCTGGTCCGAATCGAACGGGTTGCGGTTGCGTGGGAGCGTGGCGGATTTCTGCGGCATCTCCGGGAAAGGGTCACCCGCCATATCGCCGTCTTGGAATCCGGGCATCTCGCTCTGAGAGCGGCGGTGTGGAGGCACTTCTCCTGAATAAGCGATATTAAAATAGAGAGGAAAAAAAATAATACATTTCAAAAGTATTTGTTTTCTGTACAACATTTAGCAACACTTCCAGACTTCCTTCTTCTACTTAATATTTAACATTTTATTCGCATATTTGTAAAGGTCACAATTTTTGATGCAGAATCACAAGAATTTGCCAGACACTCCAGATTTGTTCGTTTGTATTAGAATTTATTGCCATATCAGCTTCTCAGGCTATTTCATGGCAGATTCATCAAATATTAAGCTGGTTTATTTGAACCAATTTTATATTATGTTATAATGTAAGTGATTTAGAGAGTTGTGGGAAAGTAAAAAAGGATATAATAATAATACATAAAAATAAATAAATATATTTTATAGCATGGTCTTGGCCAGAAGAACCAGATTTTACATGATATTCTTTAGGTGCACTTTAGATAGAAATTGTACAAGTTTTTCTGGTTTGTTTTGCAGTATATGTTTTTTAAATCTTGTTCTGGTAGAAAATAGATTTTTTTTTATAGTATTAAAACTTGGGCAGTCCAAAAGTATGTGCTTTATGGTTAGAGTAGTTCTACAGCGCTGACATTTTGGAGCTTCTTTGTCCTTTAATAAATGCGCATGGGTTACATTTGTATGGCTGATACGGCACCTTGTATATACAGTACGACCTGGTCGTGTCTTGATTCGAAGGGGTGATGACTTCTTTTTCCTACCACTGGGTTTATTTCGAATATTTTGTTGTTTTGGTACTGTTCTCATTCTGCTTGCCATTTATTTGATAAAAATTGATTTATCAGTGGTTTGAGGTCAGAGGGTGGGATTTGGCATACGCTTCTATAAAGGCTTGTCTTGCTGCCATGTCAGCTTGTTCATCTCCCGTTATTCCACTATGTCCTGGGATCCAGTAGAAGGTAATATTGTGATGGTTCTTCTGTAGTTGGTTTGCCTTGATTAATATATCAGTGATTATTGGGTGACACACCAGAAACCCAATTCAATGCTGGACTTACTGTACGTTTAGAGCATTGAAATCTAATTATGCAGACACTTGGAATCTGCATAAAAATAGAAAGGAGCGAGTGCGACAAAGTTACCAGAAGAACTCATGTTCTCCAGCAAGCTCAGTAAAACCTAACAGCTGTTTTACTTACAGTACTGTGTAAAAGTCTTGGGCACAAACAAAAATAAGGCATGAGCAAAAGATGCTTTTGAAAACATTTCTGCATAAAATAAACTTCTATAAAGAGCAATAAAATAAAGAGAGTTTTAGACACAGATTTGTGCAGTTTTATAAGTAAAACAGTTTGTTAGGTTTTACTGAGCTTGCTGGAGAATCTGAGTTCTTCTGGTAACTTTGTCACACTGGCTCCTTTATATTTTTATGCAAATCCCAGAAGCGTACATTTGTTTTTGTGTTTCCATCTGAAAACTGCTCTGTCTTGTACTACATTTTTTTTTTCTTTACAGCCATGCATATATTCTCCTGTAATGTTATTTATTTTTTTATTCATTTTTAAGTTATATATGGAAATACTGACTGATTTTGTACATAATGATGCAGACATGATAAACATATATAACAAAATCGGTACAGCATATAATATGGTGGCTAAGAGTTTTGCACTTTTACTTTATACGATGTTTTGACTCACTTTCTGTAATTACAGTTATATCAGAGTTGAGTCATATTTCATGCAGTTAAAGTGCACTAGGGTCAGTTGGAAGCAGACCAAGCCCACATCCCACACGCCGACGGTGGAGGTAAATGCCACGAGAATCCATTCAAACAGAATAAATAATGTATAAAATCTATTTTACACCTTAAAATGGATGTGTTTCAATTTTAAATGTATTCTTTAATAATGCATATCAGCCCACTGAGTAAGTGGACATTTGGACATTATTCGGCGCGCCTCGGGTTAGGAAGGGGAATGAGAATGCATACGGAATGTGCGCCGGTCTCACCTCTCTCCTCCATGGAGTTTACAGAGTCCGTCTTGGGCCTGAAGTGCGTTCCTTCTAGATCGGACATGGAGTGCGCGGCCGAGAGTTTCTGAGTGCCGGTGAGCAGCGAGCGTTTGGGTTTGGGCTCCAGAGTAGCGGTGCTGTGACGAGGTTTCTGGCCCGAGACGTGTTGAGGAAGCTGGGATTCGGGATCGCACTGCGCCGAGCGAGGCAAGATCGCCGAAGAGGCGTCCGAGTCGTGCTTACGGCCCTTCATCTTGTCCTTGAGCTTGGAGAACGGCGAGCGCGGCTTGTCCCGCATGGACAGATCGAACATGCTGGCCGTCATGTTGTTCCTCATGAACTGGACGCTCACCTGGATCTTCCCGCGCTCTTTTTTCTTTTTGCCTGGACGGGAATCCAGGGTGTACCAGCTGAGGAGAACAGGAAACAGAAACATTAGATACACCGGTGTTATTTATATTAGCGGAAAAAATCCAAGAATCTCACATTTTCTATGATCACCATGACATAGCAGTGTGACTCAAGGATTGTGGACATTGCATTAGTGGAAAAGGAATTCAGATTAGCTGTCATTAATATGAGATGTCTTCAAGTCAAACCGGGACTGGATGAAATTTCTAGGTAGCTCTAAGCAGACTGCACTCGTTCCCGTGAACATTTAGCCAGTGCAAAACCCGTTCCTTGAAAATCGACAGATAATAACTTGACGCCAGCTTGTGGAAGAAAGAGTCTGTGTCAACTGTAGACGCGATCATTCGCCAGCGCCACTTGCACGTTATAGGAACTTTGGCTAGGAGTTAGTAAACATTTCCACATGTCTGGGTGATTACGGGAGTTCCTGGGAGGCCGGCGTTTCAGACGTGAAGCAGGCAATTTGTTCACGGCTCTAAACGTTCTACCTTGATGGTGTCCAAGCACTAGTGAAACACTGGGATAAATGCGTTAGTGTATCAGGGGATTATAAAGAGAAATAAAGAGGAGTTTTTACTCTCATAACTCTGTTCTGTTGTTCTGCACAATCACAAGTAGATCCTTTAAAATGTGTCTAATTATTAAAACGATGTCAGAGCACGTATACGCCGTGTAGTCCCAGTGTAACCCGGTGTCACTTGCTAATTTCTTAAATGAAATCCTTTTATAAAAAAAAAAAACAACATGTAAAGAATAAAACCTGTGTGTCTGCTGCTACAACCAACGACGGTCATATTATAGGACGTCACTTAGAGCTCAATCTATTTATACATTATAGTCAAAAGCTCACGGATTCAAGTTAAAAAAATTATATATATAACAAATTAGTCCAAATATATTTCCTGAATAAGTGTCTAGTGACTTGTTGTGAGAGAAACCCCAAACTTCATGCTGATCTGTAGACTGGAACCGAACCTGGAACTGAGCACTTCATTACAACATCGCCACTGTGCTTTCTGAAAGGCGGGGAAAAAAAAAAAAAAACTAAGCAAATGTGTTACGGAGTTCGAAAACAAGCGATCATCAGCGCAACAGAAGGCTCTGTGTGTGACAGAGCAGTGAATTACTCATCTTAAACGAGCGAGAGAGTACTTCAGCTTCATGAAATAAAATGGAAACAGGCCATCACACTTTCATTTCCACATTTTTCATCAAAAGTACCACAAAGGAAAGTGCCTCTTCCAAGGCCAATGTATAATTCATGAAAAGAAAAATACAAAAAGGTCAATATGTTTGTCTGCTGAGAAACCCAATTTCACTTCACCTAAATCTACAGACTAGTCCATTTGAAATGCCTGAGAACGCATATTATAGCGGGGATAAACATAATTCCCTGGTAACTGCGTTGGTTCGGGGCACATAAAGAACGAGAAATAAGACGCCCCCCATTCCCCAGATCCTGTTTGCTTAACCTCTCGTGCTTTCTCCCCTGGAAGTAATGTGATTGATGCTATAACTCGGCGAAAAGAAGGTGACATTTGCACAAATCTGGCCTTTGTTCCCCCCTCGTTCCTCGCGCCAGCATCGGGAGATTATAAAAAGAAGAATATTTCTGGATAGCGACATAAATTATGTTGCTGTAACAGCTTGTTTAAGGTGCTCGGGCAGACTTTCGCCGATTCAGATGCAGCCTGAATCACTTCAAACACTGCGATGGTGAGAAACACCGTGTCGAGCCAAAGTGCCATCAAACCGACAGCTTAAGTAGAGGGGAGAATAAAAGTATTACGTCTTGGATACGTGATCACATGGTGATTTCGCAAAATGTATAAAGCATGCGCTCGGCGTTGATGATGATAATAAAACAAGTTCGGTCCAGCAAGATGGATTTTTGGTAAGGTGTTCTACTTCAAACTGTATCCTAAAGCAAAACCATATGTTACAGGGCTCTGTGCAGAACATATCCCCCCCCCCAAAAAAAAACCCATTTGGACTTGGAGATGCACTTGTCTCCAAATGCATATTCATTGATTTAAGCAGTTTTTAGAAACTGTTCATCCTGAAATTGCTATATGTTCATAACAAGCTCCACCCCTTGAAGGTTCTTTGTCGATCACTCTTGGAGAACTCAATATTAAGTATAATAAATTTCACTTTAAGAGGGAACCCCTGGTAGAACATGATGTTGGTTAAGTATCCGAGGAACTACTAGAGAACCCTTGCTTAGAGGATTTTTTATTTTTTTATTTTATTTATACACTTTTAGTAACACGGTTCCTTGAATGGTTGAAAGTGAAGCCATACAGTATATTCTATGTATAATCTTTAACGGTTCCCTCCAGAGGGAAAAATCAGTTTGGATTTGTTTCTAAAAGCACATTTATTTCATGAAAAATCTGTTCCCGGCTTTAGAAACTCAACCCTTACGAGCGATTATACGACCCTACAAGCAACGGCTTCAATTTCTGGAATTAAACATCTGATAAGCCAGGAATGGTTTACTATCCAAAGAACTCTTGAGGAACCCTTCTTTCCAGAACTTTGATCATTTTTATCTCAGGACATTAAGGGTTCTTAAAGAGTTCCAAGAGGAGCTTTTTTCAAAAATGTTCTACTGGGAACCTGATATCTTCGGCGAGGCCATCTCAGGTTCAAAACAAATGCATTAGGGGTTCCAAACTGTAGAACCCATTTGGTTTGGATTGTAGACGGTGTGTGTTTGAAGAATGTATCCAGCCTATGAAAACACCAGTACAGGAAACTTCTGATCCTGCATTTCCATGCATTCAGAACTATCTAGAACCCTCTTGTTTTATTGTCCCTAGTATCTTGCGAAGTGTAATATTATTGAATCTAATCTAATGTATCTATAATTTCTGAAAATAAGATTACAACAAAACAAATATAAGGTTATTAAGCTTGTTACTAGTCAAATGTTACTAAAACTTCAAGTGAAATATCTTTGTTCTATTGGCAGGTAATTTTATCAATTGTTTATTTTATATATATATATATATTTTTTTAATGAAGTTATTCGCCAATAGAACAAGACAAGAGACTTTTGTGTTGCAATTCTACGAACATCTAACTAATAATAAGTTTAATAGTCTTATATTCAGTAATATTTCCATTGCTAAGTTGTCATGTTTTACAGTTAGTTTTTATTAAGAAGCTAATATAGATCATGCAAAGAGAAACTCTTCTTTGGCAGGACGTTTTCTTTTTTCATGGCCTTTTTCTCTTAACTTTCCACGTCGCTGAATGTCCATTTATTTTTAGGTTTCCTTGGATGGTTAGCAGATCAAGGAACCTTGTCTGGAATTACTACCATATGGTGAAAAGACCCAGTTTAGAAGAACCCTTTCGAATTAGAGTTCAACTTATGCTGTCAAAATACTGTCTGAGACAATACGGTTATCATCATGTCTCCATTTAAAAAAATATCTATATCTTATAAAAAAGGAAAGTAAAGGAGAAAACAATCAACAATGTGGTCCAGCATTAACCAGCCAATCAGGACAAGGATGCAACCGAGTACACGGCATTCATCATGTAGATACAGTTTATACAACCTGACTCACTCACTCATCGTCTATGCGCTTTATCCTGTATATTTGGGGATGCTGGAGTCTGGACAGGGTGCCAATCCATCACAGGGCGCACACACACACACACACACACACTAATTCACACACTATGGGCAATTTGGGAACTCCAGTTAGTCCTAATCTGCATGTCTTTGGACTGTGGGAGGAAACCGGAGGAAACCCACCAAGCACGGGGAGAACATACAAACTCCATGCACACAGAGATGGGAATCGAACCCAAACCCAGGAGGTGCAAGGCAGCCTGTAATATATAACCTTTATTTTTTTTACTTATTTACTTATTTTTCAATAAAAGGGATTTAATAGTCTTCATCAGGTTTTTTGGAAAGCAATAAAAACTAAGGCAATAATGACTTCACAGATTCTATTAGTATTAAACGCTCTTCATTGGAGCTCAGAGTGAAACATTCCGACCGAACCAAGTAGAAGCATCAGTGTGGAAGAACTTTAAGGAGCCAGGCAATTTATTTTTCCAGGCATCAAACCAAAACCTGATTAACCTGACTGCATTAAAAGAAAACGCTGAACACACACCCAAACACACATACACACATTAACCTGTGTTTGGTACCGTTTGTCTCAGACAATGTAGCATGTCAGGTGCTGATTATTTGTGAACCCGTTCTCGTTAAACTGCACTGCATCACCCCTGTGTCGCATGGCAGGGTGAGGTAAGGTCTGGAGATCATCATGACCCGGGTCACGGGTCGGCCTTCAGATTAAACTGGAATAAACATTTGCAGGATCTTGAATCTCTTTTTGTTTAAAAAAAAAAAAAAAAAAAAAGTATTTAAACGCAGGTATTTAAATATCGAAACCTCGCCATGATGTTTTTGTTTTACTTTAAATGGAGGCGAGGCCGTCCTTTTCTCCTAGTGTGGGCTTCAAGGACGAGATAAACTCCGCCGAGATAAACCGCGGGTCCGCGATCCTCCCACGCCGCACCGCGCGGGAACGCTGGGAAGATTCACACACTCGACGGGCACATGTGTGCGGAACGCTACGGGCGATGGACTCCTCCGCTGTGTGTCAGAGAAACCCTGTGTTCAGATTAGACATAGATCTACATTATTAACAATTACTGCATTGAGTTTTATTCGATTTCATGATTTATTTATTTTTTATTACTCGTAATCACTTCCTGGCTTCTTGGCTCTAATAGCTAAAAACAAACTTAGTTTTTTTTTCCTGTTTGAATAAATTTTTTTTTTTCTTTTCAAAAAAAATATTAGTATTTCTATTAAAGAGTAAACTGACCAAGGCGGCAAGGCTTTCTGGAAATACAGCCAACTTCAAAATTATTGGCACCCAAATAAAATAAAATTGCATTATTATGCAAATTATTACAATTAAACAAAATTAAAGAGAATAAATAAACGCGCACCATGAGTCGCCTCCATTTTCACAACCATGTCCCGACTGCGTTTGCTTCTAATACAAAATGGGAAGCAATTTTTTTTTTCCCCTCGATCCAAGAACAATAATTCAAAACAATTTTTCAATTGCTCTCAGGATCCAGAAACTGTATTTTTCTCCACATGAAACACATCATCCATAACTATGAAGGAAACCCAAAAAGCTGTTACAAAGCCAGTTAAAACTGACGCTAAACAAAACCAGGAGTTAAAAAAAAAGAAACGAAAAGAAAAGAAGAGAACAAAAGGTCTGGGACAGCTGAATATTTGCAGTATGAAGCGAACCTCATAGCATTACGAAAATACTGAATCATTAAATAATAAGCATTAAAAATGCACAGAACTTCTACAAGTGTTCTATGTTAAACCTCATGACTCGGCGCTATTATTCTCTCGAAGTCACGGGGTGTCACGAGCTGGCCTTAAAGCCTTAAACACCCCCAAAAGAAAAAACTACCCCGAGAAAAAAAGCATCCTTTTATATTTAAGGTCAAACTATCACTCGGTCCGTGTTATTTGTGGTCTCTTGTTTGCATGTCGGCTAATTTTAACCTTTAAAGTCTTTTGGGAAGCTGCAAATACAGCTATTCATCATGAGCGTATAGAAACAGGTTGGCTACAGTACGAGACAGGCGTTTGTAAACACGTTCCTCTGTCCGAGTGACAGTCCTGAGAGGTGAATTATGGGAGCTGATTTTATGCGAGCGCTTCATACCTGCATACATGCAGACGGAGAAAAGGTGCTTTGTTAGCCAGCTGTCTTGTTCGGCTTTCTACATCGACCAGGCTTTATCTTAAGAGGGTTTAAAAACAAACAAAAAAAATACTCTCAGTTCCCTCTGCAATATGCGTGTGTGTGTGTGTGTGTGTGTGTCTTTTATAGAGATCTTTTTTAAAAAAAATTTTATTCACTGCGTCCTGCATTTTATTTAACACCAAAAAGGAGAAATGAAAGTAAAAATCTGTTTTAAAATTGTAACTTAAGTTGTTTCAGTATTTAATAGTTTTAATAAAAAAAAAAAAAATAAAAAAAAAAAAGATATTTAATACCCTTAATTAAAAGACACCACCTTATGCACGAAATCTCAGATAAGCGTCATGTGACATAATCCAAGAAATCGATATTATATCATCTTCATCACATCGGCAAGTTCTAGAAAGGAGCCTCCAGTGTCAGTTTTGTTCTTTTTCGCTTTCTGTGTTAAATCACGAACAGACTTTGGATTAGATAATTAATCTAATGGGGTAGAAACACTGGTTAAGGCATTGGACTAATGATCAGGAGGCCCCAGGTTCAAACCCTGCCATCGCCACTGTTGGGCCCTCGAGCGAGGCCCTTAACCCTCAACCGCTCTGATGTATAAAGAGATGAAAAATATAAGTCGCTCTGGATAAGGGCGTCGGCCAAATGCCTTAATGTTAATGTAATAATTGTTACAACGTGCTTTATGACTCACGTACAGCTTCCTTAAGAACCACTGCTACAATTCCAGCTTGGAATTTCTTAATAACTGCTACGATCTCCGTGAGGACATTTACATTTTCAAACATGTTTTATTTATTTTTTTTTATTATTCGCTTTTTCGCCACCTTTCACTTGGAATTTTTCACATGACGCACCATACCGGACTTCATGTTGATCTCGGTAGGATTTCCTCCAATCTCAAGGTTCAGGGTCGAACCGTTTAAATGTCGAACGTTCATGGCTGAAGACGTGACCGATAACAGGAACTCATTTAAGTTCTGCAATGTTAACCGTAACATCGACGTTGAACTGCTGACACTCGTCTATGAAACACACTTTATAAATAATATCATACACACACACACACACACATATATATATATAGATCATCATGCTCATAAGAATAGGTCACTGGGCCCAAGGTAAGAGAACAAACTCCAACAGAAATAGCTTGTACTGAGTGAACAGGAAATCGAACGCGCAGATGTGTGAACGCTCGACTGCGGCTGTTTCTCGACACGATCCTCTGAGGAGAATCCACCTGCTATTCACTATATTATTTTTGAATAATCATCCTCGCCAAACTAGTTCATCTGCTTATGAGTTCTGCTTTCGAGCGGGCGTGTCACACTCCGTCTTTCTCTTCGCTTCAGATTTTCCGCACTGACTGACCACTGACTAACACGCACTCGACTGCTGGACGTCTGGCTGGGATTTTTTTTTCTTTTCCAAATGCGGAAGTTGAGATGTGTGTTTTTCGTTTTGTTTTGTTTTGTTTTCCCCCTCCCTAGACCAGTCCATGTTTAATTCCTCTGAACCACAATTAAAACTTTTCTTTTTTCATTAAAAAGTTATAATTTATGATATACAACAACCTTTCGTTTCCTCTGGCTGTTTCTTGCTACAAAGAGACGGCAAACTGTGACTCTGACAATAAAACCTACTCCTGACACTGGAGACTCCTTTTATATAAAGTGAGTTCAAGTCCATGTGTAAAAGGTTACCATCAAAACGACTGCTTGTTAATTAGTATTGTGATGTTGTGACGGCAATACTTATGTAAATCTGATCAAACGTTGTGCTAAAAATCTATTCATTTTATGCAAATCATCTCAGGCCAATTTTCAAACATTTTGCAAGGCATACTTATCATGTTGCAATAAAATGGAAACGTGCTATTTTGGTCCACAAAAACACAACGCGAACTTCTACAGTGAGGTTTTATCAACACTGGACTATCACACAGCATCTGATTTATTTCCTTTTTTTTTTTTCCATTTCTGGTGAACAGCACGCTCTTGATTAAACGGAACTTCAAGAGTGTGAGACTCATTTCACAGAGACGTGTCTTACAGTAAATACACTGCCTAGCCTGCTTAAAAAAACTTAAACAAAAACAAACAAGATTTCACTCATGTGAGAAAATCATTCCTCGTGCTCCCAGAACCATTGTTTCTGGAATATGGCCGTATCATCATTTTATTGCTCATAGCGTTGCTGAGTCTCGACCTGAGTGACTGAAGCAACACCAGATCATAACTCTGTCTCCAGAGGCTTGTTATACCGGCTATGTATGATGGGTGCATCGCTTCATGAGCTTCCCTTCTCACCCTGACACGCCCATCGCTCTGGAATAGGGTCAATCTGGACTCATCAGGTCACATGACCTTTTTCCATCGCTACAAAGTCCAATCTTTATGCTCCCTAGACAATTCAAGCCTGTTTTCCGCCCCTCACTAACAAGTGGTTTTCTTATAGACGCACAGCTGTTTAGTCCCAGTCCTGCGAGTTCTCATCACATTGTGTGTTTTCCATGGTTCAGCCGTATCCTTCCAGGGTTTTATAATGTGTTGAAGGGTTCTTAACCCAGTTCCAGTCATTTTAAATCTCCTTAGTTGGTTTCTTTGCTTGATACAGCCCAAGAATTTGACCTTTCTGATATGTGACTTTGTTTTTGGCCAGGCAGTGTGTACACGCATATACACACACACACCACAAATTCAGCTTGTGACCCAAATATAGACAGAAATCTCCTGACCTGGCATTTTTCTCGACTTGAAGTAAAGCACATTTGTCAGTAGCATCATGGGCTGCTTTTTGAACAATCAGGTACGCTCTCACTGACACAGGAAACAAAACTGTCACAAAAACAAAGCCTACATGATGTGACCGGCAATGACTACAGTGGGGGAAAACACCGGCTGATGATAATCAGTGTGTATTTATATCTAGTGATGTACCAAGGGGACACCAAGCTGGGGTAACATTTCAGTTCTGGCAGTATAATGAAATAAGTGGTAATAAGGATAATTAGGTCCATAAACATCATCATCATCATCATCATCATCATCCTCCTCCTGATCAGCCTTATCAGCATCAATAGGACGCATGCTTTTAGAAAAATGTCGGGGAGTGGGTGGGGAGTTCCCATGACTCAACAGAAAGCTTCGTTTTGACACATCAGCAGTCTTACTTTTCTTTTCCAGTCATTTAGGTCAGTGCTTTCTAATCCAGGAATCCCCAAATGGTCCATCAAAGCTCGAACACATCAGAGATAAAGAAATTAAGAATACTGAACGGCGAGTGTACGTGCCCTGAAAGCTGAGGCGTCTACTGTAGATACGAGGGTTGGGAAATATTGAGCGGTGGTGATTTTTGACTCAGTAAATTTAGACTAGTGATGGAAAGAAGGCAAGTTCGTCTGAGGTTCCCATATTTTGTTGGTTTTTTTTTTTTTTGAAGGTTTTTAAAAAAAGTCAATGTTACGCTATACAGGCTATAGTCAGTCGTTCCCTCAGCAGCTTCTCCTTTTTTTTTTTTTTTTGAAGTTAATAAGATTAAAAATACCCGGCTTGTTGTGTTGCTGAGAAACAGCAGAGTGCAAACTCATGAAGACTTTCCCATGGTCGGAAAAAAAACGTACTGACTGATTCCTTTAGTAAGAAAGCGCATCCTTTTTACACCACAGCAATTCATCATCCTTGTACTGGTTAAAGTACGAAGCTTTGTACATTTGATCCGTTTATATATCAGTTACAGTAAAAAGGTTAACATGGTGGGTGGATAGTAAAACACTTACCTGATCTTCTTTCGCTCCTTGTTGTCGAACACCTCATTCAGGTTGACGGTTTTCTGCCCCAGAAACTTGTCCATCCCGACCAGAGACCTGTGCATGACCACGAGACAGAGCTCGTACACCTCGGGGTTGCCCTCCACCAGCAGCCCGGGCAGCTCAAACGAAGCCTCCTCTCTCCACATGGGACTCAGGGTCTTCTCCGCCACCGAGGTGGAGTATTTCTCCTTCCCGAGCTGGATGATGGTGTAGGCGTCGTTGGTGCCGTTCTTGCCCTTGGCCTGGAGGTCTGTGGCTTGAAGGACCGTCACTTGGACGTGCGTTGGGAACCATTTCTGCGACTGCTCGGCCAGCGACATGGTGATGGGTCTGATGATCGTGTTTTAAGACTGAATGAAACTGTCGAGAGCTTCGAAGATCACGGGGTCATGGCTTGATCAGGGCAGTGTTACATAGTTTAGTTAACGGTGGTGTTAGTGAAAAGCCAAACCTCACCAGTGCACCAGTGGGAATAAAATGAACAGGTCCAGTTTAATGTGCATGGTTCCTCACTTAGGCCATGGCATCAGGAGCATCTCCACCTCCATGCATCTCCTACCCAAGCAAGCAAAAAAGAAAGCAATACATCAATAATCATACTATTAAACAACCACATATTTAATAATACAGATCATAAGATATGTATATTGCTATGGAAACTGATCACATGACTGATCTCTTCTCCCTGCCATACATCAATACAGCACTCTTTCCTTTACCTTTAAACCATTATTTCTAAACTTCGGAGATACCTGACACGACACACTCTACCTTCCCTCCTTCAAACTCGTACGTTTCACACCAAACAATATTTAGTTTTGTCCGACGAACAATTCAACTTACAGCCAGATAACCGAGACAGACCGAAACACAAGGCGTTATCTTTCCACACCCATATTCGTTCAAGTCCCGCCTTGTGCTCTGTGATTGGCTAGTAGCCATCTCCGTTCTGCTGCTGTGATACGCTTACACTCTTTCGCCGACAAGGATTGTCCAATCAGAGCGGCGCACCGAAAGCGGAATTTATCCGAATACAGGTAGGGATTAAAAAAAAAATACGCCCCGATTCGGTACTTAGTCTATTTCCTGGTTCCGCATTTCCGTCCATATCGTCACGGAGTCAGAGTTTAAACTCCTCCTCCGTTGCCATGGAAACTGCTGGTCTTCTTTGCTAGGACCAAAGCTGTAGATATTTATATTTACCATCTTTATACAACATTAAAATGATGAATATAGTTATTTATTAACAACAATCAGAGTTGATTTTGATTTTGTAAACACATGCTAAACAGTATAATTTAAATAATAATAAAATAACTCACGTGTTGTAAATAAATAACTAATAACTAAATAACATTAATATATCAATTATACATATGTATTTTAAAAATAAATTATATATATATATATATATATATATATATATTTAAATTTATATATACAGTATATATAAAATTACACTTATAATTTAATCAAAATTATATACATAGAAAAGGACAAACATTATTGTCCTATTTTTCATAAATACATAACTGTACTTTGGTCAGAACTCACTCTTTCAATGATATCTTTATGTTTCATACACTGGAGGACCCAAAATCAGTCTCATGACGGAAATAATTCTGTCTGTACGTCTGTCTGTCCAGTCAGATTTTGTCACAGCATCACTCAAAACCGTCTGGACAGAAATGAATGAAACGTTTGCAGTACTTCAGATATCTGCCTGAAGTTTAACCTGCACTTTACTGTAAGTGAAATTGAAATCTTGAGTAAAAGTGATGTTATGAACAGTTATGTGCCGAATCAATTCGATCTACTTTTACAATTTCTCATCCATAATTCACTCTCCAATTACCGAACATGGACTGTATTTGGCTGGTGATGAAAGAAGTACAATTTAGTATAAACAAGGCATAAACAAACTTTTCTATATCGTGTCTTTCCCATTGATTGTAATAAGACGAAATGATAGTAGATCAAATTAAAAATTCTAATTTTATTTGTCACATACACAGTACGATATGCAGTGAAATGCTTAATTCTTCGCATATCCCAGCTTTTTGTTGGTAAGCAGGGGTCAGAGTGCAGGGTCTGCCATTTAACGGCACCCCTGGAGCAGACAGGGTTAAGGGCCTTGCTCAAGGGCCCAACAGCAGCAACCTGGCGGAGCTGGGGTTCAAACTGCTGATCTTCCAATCCGTAACTCAGATCCTTAACACACTGAGCCCCCACTGTCCCCCTGTAGATTAAAAATCTTGCTGTGAACTTGGTCCATTTACTTGCCATGAATTCCCTCCCCTAAAAAAAAAAAAAAACTCTTCCCAACTGTGTTTGACTGATGGCACTTAGTCAGTAACCTAGTAACCCAGTATAAGTATCTATCCAGTGACGGAAACTTCAAAGCACTTTTTGTAAGTCGCTCTGGATAAGAGTGTCTGCCAAATGCCTACATGTAAATGTAAATGTAATATTTAGCCACCAACCTTTTTTTAAGTGCACCTATTTATATAAATTCACTTTAAAAGTGTTTTCATCCATCCACCAGCTAATATGTACCGAACAGCATTAAGCGTCATCATGTAGATCCTGTGTAGAGGATCTGGGACTGGAGGTAGAAAATGTGAACAGCTCTTTTTATTTAAGACCACAAGTTTTCAGTAAATCTCAAATCCAGAGACCGATACCAGCACTGAGGAACTTTTATCTTGTTTTCCATGACTATTTTTCTTTAGTGTGATTTCTTTTTCAAATCAATATACACAGATATGCAAAAAGTTAATGGACTATACAGTAATAGTAATAGTTTTATACTAAAATGTGTGCACCAAAATGTGATGCCATCATTACGGATACTTTGCCTAGAAGTGAATACTGACAAAATTGAAATACAAATTTCAGATTTTTAAATACGTTTATTGTTGGTTAATCGTTGGAGCTGGAAATTCAATTAGGAGTAAAGGGTCAAACATCAGCGGAGTCGTGACCTGGTTGACCCGGGTCAAATTATTAAGCTGCATGATGCAAAGAAACAACTAAGGAGATTTGAAATTACTTGACCGGGGTTAAGAACCCTAAAACACATTATCAAAACCTGGAAGGATTGAGTGGAACCGTCACTTAAACACTTGGTGAAGTGGCGTGGAAAAAAAAAAAATCAACAGAGCTACAATATGTTTAATAGTGAAAGTAAGAGCATTCCATACACACATATGATGTGATGAGAACTCACAGGATAATCAAGGCCTAAACAGCTGTGTGTCCATAAGAAAACCACTTGTTAGTGAGACTCATCAGAAAAAATCATAAAGAGTAGACTTTGAAGGAACAGAAAAAGGTCATGTGACCTGATGATTCCAGGTTGCGCCTATTCCGGAGTGATGGGCGTGTCAGAGTGAGAAGGGAAGCGCATGAAGCGATGCTCCCATCATGCATAGCGTCGACTGTTCAAGCCTCTGGAGGCAGTGTTATGATCTGGTGTTGCCTGAGCCAATCAAATGAAGTCAGCTGACGACCTGAATGGATTGAATGACCAGATTATCACATCTATGGAGTTTTTCTTCTTCCCTGATGGATGTCGCAACCGTACAGTATTCCACGTGTGAACGTGCGGTTCTGGCAGCATCAGGAATCATTTCACACATGAACTGGACACACACTGTGTGCTGTAATCAAAGCTGAATGAAATCTTAGAGTGTGCGACCAGTCAGTGTATCTTTATGCAACAATTCTCCATATGGACTGATGAACTGATAAACTGAACTGAACTGATAAACAACCATCTAACAATTGTTCACACCAACCTGAAAATGCTCTTTTGCACAATATTACTTGTTATTTGTACAAAAACATTTTCTATCTTCGCTGCTACCTTACAAGGAATGTTTACTGTTTACTGTTTCTCCTCCCACTACCTCAACTCATTACCTCATGACCTCATGACCTCATGACCTCATTACCTCATGACCTCAAGTACTGAAATGTGTCACTTTGCCGCATTGTCACTTTGTCGCTCTTGTTTATGTTGTCTCTTTTCTACGGGACTTGGATAGCTCTCTGTTACCTTAAAAATGTCAATTTGTCTGGTCTCAGCTAGGAAAAGAATCAGCCTTGAGGTATTAACAGAAATTCCACATCCTCACATCAAAGTGTCGTTGATTATTTTCCTAGAACTGCACATCACCAAGTGTTTTAATCCCTACCGTATGTCAAATACCTGCCGACAGCTTGTGTGATTGCTGCTTGCCAGTATATATATATCTCTCTCTCACACACACACACACACACACACACACACTAAGGTAAGTGGATGTAGTGACTGCTATTGGCAGAATCTCATGTTCTGCTCAAGTGGGGACACTGAAGTGCAGATAAGTGCTCCATTTGAATAAGCATATAGACACACACACACACACACACACATGCGCGCACCAGCCGCTCGACAAGTCCACGTTAACCAAACACACATGCTCTCCCATTTTCTTTCGCTCTGCCGTGACGTGCGTACATGCCGGAGTCAGAGGCACGAGCTCGGCCCATCCATCACGTGGAGATTATAACTCTTATCTGGAGTGTATCTCCGCAAGAAAATGGCTTTAGTGCCGTGAAATATGAGGTCGTATAAAATGTGTTTTGGACAGTTTAAAACGAGGAGGAGCCGTCCTCTTCGCCATTTTGAGTCAAGGCCTCGTCTCATGCACCGATGAACAGCTGGAGGAACGTCTTTGTGGGGGGAAGAAAGAGTGTCTTATGAGATACGGACAAAGATGATGAATGAAACCAGGCGGAAAAAGAGCACGTATCTGGTGCGGGTTGTTACGTGGTTGACGTGTATATCTACATTTATACTACGTTAATCTAATGCTGTGATGCAAAAACTTACAAGTCTTATGCATTCTGAGCATCTGTGAAAAAAACATCCTGATGAACATTTAGCTTGAAGTGCAGATCACATCCATACAACCTCCTACTGTGGTCCAGCCGTGTTGGTTTCTGACAATTTTTGGTTTTATATATTTGGACTGTATATTTGAACAACACGACTAGTGTACTGTACATACAGTAATAAGTAATGAAAGTCTATCTTAACTCGAAACTGTTTCTGTACATCCTGTGAAAAATCGCTGACATTTTTATTCAGTCATTCATCATGAAGTATACGAGGCTGCTTTCACATTATGCAATTTTCTCAACTGCCAGCGCACGTTCTGCATGGAATCCTACGGCTGCTTTTAAAAAAAATAGGTCACACCGGACCTTCAAAATGTTGAAAACGTAAAAGCTTTAGAGATTAAGCACAGAGCCGGGTCACGAGGTTGAGGGCTGATAAGAAAAAGAAAAAAATCATGACAATGACATGACAATTAGCTGATAATAAATGATTAATAATTAATAAAGTAGATCTATCTATCTATCTATCTATCTATCTATCTATCTATCTATCTATCTATCTATCTATCTATCACTGCTAAAAGCATTGGCTAAGACTACAAAAGACACTCTGGACTTCTAACATGGAATTTGGAAATAGGATGTCAGAACTTTGGCTGAATTTTCTACAAGTCTGCCAGCTAACTGTGATTCCATTAGAAATTCTACAGTAGGTACTTCGACAGACTGACATGGTACTGTATATAGTACCGTGGCATTTTTTGTTGTTGTCAGAATCCTCGTACTTATTTGCAGATAATGTACTTGTACTACAGTACTCTATTGTACATACTTTGGTCCAACAGTACATGTACTATAGTATGTTACCTGGTTCTACCATGTACTGTAGCATTGTACTATGTATATGTACCGAGGATAAACTGTATGTTATATACTGTAGTATGGCAAAGTTCATATAGTATGGTACCATTATATGTATGTAATATTGATTAAATATCACGGTGTATGTTGGAACTTTTAATATTACATACAACAACTTGGTACTGCCTGTACTATATCATATCACTAGTATGTATTACGTTTATGTAACTTGGTGATGTTGGGCTTTGAACTTGGCATCTTCTATTCAGTAGACCAATGTCTTAACCACTGAGCCTCCCCTGCCCTGACATACAGTATAACTAACATATCTTGTGTATAACAGTATGTACAAACATATCATAAGAGAACTTTAGCAGCCACTGTGGTACCCAATAAGTTCAAAGGTATTTACCAAAGTATTGTAGAAAGCACCATAGTACTACGTGCCATAGTACCTTTCCTGGTACACTATACCGTCTTACGGTGCCCACCATGATGATGTTTGGTACAAAATGGTAATACTATGGTATATGTTCAGGTATGTACTATAGTTTACTTTGTTTAATGCTTAGAGCGTACAGTTTATTTTGCCTAATCAAGGATAAGGAAACCATCTACGTAGACTTTGTGGATTTCCTAGAAGAAGGGGTTGGTTTGTTTGTTTGTTTGTTTGTTTGTTTCCTTTCTTGGATGTTGGGAATAGTTCAGAGTTCTGCGTTTTAGTCGAATTTGGATTATATTGTCATCTTTTTGATACTTTCCACCTCCAAACATTGTGGGTGGAGCTTTGAGAGCCATCCTGTAACTAAGCACTGACACTGGAGACTCCTTCCATAAGTGGTAAATAAATGTCTACATCATGGTATAAATAAACACACTGACATTAGTTGCTACTACAAGACAACGCGTCTTGGCTGACTGACTGTATCTGGACATATCGGACAAGTGTATGATGTAAATTATTGCCCAAGCTGCCCCCGTCTTGGGTTATTCAGACAGAAACCCGACCCCAACACCTACAGCCTAGTGTTCTCCTCCATCGCAACTATTTTTAGGTTTAATAAAAACGAAACGACCTCATGCGCGCAGGGTACACGCGGCGCACAGGGTCACGACCCCTATCCCTAATTTGACAATTTGTCAATCATATTCATGTACTACCTTCTGAAGCCTGCACTGTGTTGCGCTGCCTCTGGAGTGGCATTAAAAACCCTCCAAAGACCCCACATTCCAACCTCACCTGCTTTCTTTTATTGTTCCCCGCTGAAGTGTGAGTGTGTAAAGAAAAAAAACTTTTTTTTTTAATAAGTCGCAGAATCATATCTAACGCATGGCTGAAGTCCACTTTTAGACGAAATGATGCCGGATCCCTGTAACGTGTCCAATATTCGGTCCAACAGGAACCTGTGCGGCGGCAACATCCTCGCTCGCTCGCACACCTGGTTCTGCTTTACATCCGTTCCTTCCAAACTACATAGGTTGTATTACATTTATTAAACACTTTTATGCATCTCTGGCTGCAGGAGCGGCCCATCTGTTAGCACGGGACAATATATCCGCCGTCCAAGTGCGCAGCGAGAGAGCGGCAGAGAGGGATGGGATACAGCCGTAACGTCCCAGGGCCGCGAGATTGATTTAAGAGGCGGCGCTTTTTCGCCGTTTAGATCTCAGATGAGAATGTAATTAAAAAGGGGAGAAAAAAGAAGAAGAAAAAGGAGGGAAGCACACAAATCACACAGAGTTCAGGCTCGGTGGAATGCACAGGCCTCGCTGATATATGGAGCTGCAGATGTGCGAGTGGCTCCTGAAAGGTGAGTCGTCTGGAGCACAAGTTTGATGTTTTATTTGAATATTACTTAACCCACATGTTCTGATCACTACTTAGCAACGGATGTCTCACCGACCGAGACAGTCGCTTTAGCTAACGCAGGAATACAGTTCTAAAAATATTATGATAACACAACCAGAGAAACATTGTTTATGAACGCAGGTACAAAGACCTTCATCTTTTTAGAGGACCTGCTTGAGGATCCCCCTAATGGCAGGTGTGTGTGTGTGAGAGAGAGAGTGTACAGGTGCGAGTATGTATATGTAGAGGTGTTAGTATATATATATAGTTAATATATATAGTTACAAAAGTTTTCAAATTCATGAAAGTTAATGATATGACTTGCCAAAAATAGAGGACCAAAACTTTTGGTTAGTTCTGATCTGGCTTGACTTTATACTCATAGTAGTATCATTTAAATTTTTTAAAAAATATATATATATTTATATACTGTATATATATATAAAATGGTTAATTTGCAGTGCCTTGCATAAGTATTCACCCCCCTTGAATTGTCATATTTTGTGTCGATACATACATATGCAATGTGTTTTAACATTTTCTGTGTTAAACATTTTCTCAGTTGCAACAATAAAGACAACTGGAATAACTCTGTTTTTTCAGTAATGTGACATATTTATCAGCGGAAAAGTACATCCAGTCCAGTCACATTATCTACGACTGGTTTGGAGTTACATATTATTGGTTCATATTTTTTCCCTGCCTCCACAAATACAGATCACTTTGATAAATGTTCGTATTTTCCCTCACTAATGTTTCCAAAACTACTGTTTCCTGTCCGTGACAAGGCGCAACACCGATAGGAAAAGGCCTGCTGGGACTGTGCACTGGGTGTTTGACCTGTTACCTTTGCCTCATTTTGGTTGTTATTGTATGTGAATGTCCTGTAACACATGCTTTTTCACATGTATTCTATATGTTATATACTGTATCCTGTGCAAAGCTCAGTCGTCATTTATTTATATATCTTCAGCTAGCGTTTCATCCTAGTAAGTGTCGTCATGGCTCTGGAGCCAATCCCAGGAACACTGTTGGTGCTACTTACAAATTCGCTTATTGTACAGTGTTCAGTGGGGTTTTGAAAACCAACGAAAGTTAGAGGCACAGATTTACTGAAATGCTTTTTGGTAAGATTTTTGCAAACATCGTAAAAAAAAAAAAAAAAGCAAATTATTATTAAATAATCAATAACGAGATCTAACCGGACGAGGCTTTGCGTTCCACCAGATTATTCTGTACTCGGAATCCAAATCACATTAGAAATTTGAGCCCACAACGTGATGACAGCCCAGAGGACACAGGGGACTCGCCTGCTAATTCAACGTGCTATAAATTGCCTGCAGACGGCTCAAATTAATACAACATCTGAGCGCTGCCAAAGTGGGTGTATCTCATTTGCGGTGATTGCATGTGTTGGCTCTATAATTGCCCGGATTGGCCATGCAATTTGTGGATCCAGCTGTTTTAATCACTCTCATTTGTTTAATTTGTTTGTCATGTCCCACGCCCGCGTGTCCTCACTAGCATACAAAGCAGCGGAGCCGCTTCCTCGCTCGCTAGTCGGAGTTCGGCGATAAAGGTTGCGCGTTTTTTTTTGTGACTGGAGGAGCTTAAACAAGCTTGGATTGTGCTGTAACACAAATACAGTACTTCATTACAACAGTCCGCCTGCTCGTCTGACGCTCTTATAAGCATAAAAACAAAAAGCGGCAGCGCAACCCCGACCAGAATAAAGCGTTTACTAATGATGAATAAATGACAATTTAGCTTAACAGTGCTCTCTGTGGAGCGTCTGATGAGCTCTGAATGTCTGATGAGCTTGTTAGAGCCCGAGCAAAACCAACCAAGCAAACAGCAGACGCCACGTCCTGGCCGACTGAGTATAAGGGTTAAGTGGTAAATTGCGTAATGGATGATAAATGGGTTCGTATTAGATCTTGGCTGCAGGGATTAAGACCATGACACCCTGAGCTGTCGGAAATAACGACTGTCAAGCCTTGTTAGAGCCCATGTATCATTTGCAATAATTCTTGACATCTTGAGAGATTTTGGAACGTGAAAAAGATTTCATTTCCAAGTAGTTATGTTGATGGCTGCAAATCAGCCTGTCCTTCCGTCAAGAAACCCTGGGTGGTACTTAGATCTTGGCGCTTCATCACGGATCACCTGAAGCTGAATCCCATCAAGACCGAGCTGCTATATATTTCTGCATAATACACCTGGAAACTTATACTACTCTTGATATTTTTTTGTTTGACAACTGATTTTTTTTCCGGATGGTAATTTTTTTTCCCAATGGGATTTTTTTTTTAAAGCAAAACAAGACAAATTTTTTGTTTGTTTTTTTACCAATATTTTGGAATTTTCTGCCTAATGCGTCTATAACTATAATGTCACAGTATAAACATAAAAAAGAAAACAACGATATACTGTATGTGCAATATTTTAGCAAAAAAAAAAAAAAAGAAAAGAAAAGAAAAAGGCTATTTTAGTTTTTAATCTTTATTTTTATTTTTATTATTATTATTAAATATGATAAACAAAATACAGCTGTCAACTTTGTATCCATTGGGGATTTTTTATTTAAACATTTTTTTTAGCAAAACAAGACAAATTTTTTGTGGTGTTGTACTATAATTAAATTTTTTTTTATAACTTTAACACAGTATAAACATACAAGAAGAAAACAGTTATAAACTTATATGTACAATATTTTACAAAAAAATATGAAAATGGCTTATTAATTTTTTTTGGCTTTTTTATAAAATATGATGAACAAAATACAACATTCGCCCTCAGTTGGCTTTTTTTTCTTTTGGTTTTTTAAAAATGTCTTATTTAATTTTTTTTTTACTTAATAAAAAAATATATTATTTAAAAACACTAAGTGAGCATACAAGCATTTCACATTTGAGATAAAATTTTATAAAAATTTTGATTTTCTTTATAGTTTAAATTGTTTTTAATTTCAATATACAAAAGAAAAAAATCTTTTCTGACAACGTCAAACATTCCAGCATTATATAATAGACACAGCTTGCTTTTTGTTTTTGTTATTGAAAATAGGATACTGTGTTGTCTAGACCCAGGCACAAACCGTTCCCCTGAAGCCCACATCTCATTTTTATTTGCTGCGTACGAGTCCAGACCCGTGTGCGTTTTATCTCTATGCGTCACTGAGTAGTTTGCTTGTGCCACATGTTGAGATGCTGAAAGATTGACAGCATTGAGCTGAACACCTCCTTTGAAGGGAGGGAGAGGGGTGAGACGGGACAGGTGTCTCCGTACGCTGTTTAAAAGAAAATCTCTTGTCTATCTCAGCATGCGGGAAGGGAAAGACCCACATGTGTGCGCCCTGCGGTCTTCTCTCTCTCTTTCCCTTTCTCCATCTCTTCATCTCTCTGTCTGTAACTGCTCAGTGGAGGTATGCGGTGTGCAGACGCATGCTAATGTGCCCAGAGGAAAAGAAGAAGAAAGAATCCGGGAACGGATGAATGGAAGCAGAGGAGAGACGGCTTTAATGCTCTCGTGATCAAGGACACCCAGAAATGAAAACGCAGCCAATTATAGGTTTATGGATACTGATTATGTACTAATGTGACATGGGCAGCGGTGTAAAGTAGGAAAAGTCTACTGATGGAGCTTATATTCTATTTTTTTTTCATTCCGTAGTGCTAGTGTGAGCATGTTTTGTGCTGAAACGTGACCCACAGTAACCCCTCTTATCAATTTTGTTTAGGATCATCTGACTAACTAACCCATTTAAACATTTAAACCCATTTATAACCTAGACTACCCCATCTTCCCGATGTCTTTGTCTCTATGTCTTCCTCTACACATAGACGTGGTTGGGCTGTATTCTTCCCACAGTTAAGCCAATATTATACACACAGTAAGTCTCCCACATACGAACATTCAAGTTAAGAACCTTAAAAGGTACAAACATGCGTTAATGCATATTTAAGTGCGGAAGTTAGATCACATGACCGGTGTACATTGTCACGTGCGTGCAGCGTACAATAGTGTACTGTATAGCGACAGTAGTGCAGTACAAGCCCAGGATGTGGTCCTAGCAGAAAAAAAAGGCGGCGATGAAGCTGTTACTGCTAAGAAACGGCAAACAATAATGCTGGAGACAAAAAGTGAAAATAATTGCAGAAAAGATGCAGTGTAAATGTAGTGAAAAGATGGAAGACATTGCTTTTGCTTTTAACATGAATCGTTCAACCATTGGAATTATTCTAAAGGAAACTGACAATGTTTGTTGGACTTACGAACAAATCGGACTTACGAATGAACTCTCGGAGCAGAACGCGTTCGTATGTAGGGGACTTACAGAGTCAGACAAAAAAATGTATACACACTTATTGCTATACGTTATATATTGATATATATGATAATATTATGATAACTCCCAGGGTGTACCCCACCTAGTGCCCCATGTCCACTGAAATTGTATTTTTTATTGCTTCACCATTAGTTATTAGATCTTGGCTATGAATGTATTTATGCATGTGATTGCATGTGATTGCCAGCAGCAGAGGTTCTGTTACAGAAGCAGTAATGGTTCAAGACCTCGCAGAACTACTGGCTATGGATTTTTTTTCTCCATATGTTCTGCTAGAGTTTCATTCTGCGGTTCGCAGCGCTGATTTACTGTACTGTAGACCAGAAGTTGATTGTCATTTGTGACGGAAGAAATCAAACCGGTCTTCTCTTCTCAGCTGTCTGTTCTTGTTTTTAAAATAGCTCTTCAGTTTTTCTTTTCTCTGACTCTCTGATCTGTTGTTTTATACTGTCTCATTTGCTGATATGATTTATTTGGGCTCCAGTGACGAATACGCAAATGCAAATCTATCCCTTTATCACACACGACATAAACGGCTTACATGGCAGATGTGCCACCGTATCACACTCGATGGCAGGATGAGCTGCGTGACAAAGATCTGGGTCTGTTTGGAGCGCAGCGTTTGGCAGAGTCGACCAGACACTAGTCGACTAGTTTAAGAGTTAAATCGCGGCGTAGGATTGAACAGGTTCCAGCATCCGAGAGGGTTTGCACCGACTGTCACAGAAACAGACAGGCCTGATTTTTTACGACACATTTTACAGGCTACAACATTCCACCGGAACGTTACAATGTATAATTTGTGTCTCAGTAGTTCAGTCCGTCTTAAATACACTGGTTTTTTTATGGACTGGTGCCCTCTAGCATCTCTGCAGTATTAACCACAGCTTGTGAGAATCTTTGAGCTTTTGCATCTTCTTGTCAAATCCATAAATAACGGCAAGTGAATATACAATTATATTAGACACACATTGTTGATAATCAGTATTTACTAAGCATGTTATTTGTAGCCTGTAAAAGTCATGACAGAACATGTCTGACTTATTGCTTGAGAGTGAATGAATTGAGATTTGCTCTAAATAGCACGTCAAGTTTGTGATTCTGCAAGTGTGTGTGTGTGTGTGTGTGTGTCTATATCATCAATCAATCTGTGCTGAGAAAAATGATACAAACCACAATAAATGTTATTGACTGTCAAACACAGGCATCGGTTAATGTGATTAAGATGTTATTATGATAATACAATAGTCCTCGATTCTGATTGGTCAGAAAGTTCGGATGAATGATCTGTAGACCCCTTAAAGCTCAGAGCATTTTAGACTTTTATTTGTTTTTTAAATAAACACATCTAGGGCACGGGGTAGAGTGACAAATCCTTCTTTTTTCAGCACAAAATAGGGAATATGATGAAGTGAGTTTTATTTAATTTTAACCAACTACCCAAACATGAATGAGCAAAAAAAAAAAAAAAAAAAAGTCATATACTGTAGGCAAAATAAAATTGCAGATTCATAAAATCACGTTTTTATTGTTGTTCTCTGTTGTTTCTATGACCAAAATAATAATAATAATAATAATAATTATTATTATTATTATTATATACTCATTTTGAGGCTTCTACTTTTTTGTGACATCATTCCCATATTCCAGTAGTGGTAAAATTTGCACGTTTTTAAAAGTAAAGATTTTTGTTCTGCGCGACGTATCCGAAAACCCAAATACACAGTCTGAACCTCCCTCTTAACACACACCCGCAAGGCTTCCATATAAGCATATATACTGTTTTTAACCATCATTGATGCAGTGTTGCCACCACAGATCTGCTCTATGGTGAGTTTATTATTATTTTTTTATTACATTGTTATTCCACTAGACAGTTTATGGAAGGAGTCTCCAGTGTCAGTGGACAGTGGACACTTTGTATTTTACATTTGATAAGCTGACAACATGACAAACCTGTATGCATAAACATTTAAACAGTATGGTTTGATTGGCAATTTTTTTTTATTAAAAAGATGGTAAATTGCTGTGATGTAAGGGGAATAAAACACATGAGGAAGTCCTATTATAGGAAAATAATCTAAAATGCTTAAAATGAAATTATTTTTTTTTGACGGAAACAAAAAAGTGCCTTAGGATTGGGAAACTGCATTACACACCAATGAGATGATAATAAATCAACAAATATACATCTGCACTTATTTAATCCTTACATGAAAACAGCAGCCATCCCATAATAAGCAAGATGCAGCCCAAGCCCAAAGTACAGCTTTGTTAGTTGCCATGGTTATCTAGCAACATGCTTCCAAAGTAAGTAAAATATGTTCACACACACACACACACACACACTGGGCTGTAATTAAATCTTAGCTGATAAATTAGCACGGATTTGAAAAGCTAACTAAAGAGGACATATTATATATATATATATAAAAGTCCTGCAAAATTTAGTAAATACAGGTATATTTATAATAATTACATGTCCAGTCACATCAACTGTCAGAATAAAGAGTCACACCAAAATGAATTTCAGAAATCTTTAATGAATTTGTATTTCCTTTTCCTTCTTCCTCCCTTTCATCATGAAGATCTTTGGATTCTATTATTATTATTATTCCGCAGCACACAGGCTGAAATCAGGAATGAAGAGGCCCCACAATTCCATTTCCGAGTGATTTCGGCGCTGTATTTGCATACCGGCGACAGTCTTAAGCTGTATTACATGCCGGGGGAAAGTGTTGGAGGAAAAGCGGCTATACATCCAAAGTGATGAAGTGTTTAAAAATGTGTGAGAAGCAGACTCATGGCAGCGTGCGCGCCGTGGGATCATTAAGTCAGCTCGGCTTCAAAGTGCAATCGCAGGCCTGAGAAAGCCTATTACCAGCCACGGCAAAGCTGAACACTCCACTAAACGCCACGCCGCTTTCATGTCTCCTTTCACCGATAACGCCGTATCCGTTTAAGATGTAAACAGCCCCTATTGAGCGAATAAATTAAATAAACACGTCGCATAAATATAAACAGACGTTTCCGGAGGTAATCACATAAACAGAGAATAGACACCCACATGGAAAGCTGTGAGGAATCGCTGACAGAGGATGTCTTTCTGGTTCTTTTTTTTTTACTTTAAACTACTTGCAAATATTTATATGTGAGCTAAATTTTGCTAATAGAAACTTCTTAAAAAGACTTAGGATTTCCTGTTATACAGTGAAGGAGATGAGATAAAACATATACTGTAAGTGTTCATAGCTCAGGTTATTTTTTAACAATTTAATTTCAGTAAATTAGTAATTTTTTCTTTTGCATTTTTTATTTTATCAGTAAATCAACAAGAAATGTATGTGTTTGTTCAGAATTCATAAGAGAGAATAAAAAACAGGCTGGTAAGAGAAAGACTGTTAAAGAAAGTTGCTGTAAAAGGTTTTGCACATTTTTTTTATGTAACTCTAAATGGTTAAAAGGTATTTTTTCTTCCTGAGTAGATACAAACGTTTGCAAAACGGAGAAAAAAATGAGTTTTCACAGAAAAGTAATCGTCTTTGAGGTTATTTGAGTTTTTATTTTTTATTTTTTATATTTATTTTGTTTTAATTATGATGTTTTATTAATGATCTCAGATGCACAGATTTAGAGCCAAACACAAGTTCATCTGATGAATCTGAAAGAAAAATCTTAAAATCTGTGCATCTAAACATTACTTAAAATTAACATTAAGTTGTCAATATAAAACTTTGCATTATGAAATGAAGTATTATGTTTTATGCTAGGTTAGACACTTAAAATTAACCTTAATATTAATTTTTTAAATTCTAATAAAAAAAGCAAAGCAGAGAAATCAGTCATGTTGCTGATAAGTAATTTATCACCGATTGTTGTAGTCATTTTGTTTCATCATTAATATTTTTAAAATATATATTTATTTTATTATTCTTATAGCTTTTGTACCTCATTAGACCATAATTTGTCTTAGAATTTGGATTTTTTTTTTTAAAAGAAGGCAAATAATTCATTTATTTATACACCAGTCCTTTTTTCATCAGAAACCTGAAGCTGGACAGAACATGAAAAAGAAAAAAATATATATTAATAAAAAAATGTGACACAGTTGACAATGCAGATGATGATGCTGATGATGATGTCTGTCCATCCAAATCATACAGTGTAAATGTTAAACATGAAGAATGTCAGGTTCCTGAATATAAGAGATGGAGAGATATTCCACGTATTGGCAGCGTTTAGCTAAAGTGATGACCTTTACAAGCACCGGGCGCCGAAGTTCACAAGCCTGGGGCTCAACAGGGGTGTGTTGGGCTGATAAGAGTCAACTCGACCTTTTTTTCACATCACACACCCTTTCACATGGAGGTGTTATGGGATATCTGAGGAGTGCTTCCATTATGTGCGAGCATTCTTCCTTTGCTGTCATAAAAATTATAGTATATACTGTAAATCAATGTTCCTGAATATACTGGCGGATAAAACAACCCGGTGGAACAAAATTCAAGGAATGGATATAACGTTCAATTTTCATTTTAACCACATACACCTGTAATGACTAATATGTACAGGACTCAGGTCTCATTCACCAAAATCTAAATCAGCACAAGTTAATTAGCAAAGTGTTTCTAAATGTTGGTAATGAACTCGTCTCCTGGGTAAAATATCAGAACGGATCACATCTGTCTTTTCCAAATTAACCACCGCTAACATGCTAATTAAGCTGTAATGTTATGCTAATGCTGAAGTGCATGTATGTGAACATTAACTTTGCATTCTTTTACTGAACTTATTTCGGATCTGAAACAATGCCTGATGTGAAGTAACCCTGAAAATCCCTTAAAAAAAGAACATTTTAGTCATTTTTTTTTATTTTAATAAATTTTTAGGCAACATGAACTGAATTTTAGTTTATTATCACCATCTATACAAAAATGACTCAGCAGAAAATTTAAAAAGGGTCACACAGGCAAAAAGATATGATATCTGAAACCTCCATATATACTGTCTATAAATTTAAAAACTTTTGCTATGTTGCAAAGGCATTGTTATATTGTTGCTGGGACGTAGTTTTAAGGGGTTTTAAAATGGTGTTTAGAAATAAATAAATAAATAAATATATATATATATATATATATATATATATATATAAAGGTAATTGTTGTTGTTACTTATAACTTTTTCTGATTATATTTAATGTATTTTTTTATAGTGTAAAACTATTGTAAAAATCATTAAGATTACATTATGTAATTGATGGTTCAAGTTTAAAACTTTTTTTTGCCCTGGTTGATTAGTTTTGTTCTGGATTCTTTTAGAATTTTTTCCTATTAAATTATCTTGTTTTGTGTTAGATATGCTATAAGATAAAGCTAAGTTCATTTAAACAGTGTTTAATTATGCCTTAGAAAAATCTTATACAACAGAATTCCGCCTGGTCAAGCAGACTATATTGTGTTTTCGCATCGTTTTGCAAATCAATTTAAACATCTCAAACTCTATTATGTTTTTTTTTTTGCATTGGACAAACATTTAAACCTGCGTCATTGCTAAAAACAGAGCGAGGCGTCATTGTGCCGCTCTTCTGCCCTGCAGGATGTTACGACTATTAGCACTGTAGCAGTAAAAGTCCACTCGGTGCAGGTGTCCCAGGGGTCTGAGCACTGAGGGGTCAGCGAGCCGGAGCTTTGCTTTACTGTCACCATCACTCTTCTATAAGACGTGTTAAAGGAGGGGGGGAAAAAAAGGCCCTCGTTCCTATCTGAGCAGACGAACCCAAATGCGCTTACCAGATGTTCCTCCTGATGGATCTGTACTCTGGATTATGCGCTTTGCCTCTTGCTCTCTCGTCGTGGAGGCAGTTTGTAACCTGGACAGATGGGAAGTGACATCGCACGATGTCAGGAAACCATCGAACACGGGTTAATTATAATCAGGTGCTATGAATTTTGGTCTCAGGGCTACACAAAAGGGCATCTTCGGTTGGAAAATGTGATATTGTCAAAGTTTTTTTTTTTTTTTTTTTTTAATAAAAGGTTATGTAGATGACATTTGGACATTTGTGATTGACAAAGTGACCTTTGGTCCTGTAAAAAAAAAAAAAAACAGATAAAAAGCATCCAAAGGTAACAGAATTGTTCATATTAAAAGCTGAAAACCAAAACTGAGTTTTTTTTTTTTTTTTTTGTACGGATGGACATTTTTGCCGCCACGCTTGCAGATTCATGAGTGTGTGCGATCACGAATGCGGACGTGAGGATCGTAGCGCGAGGAGTCAACAGTGGTTAAGGTCACATGATGACAGAATCCATTTGAATTACTTTCAAACATTCGGCGCTCGCTGTCAAACCAATTCGGTGCGAACGCCTCTTTCTGTAAACGCTTCACGTGGAGGCTTTGTGAACAGAAAAGGCAAGGAAATGATTAAATATTTTAATATTTCACTAATCATTTAATTATTCCACCCACTCAGTGAGCGGATTAGAACGATTCTGACAGCGAACGTATCGCAGAAGCACTTACGGGCGTAAAAGACAAAAAAGCGGTATACGAGCGAGCGAGTGCTTGGCTGAGTGGTGCAGCGGGTCGATGCTGAACGGCTAATCCGTGCAACGTGTAGGCAGTGTGATTAACGTTCCTACAGCTGACACCAGGAGGAAAAAAATAAATAAAATAAAAAAGCAAAAAAAAAATAAAACAAGACAAATTGCTTTGAAACTGTGAATACTGGAGGCATGGGAAACTATGAAACTATGAATAATTGGCAGAGAATGATGTGCTAGCTTGGATTAGCAACTCAAATGCAGTTTAGGACTAATTGTGTTAAGTGAAAATAAACTGGCACTTTTGTTCCCGGGATAATTAGGCTTTTAATGTTTGCTGGAGTGATTGTGGTTCTTTCTTTTTTTTTTTTTTTTTCAAGTGAGCCCTCTAGCTTTCCCAAAGGGAAGCGAACACTGTGTGTGTGTCTGTGTCTGTATCTGTGTGTCTGTGTGTGTAAGAAGGAGGCTAGAGGAAGACAGCTGAAGGACTTTTATTAGTGTGAAACTCTTTGTAGTGAAGAATAAGCCACGTACGCTTTCAATTTGTTAATTGCGTCGCTCGTTTGCGGACGATTTTTAAATTTAAAGGTAGTAAAAATTTGAGCATTGTTTTCCCAAATTTTACGATTTAACCATAAGAGCAGATTTTATATATTGTTTATGTTTTATCATGAATGCACTAGCTCGGCTCTAGCCTTGGAAAAAAAAAGCATGACTAGTTAATTAGACATGTGAGGCACCATCGTTGACCATTTCTTATTTTAAGAAATTATACATTTAATTGTTTTATTTTCTGACCTTTCGAGAAACATTTTCTCATTTTTGCAAAGTATGGAAATGTTTTTGTGCTGACAAGCTGCATTTTGCTCCTAGAAATGCAGCAGCAAAAATGTTTAAAATGTTGTAAAGAGAACATTAAGGATTGTGTT
>JAQMYJ010000039.1:31680140-31692916 GCA_030014305.1 Clarias laeviceps
TTTTAATGAATTTTTTTATATCAAAAATATGAAACAACACTGAAATATCTCTACAGTTAAAGGTTTGAAAATGTATTACTTTATACATAAAATGACATAACTGTTATCTAATTATTTAAATATCTAAAGTATTATTTGTATATACATTAACTACTATAAACTACTTTATTTAATCTGGAAACTGAGTCATGTCAACTGGACTTCTTCTCAGTTTAGTAGAAACGTTTCATTACTCATCCAAGGAGCTTCTTCAGCATGTTCAGTACTTTATATAATATTAATTTTCACAAATATAAATATTTCATATTGATATGAATAATTACAGAGTGGAAATTTACTTTATATGTATAAATTATTACTGTATACTGTTTATACTTATACTAGACTGTATATATTTTCCTTCATTAAAAATAATGGCCCCCCCCCCCCCCCACACACACACACCCTTTTGTCTGGATTTTTTAGCCCGGAAAAGTGACGGAACAAAAAAATCTCACATTACATGTAACTCATTGATGGATTTCTAGAAATATGGGTTCTGTCTCCTCATTTGTGTTAAAACATCAAAAGGATCATGAATGTACGTGTGCGTGTGTCATACATTAATAAAATAATTTTTATACTGTCAGTGATGTTTACAGTTTTTTACTGTACACGACTGAGAGCATTTTCTCTTCACTTTTGCCTCGTGCCCTTTTCTCAGACCTGAATTAGAGAGAGAGTGTGTGTGTGTGTGTGTGTGAGAGAGAGAGAAGCCACACTTAGCCTGACTAACCACAGTCCTCCAGATGAGAAGGGACTCCTGCAGGCCAGATTAAAGCGGAGGTAAAATTATATTTCTGTCCTTTCACTTTGTTTCTCACTCTCTTTTCTTCCTCGTCTTTCCAACCTGACACCCCCGGCCCTGTCCCCTCGCTCTCTCTCACACGCTCTCTCACACTCTTTCTCGCCATTCTCGACCTTAAACTCAGGTGTTATCTTTCAAGCGGGGGGTCTCAGAAGGCTTAGGGATTCGGTGATGCAATGAACGACGGCCAGACTCCGAGCACGAGTTTAAAGTGGAGGCGCATTCGCCTGGAGAGAAACTTCTAAAGAGCCTCCAAGGTCAGACCGTGTGGGAACGGAACGAGAAGGAAGCAGAGAGCGTATCAAAGGCCGCTTGCTCCCCTCCTCCTCCTCCTCATCAAGGCCACATTCAAACTTTCTTTGAGTGAACGGTATCACGGGCGCACGCTATCGCATGTCCTCCCAGTGCTGATGGAAGCCCGGTAATGTATATCAGACATAATTGGCGTCTTAAAAGCATTTATGTCCATGTCCTGTTTGATTCCTTTTCCCCTTTTATTTTGGGAAAGTCTGTAATAGATGAATAAATAGATGTAAATATTTTTCACTGGACTAGTTTTGATCATCATTTACCTGAAGTGAAAATAATAAAAATGTGTAGAATTTACAAGGAATTTAATAATAAAAGTGCTTACATTTTTTTTGTCTGTCTTTCTCTTTTGTTTCAGAAAAAAAAAAAAACATTTAAAGTTCTACCAGGTAATTTTCATCCTATGATCTTACAAACAATTCATTACTTAAAATGATTACATTTTTAAATTCTTACATATTATTCTATTTATTTTAATTATATACATATTTAATATGTATGACCAGTTAAGTACAACAAAACGGTAATAATAATCTGTCTCCAATCCAGGGATATCATTATTTCTTTGAAATAAAATGTAACTAATTATTTAATTACATAGATAATTGTAAAATATTATTATTATTATTATTATTATTATTATTATTAACATCCATATTTAATAAATGTTGATAAAATATCCACTTTGCTATCCACTAACTACATATGAAACCTTTTTTCATCTACAAAAAAGGTGTGTGTGTGTGTGTGTGTGTTCCTTTCATTTCTATACAAATGTGTGTGTGTATTCCCTTCACTTCTATACAAATTCCCAAAGATTCAAGGATTTCAACAAATTTTCTGACTTTTTTTTAATTTATTCTTTATGTTTCATTTCTTTCTTAATACTTATACTCTTCTCTAATCATACTTAAACAAAGAATAAATAATTAAAGTTATAAACATATTCATATACACATAAAGTGAGTCAAATTGAATAATTGCAGTCGATAATTCAAAAAGAATTTTTTTGACATTTATTTAGAAGATATTTATTCATTTATTATATTATATTATATTATATTATATTATATTATATTTAAATACTGTAATTGTTTAAAACGTTCACAGGAACAACAACAAATTTACAAAAAGTAAAAAAAATATATATTTCTAGGGATGTACCATAATTAGAAATGAAAATATTTATTTATTTATTTATTTATTAAATTATTTATACAGAACTCTACTGTAGGTTCTAAACAGTCACACACTAATATACCTTTTCAGTGCAATGACGCTCCGCCTAGCTGCTGCCAGCACGCTGTAGGCTTTCAGGACGATCAGAGGCCTTGTGCTTCAGTGCATGTTTTGTGAAGTGTGAATCACATTCTCTTTGCTAAACGAGTCAGAACGAATCAAATTTCACAGCATATGTCTCACATACGACTCAGATGTGAGCTCGGGCTCCTTTCAGCAGCCGATCCTGCTTCAGTCCCTCGATCTGTAGCCGAGGACAGCGACAGAGGCGGGAAGAGACAGGGGACACGGAAAAGGGACGCCCGTGTGATTTAAACCCAAGCCATGCTGCGTGCTATTTGCACATCAGCAGCTCAGTCTATTACATCTACATCCAGAGCAGAGGAAGCCTGGCTCCTGCGTGTTTACCCTCCGCTCCGGCATGCTGATGGAGTGATTTTGGAGGAAGAAAAAATCGCACATTCCGGCCGGCACGGGATGACATTGGTTATTTGGAAGCAGATGAAAGGTCAAATAAGTGATGGAGGTGGATTTATAGACGGCCATATCTGTCCATATCGGCCTGGCACTTAGAATAATCTCAACAAAGCAAATGTTTGATCTGTTTTTTTTTTTTCCATGCTGTGTAGCAGATTCTCTTTTTTTTCCCACTAAAATGTATTTGATCACTTACAGCGAGTGGACTCTGTAGATTGGGGATGTGTATTCGTGTATGTGTGTGTGTGTATGAGGGAGAGTGTTTATATTCAGTATTGCCCTGAGGAGGCTGAACTCTCGGTGGCTTAGTGCTGAGGAATGAACCCTTGATGAACCTTGAGCAGGTGGGAGAAAAAAAAAATCTCTCCTCCATTAACTCAATTCTGTCTTGTTAGTTTTTAAGATGGGACGCAACATCAGACATTTTATTCAACTATTTTTTTTAAAGATGCTGTCACTTTAAAAAAATTTTTTTTTTTACCTTAATACATGTTGCAAATTCCATTTTCAATACATTTTATTAATTGAGTTATTTTCGTTTCCTAATAAATTTTGTGGTTTATAAAAGTTTGTCTTGTTTTTATTCTTTATTTGATCTATTTTATTCCTGTTGTTTATCACTGCCACCATTCGCAGCGCAGGTCATTTTCCACATGTGTTACGTGTTTCTTGTCCATGTTCTCTACACGGTGAAGTCGCAAGTTCAAGTCTGTTGTGTTTCTGCCCTTTTGCTACTGCAAGCTTAGAATTTCCTTCAGAATCAATAAAATATCTATCTATCTATCTATCTATCTATCTATCTATCTATCTATCTATCTATCTATCTATCTATCTATCTATATTCACTGTTCTTAATATAAGTAAGTACAATACTCACTCTCTCACTCATCATCTTCTATACAGCTTTATCCTGTATTCAGGGTCACGGGGACCTGCTGCAAAGAATTGCAATAAACTTTTTTTCCCCCTCACAGCAGAATTCTCTTAACTTCTAACAACATTCTCAACAATATTTTGATTTGAAATGTAAAATAGTTATTCTATTTTAAAATCTAATTTAACTTTGTTTAAATTTAACAGTGGGCCGTTACAACTTTTTGCAGAACAAGACTAATTAAAATTATTTAAAACAAACAAACATACAAAAAAACAAGAAAAATAAATGAAAATATAACATAATTTAAAGAGCTCCTGTTTTTTTTCTGCATTTTTTTCTTTTTAAATTATTTTTTAAATATGTAGGTGGTTATCTTTAACCTCTTTAAAAACTTGTTCGTTGTTCTGAACTTCATTTTTAAACATAATTTTTAAAAATAAAAATCCCATAGACTACATTTAACATTATCTGAGTGTAGTAACTGTAGAGTCATAGAAACTGTTACTGAATCAGGAAGTCCTGGACCCTTAGGGTTCCCCGGACCCCATTGTCAGGCCCACGACTTTAGACGATATTTTAAACGGTTTAATTTATCTCTGCGTCTCTCTACGTTTTCCGTCCTGTAAACTCGGGATAACTCCTGAACTTCTTTTAGAATTGTACACAATCACTATTAGGTCAAGTTGTTTCTATTATTTGTATGTAAAAAATTTGTAGAATATTTAATTTTCCAAGCATTTTAGAAATGTTTTTTATCTTTTGAAAAACAACAACAAAAAAGGAGAAACTCTACATTTAAGAATATAATATAAAATTTCCTGTCTATTTCATTTGCTCATGATTTAACTTATACTTTTTATATTTTGTACTAGTTTAAACACATGGTGCTTAGTCTTCAAATGTGCATTTTAACTCACTCAATTTTATGATTATGATGATTACTGTATATGCCAGTTTATTGGATGGATTCGATCATCTAGTAATAAACTTGTAATAACATTTTAATAGCAATGACAATTTACTTTCTTAATTTCAACGTCATACGTGTCACGGTGAGTTTTGTTTCATTTCAAATACAGTATACTTTGTATATAAAACATTTTTTGACACATTATGTATTAAAATGCTATGGTTACATTTTCATACAGCTAAAATGGTTACAGCTGCAGAGTTGGAGCTTAAAAATATGGAAATCAGTTCAATATAATACAAGTACAAGAATAAGAAGTTGCACAATGTGAGATGGAGAAAAAGCAAAATGTGCAATGGCACGATTAAGACATTAGAAGCTTTTTACAATGTTTTATTATTGTTTTATTGCTTCTACGGTATAACATCCAAAAAAAAAAAAAATTTTTTTTTTATAGTGCACCGTTCCAAACTGGCATGTTTAAAAACAGCTATTAAAAAAACATCACACTGACACTTTCAGTTCGTGGAATATGAACCTGTAAGTCAGATACATTAAAGCACGAAACTGCTCTTAACTCTCCTGATTGCTGCGTCTACCTTTACACACACACACACACACAGAACACAGTGTGGAAAGCCCACATTAGCAGTTCAGCGGAGGGTGTAATGGAGTCTCTTCATGGTTATCATACACCATCTAGTGGTTAGTGAGGGTTAGAAGGGTTCAGATCAGAGCAGGAGAGACTCTGTAAAGTGTTTAAAGACTTTTAAGTCTGTAGATTTATTGATAACTGCTCTTTAAATGACTATTTCCTCCCAAAGGTGTATGTCGATTTAGAAAAATCAAGCTAATCATGTGACCTTAGGACAGATCTGTATCTGTGTTTCTGGTGTAGCCTCTGAAATGTGCATTCTGTCCACAACTATTTCTATTAATACTGTAATTTAAAATAATAACTTAAAAAGTTAGTATTAATTCTATGGAAATGACTTTGTTCAAAGGAAGAAGAAGAAGAAAACAAACCACTATAGATTCTATCATTATAAAGTTTGTAAGAATCTTTGTGCTTCAAAATCGTTCATTTCTGTTTTAAAACATATCTGAAATATTAAAGTATCTAAAACAACATTCTGGTGAGATATTTTTAAATGCAACTTTACATCTACAAACAAAAAGCTTCAATAGCTTTTGCTGACTCGTCCTGAGATCGTTCTGTACTGTAGACTCTCTTTAACATCCTGTCTAGAAAATGCGAGTCGGCTTCATCTCGAACCCTCAAGCTTTCTTTGAAACCTATTATGAGAACTTGGACTATAAAGGAACTGAGAACTATCTGATGAAAACTACGAGCTAAAATAAAGATCTGTCTCTACAATTCTGCTAAAGTGATGTTACAGAAGAACAATGTTTGGCCTCTGGAAGCCTTTGGGGAAAAGAAAAGCAACTTTGACAAACAAACAAGAAAATTAGGTCTTTTGTTTTACAAAAGTAAATATATTCTGAGGTTCTTTTATTTATTTTCACATGGTTTTAAGTACTGCACACAATCTTCCGACAGTGTTTGAAAATCAGTCTGCAAAAATTGCGCTGTTCAGTCTATTAAATTTTTTTTTTTTGCACTCATTTTTCATTTTTTAAAATTATTTTAATTAAAAAAATTAAATAAGTAGAAAAACAAAGACATTTGGAAAAAATAGGTTGAAGGACATTTTAGATTTATAAACAAACAAAAACAAACAAACAAACAAATAAATAACGATTTTAGAACTACACTTTTCAACTTCAAGTTTCAAGTTTTCTTTCTTTTAATTTCTCTTTCTTTTATTTTTTTAATACACAATTTTAATCCAGTGAAACAGACCAATCAGATGGTTTATTTCTATCTATCTATCTATCTATCTATCTATCTATCTATCACTTTAAATAACACTGTTGTTTATTCAATTACTTTGCTAAAAATACATTTGTGTTTTCTTTTGGAATCAAAAATAATTCTTCTTATTCTTCTTCATCTCCTCTTTCCTACTTTGCTTGTTGAAAAAAATAGCAATTAACTTCTTATCAAACTCCCTAAAAGAAATCTTTGAATGATGTACATGACAAAGTTTTGGAGTAAATGAAGCTCTGTGCTCTTGAACGCTCAGGAGTTCAGGGTTTGGAGCTCATGCACAGCAGCTTCGTGCTAAATCTGCATGTAACGATGTCGCAGCTCTTTCTCACACACTGACGCTGGAACGCAACGGCGGCTGTTGGGTAATTTATTCGCAGGTGGTACGGGCCACGTCGGATTTGAAGCGAGCAATTGAGGCCAATCAGCATAATTCTGCGCAGAGTTTCGCCCCCGAGGCTGGAAGTGGAACCTGGTGTGTGTTCACAGGGCCAGAGACGTGTTGAGATGCCATGAAGCTTCGCATTATGGACGTGGACACATGGGAACGTGTGAAAGCTTGGAATACACGCTTTCTCAATAGCACTGAAAAATGATCCCTGCTGAACTGCTTTTTGTGTGTGAGAGAGTGTGTGTGTGTGTGTGTGTGTGTGTGTGTTCTGAAGAATTTGCACAAAATCGATCTCAGATCTGGCTAAAAATGTCGGGATGTGTGCCATTGGGGGCTCCAGATGGGAGTGTTTAATTCACTTCTGGGGGCGATTTGCGTGTGTACACACACACACACACACACACACACACACAGTAAAACAGAATATCAGTCCTCCACCTGTTTCTTAACCTCCTCTGATCATGGCATTTTCTTGTGTGTGTGTGTGTGTGTGTGTGTGTGTGTGTGTATGTGTTCCTGGACATGTCAATGGACGTCTTAATATGTTGCATTATTTCTGTCAAGGAAACAGCTCTGAGAGTATTTATGTCTTTTATTTCTTCACTTCATGCTCTGATGTCTACCTCAAACTGTTTCCATGATGTATATTTATGTATATGTGTGATACACACACACACACACTGACATTTTTGTTCCATTACTGTGAAATAAATAAATAAATACAGTAAATAAATAAATAAATAAATAAGCTAGAATTCTAAAGCAAGCAACATCATCGTGATTTGTCACATTACACGAGTATGTATAAATGTTTATAACTAAAACCTCTGCCCCAAAAGTCCATCGTCTGTCATTTTATCCAAAAATGTACTGAGCGATACTTTAGGAAGCCATAAAATGTCTCTCTATGAAAGCGAAAATGTTTTCTGCTCATGAAATTTCAATGAAAAAGACACAATTTTGGTTTAAACTAAAATTTTAATTCCACTGATCAGTCAAACAGACTAATATCTATAAGAACTGAATAATAGGTATAACTTTATTAGATATATAGAAGATTTCGACCTCTGTAAAACAAAACAACAACAACAATAAAACATAATGTTAAGAACCTTTAAGAACCACCGGTCGGACACATCTATCTGATTTAAGACTTTTGTATAATTTAAAAACACTCAGAATTCAAGAATTTTATTCCAGTCCTTGAGACAATTACATTTATTTATTTATTTATTTATTTATTTATTTATTTTTGCAATATGCAACATCATGTAGGAAAGTCATGTCTTAACCATATTTGCATTAAAATGAACAAACATTTTGAACAAAAATTAAGAAAAGTAAGAAAGGCAAAGTAACATAAGGAAGGCATTTTTGACCAATTTTATACATGTGCACATTTTTCAACTCAGATTTCTTTTTTTTTTTTATTATTTTTTTACTAAAATATTAAAATACTAAAAACCAAGCTACAAACAAATGATTCTTTGTTAAACGTGCAGTCCTGTGAAGTGCCCTTATAATCTTTTGCATTGTTTCCTAATATAAAATAGGGTGCTAGCAGTATTTCATATCGCTCTGTTATGAAGCATCGCTAGACACTGACAAGGAAGTTGTTTCTGGCTTGTGATAAGTGAAACACAACTTTACGTTTAATGTATAATAAAGAAATAAATTAAAGTAGAAAAGTAGAAAAAGTGGACAAAAACAAAGCACAATACTTATAATATATAAAATATATAAAATATAAAAATAAAAGCTACACAATTACTTTAGACAAATAGCTTAAATTTTTTTTCTTTTATTTTAAATTTATTACATGGCGGTACGGTGGTGTACAGTGTTTAGCACTTGCACCTCCAGGGTCCGAGTTCGATTCCCGTCTCGTGGAGTGCATGTTCTCCTTGTGCTTGTTGGGTTTCCTCCCGGTACTCCGGTTTCCTCCCACAGTCTCAAATTGCCCATAGTGTGTGAATGAGTGTACCAGAGTGTACCCCGCCTCGTGCCCTAAGTCTCCTGGGATAGACTCCAGGTCCCCACGACCCTGAATACAGGATTAAGCGATATAGACTATGTGTGAGTGAGAGTGGATTTATTACAGTTCAGCACCTCATCAACTATTGTTTGTGATTTATTTTAATTTTTTTATTCTGTTTTATTTATTTATTTATTTATTTATTTATTTATATTTTTAAATATCATGCAGACTAACCTGAATGATCGTTTTTTTTTTTTTTTGTTTTTTTTTGCTTTGTTTCATTGTTTGTATCCTTCAAATGACATAACATTTCTAAAATTTATTTGGCTTTAGATGACCAATTTTAATTATAAATAAGTTTTTAAAAAGTGTTATAAATGATATTTTCAACATAAAACTAATCAAACCTGATTTTTTTCAACACACTTTAACTTGTTTTTTTTTTCCAGTATAGTAACTAATAACAGTAGTAATTATAAGTCAAAATATTCATAAATCATTATAAATCATTACTGGGTGATAAATCACATATGACTTTAACCTCAGCAGGTGGACCTAATGAAAACATACTAAAGACATTAAGTAGACAATAATAGGCTTAATAATCATAACAATCATGATGCAATGTCTCCAGCTTTAATTCACACTCAGACACTGAGCATGATGGGGGTCAAGTGATAGATATCTTTAAACTGGAGCGCCTCTTCAGATTAATGCACTTATTTATATTAATAAGATATAAATTCTGTAGTAACAACGTACAAATAGAGCTGTGCGATAGAACATAATTAGTTTTCTACAAAGAAATGTTTATTTTTTCTTAACATCTGAATGGGAATGAGTCTCCAGTGTCAGTCAGGGGTAAATCCACTGTAACGTTAAGGGATAATTCTGTTTATAGCTGCTTTAATTTAAGGATTGAGATATTAAGAAATGATCTGGGTTGAAAGGAATGTGTACGTCTACTTGAAACGTTAAGATGGTTTAGATGTTAGATGGAGAATAAGTGACTCCTCTATCATAATTCCAATCATTAAAGTCTCTCCATATATATAGCGATAATATTCTCCACACGCATCGCGACTGCCAAAGAGGTGATCAGAGGTGTCATTGATTCTGAGGCAAAGTCCTCATTAAGGCATAATCATCGTCTTTACCCAGGCATATTTTAACGTGAGGGGTTTCGACCATGTCTGTAGGAGCATCTCTTGCTGAATCTGATTACAGGGCACTCGTGCGACCGAGATGCCGGGCAACTGGTGATGCAATGCCCGAAGAGAAAGCCACCATTCATTAGACAGGTCTAATGCGATCGAAAGCACTTGTGCAAATAAACAGGCCGCTTCGAGTCGACGGGGAAGAATCCCACAGTCCGCAGGCCTGCACCAGGCGGTGACTAATTCGGCTCGACCCTTTTGTCGTATTAATCCCGTGCAGCGGCGTTCGGTGCTCCTTATAAATTGCATCTAATAGGCTTCAAATCAGGGCCTAATTAAAACTGCATTAGCTGTAATGAATCGGAAAAACGGAGAGCCCAATTTATTGAAAGCTGTGTTTAGACAAGAGGGCGCTTCGATAATACATGACGCAATCCCAGCTCTTCGGGATCATCTCCTCTTTCTAATGCAAACCTCCTGTGTGTGTGTGTGTGTGTGTGTGTGTGTGTGTGAGAGAGAGAGAGAGAGAGAGAAAATTTCTGAGAGAGAGAGAGAGAGAGAGTCTGACTAAGCATAAGTGTCATCTCCGTTCGGGCCCTAATCATTACAAGCTTTGTTAGAGGTTAACTTAGCAACATTAAGACATCTTTAGCATCAGGAAAACACAGATGGAGCGTGAGTGTGCCAATCAGCATCACAGGTGCTCATAATTGTCCGCCTAATTGCTTCATTATTCCTCGCAGGTCCCCGGTCTCGTCTCGGCATCTGCGGTTCCATCTCTTCGGCGTTCGGCGGATCCCTCGGCAGCGTCGATGAGATGCCTCTCCAGAGTTTAAACATGTATCTGCATGTTGCCCTTATTTCCCCCGAGGACCTCGCTTTTATTTATTCCTCTCGACTCGACGCAAATCAACTAGACTCTAAACCTCCCTCCGCCCCCAAAGCCGCGCCATACTTTTTTTAATGCGGAAATTCCCACGGTGCAGGGAATGATCACGACGCTTAGGCCAAATTTGTTGTCGGATATCTTATTAGGGAAAAATAGAGAGCGCTGAGTAGAAGAGAGGGGAAAATCCCACATCAATTATATCCGTTAAAAGTGCTGCGTGGTGTAGTGTGTGTGTGTGAATTAGGGCAGGCGACAGCTCATGGAAAAGACAAGAGCGTTCCCGGGAGAGTCCCTAAACAGACCGAAGGTGGCGGGGAATCACACGTCTCGAGTGGGTTCGGCTCAGCAGAGATGATGGAAAGAGAAGAGAAAAAATAAAATAACATTGTGATTTTTGGTCAGTGAAGCAGCTGACAGGTTGCGAGTGTGTGTGTTTGAACTGACTTTGGCATGTGTGTAGTAAAGCAGTCACTACTGAGTCTGGGTGGTGTTGAGTGCATTCAAATCAACAACTCATTTTCTTCCAGTAACATCGAACAGAGGAAATATGGATCAGCAATAAAATCCAGAAATTAAGAATAGAAATGGGGTAATTAAAATCTGTTATGTGGAAAGATGGTGTGCTGGACCAAAAAAGGATCAATAATAATAATAATAATAATAATAATAATAATAATAACTAGTGTTGGAATTTTCTTTTAGGGAAAATAGATGATTATTTTGTCTTATTCAGTTGTAATCACCAAAACCATGCTATTCTTCATTAGGCTTTTTACATGATAAAGTTAAAAACTATTTTGTGTGACAAAGGTCACAGTGTATAATAACGCTATGAATTGTTGTCTATGATAAAGTTATGAACCGTTCTGTATGAAAAAGTTACATACATTTATGAACCCTTGTAAATAATTGAAGAACGGGCTGCTGGTATGATAAAGTTATGAACCGTTGCATCAGATAAAGTTATGAACCGCCTTGTATAATAAGGTCATGAACTGATGTTTCTGAGAAAGTTAAGAACTGTTAGCATACCTTTAAGTTACAAACCGTTTGTGTACGACAAGGTTATTAACCATTGTACACAATAAAGTTACGAATTGTAGTGTTCGATACATTTACGAACCATTATGTAGAATAAATTACAGGGGTCACAGGTAGCTCAGTGGTTAAGGTGCTGGACTCTGGTTTGGAAGGTCCCACGTTCAAACCCCAGCACAATCAAGTTGCCACTGTTGGGCCCTTGAGCAAGGACCTTAACCCTCAATTGCTCAGATGTAAAAATGAGATAAAATGTAAGTCGCTCTGGATAAGGAAGTCTGCCAAATGCTCAAACGCAAATGTGTAGTTACAAACCACTGTGTAAAATAAATTTACAAACTATTGTGTACAGTAAAGTTATAAAGCACTGTGTACGATAAAGTTACGAACCATTGTACACAACAAAGTTACAAACTGTTGTGTACAATAAATTTACAAATCATTGTGCATGATAGTTATGAACTGTTTTGTATGATAAAGTTACGAACCACTGTACACGATGAAGTTATGAACTGCCTTGTACAATAAAATTTTGAACCGCTGCATAGGAGAAGGTTATGAACTGTTGTTTTTGAGAAAGTTATGAACCGTTAGCATACCATAAATTTGCGAAACGTTCTGTATGATAAAGTTATGAACCGTTAGCATACCATTAAGTTACGAAACGTTCGGTATGATAAAGTTATGAACCGTTAACATACCATAAAGTTACGAAACGTTCTGTATGATAAAGTTATGAACCGTTAGCATACCATAAAGTTGCGAAACGTTCT
>JAQMYJ010000039.1:31700670-31736803 GCA_030014305.1 Clarias laeviceps
TATTTATACACATGATGCTTTCATTCTATATAGCATAATTTACGTATAATTTATATATAATCCTGCAAATTTGAAATGAACCGCACCATAATTATTTACTAATTTAAAATGACAAAATAACAAATACTTAATTACAAATTACTTAATCATGAGACTAAAACACACTAATAAGGAACAGATGTCAGTTTTTACATCATTTCATGTCTCTTTTTTTCTATATTTCTAAATAACATGAATGAGTTCTACAATTTTCTCTGTAATTCCATACTAGCCTTTTTTATTTGTATTTTTGTTTTCTTTAAAATTAAAATCAAGAACGATTCAGGAAGAAAAATGTTTGGAGGGTGTGATTTCTAAGTACTGTATGGGCAGTAGGGTGATTTTTTTTGTGATTTTTTTTTCACTGAGAAAATGTGCAAAGTGAATTTTACCATAAAATATACCTACTTAAAACAATTCAACAATTAATTAAATTAGAAAATAAAACAATACTATTATTAGAGTGTGTATACCTTACCAGTCAAAAGTTTGGACACACCTTCTTTTTGTTTAGTGAATTATTTTCCACATTCTAGAACAATACTGGAGATTTCAAACCTATAAAATAACACATTAGTAATTAAGGAATAATAATAAAAAAAAACTGAGTTGTTATTTTAAAACATGAAGGTCAGATGTTCTGGAATAGTTCTTGCAAGAACCGTATAAGTGCATTTGCAAAACCCATCAAGCTCCATGATGAAATTGGCTCTCATGAAGACTTTCACAGGAAAGCAAGACCAGAACCTACATCTGCTGCAGAGAAGAAGTTCATTTAGAGTCACCAGCCGCAGAAATCACCAATTAACAAACGGCACCTCAGATTAGAGCCGTTATGAAGACTTTACAGAGCAGAAGTAGCAGAAACATCTCTATATCGACTGTTCAAAAGAGCAATATACACATACACACGCACACATCCTTTTTTAATTTTCTGTTTTGTATAAGAACATAATACAAATCCTACAATTGTAGTCATTACTCTGCCATTATTTATTTTACAAAAATGTGGGCAATACTAAGTAACCCCTTATATAGTAAGGGTAAATTGCAGCCAGATTATGCTAATCATCAGCCCTTGATTAATAGATCATCAGCAGGTGTACAGACATCTATAAAAACAGTTTTGGCAGTTTGATCTGGAACATTCAGGTGTGTTAACACAATGCCAAGAAGGAAAGACATAAGTAATGATCTTAGAGAAGCAATTATTGCTACACATGAGTCTGGAAAGGGTTATAAAATCATTGCCAAACAATTTGGAGTTCAATGATCTACATTGAGAAAGATTATTCTGATTATTCAATATCAGTTTAAAGCATTCAAGACAGTTGCCAATCTTCCCAGGAGTGGACGTCCCAGCATCTGAACCAACAACAAGAATTCTGGAAAAATGTTCTCTGGACAGATGAGACCAAAGTGTTCAGTAGAAACACCTTGTACACACTGTCAAGCACGGTTGTGTAGGGGTGATGATTTGGGCTGGTTTTTGCAGCGAAAGGACCTGGGCACCGCACAGAGTCGACCATGAACTCCTCTGTATACCAGAGTATTCTAGAGGCAAATTCTAGTGGCTTCTGTCTGACAGCTAAAGCTTGGTTGAAATTGGGTCATGCAACAGGACGATAATCTGGGCCCGTATTCAGAAAGCTTCTTAGAATTCTCTCAGAGAGCTCCTATCTTAGCTTAAAAAGTCCTAGCTGGGAGTCCTAGACTAAAAGTGAAAAGTGAAACTTCTCAGAGCAACTCTGAGGAAGGAAAGTACAAAAACCTTTATCTTAATGAGGAGGTGTGATCGACCCCGTTGCTACGGATGATGCAATTCAAGGACAGTGATTGGTTGATAAAAATAACCTTTGACCTCTGTAAAGGTCTGGAAATGCACTCTTTGTGGAAATAGAATATATGATAATAGAACAGACAGTGAAATCATAATGTTTGTGTATGAAGAAATTGTATAATCATGACTACAGGCTAATTATGCAAAGTTTCTGTTATAGGCTAAACATCTAAAGGATAATTAAAACAGACAAATGTTGAAAATGTGTCTACTTTTAAAGCAACTAATTTCCACACAGTTACTATATTTAAGTTCTTACATTTATTTAGCGTACTGATTTTATTACTTGTAATCTATTTTAGATTGATGGGAGCAAAATGGCTCAGCTTTCACCAATTCACATGATTGCAGGACTGTCTATTTAAGTTGCACTTTTGGATGGTATGAAGCCAACAATCCAAGAGAGATGGAAGGAAGTAAAAGAACAAGAAAACCAGATTGGACAGAAGAGCGGTGTTTACTTTTAGCTTTATGTTCAGTGTTTGGAGAATATTTATTCTTTCCACCATTTTGTCCTCTGCTATAGAAACTTTTAAGCCTCTTAAAAGTCCTCCTCTCTACTCTTAACAATATTTAGCTTAGGAGCTGTTTTTAGGGCTAAGATGTTTTGTGAATAATATTTATCTTTACTAAGATTTAATCCTAAATTTAAGGGGAAATTTTAAGAAAATTTCATAATTCTAAGAATTTTCTTAGAATTCCATCACTAGGAGCAACTTTTATGCTTAAGAAGCTGTGTGAATACGGGCCCAGAAGCATACCACTAAATCTATTTCAGAATGTCTGAAAAATAAAAGCATCAAGGTTTTGTAGTGGCCTAGTCAAAGTCCAGACCTCAACCCAATTGAAATGCTGTGGCAGGACTTTAAGAGAGCTGTGCGTATGCGAATTAATGAAAACCTTGATGAACTGACAATGTTGTAAAGAAGAATGGGCTGAAATTCCTCTACAATGATGTGAAAGACTGATATCTTACAGTCAGTTATTGCTGCTAAAAGTGCATATAAAAACTACTGAATTATTTTTCTTATTTATTGTTCTTTTGCTTCATTTTTGTTAAATAAATAATGGCACAGTGGAAAAAATATGATCAGATAAGTTTTTGAAAAAATTTAAAATGTTTTTGCAAACAATTAAAAGAGGGGGTACTAACTTTTGAACAGAGATAGATAGATAGATAGATAGATAAATAGTGATCAAATGTACAATATTTATGCGATGCTTTATAATTATTATTATTATTATTAAAATAATAAACAAGAATAAAGAAAAAAATATTAAAAAATATTTCGTGAAGTATTTATTTACTTATAATCTACAATAATAAATAAATAAATATTTGATTAATTATGTATGTACATAGTAAGAATGTATCAGATGGAATCCCATCCTCGGGGTGAATCTTTATGACTCAGGTTCTGTACTATTGAAGGTTATGAGCTCAAGTCCCAGATGTAAAATTGAAAATATTATAAAACATAAGTGGTAAAATTCAGTCAGCTTCCTGTGGGTTTTAAATCAAAGACTCCATTTATAGTCTTTTTTTTTTTTACAACTTAAAAAAAATATTAAAATACTGCACATTTGAAACTGTTTAGCATCCTGAGTGTTTTATTCCAGCGGTATTAGTTTCTGTTTCTGACTGAATGGAGTACTGGAGTTCTATCAAACCTGGCATTAACATATTTCAAAGGCAAAGCTGTTAAAATAAAGGAAAGTCACAAAAACAGGATTAATGAAACAGCTTAAAACACTTTACCAGCATGTAATCATGCGCTGACCCACTTAGCTCTGTGTAATGTTTTTTCTGGCATCAGGATCGTTTTTTTTTTTTTTTTTTTATGATGCAATGCTCTATGTGCAAAATACGATCAAGGATTCATTACACTGAATGTGTGTATTTGTGCTGTGTGTTTGGTTTGCCGTAAAATGATCATTTGATGGTCAAAATGGACAACGAGTCATTTTAGGGGATGCGTCGAATCCTGCTTAACAACGATGGAATCGATCAGGACGTCGCACTTTCCTGGAAAAGCGTCAATTCGCAAGGACAAAAACAAAGTTTTCCACAGGAACGTGCTTTTGATCTGCAGAAACCAGTTCCGTCGCTCATCAGTGGACGTTTAATAACATTTAGCTTGTGGAGGGAGCCGGGGGCCCTGGAGGGTCAGATGGACGCTACTCGAACATTCCAAACACTTGAGTCTAGGAGAGGAGGTGTGCTCAGAAGTGCCACCTGAAAGATTTCAATCCTGCACGCTTTGTACCGTCTCACTTTCCTCAAACGACTGAAGCAGAGAACCCTAATCCTGTCTTTGTCACCCAGGCTGCTTCAGGTGCTCTTAAGTTCGGATGTTTTCTGATGAACTCTTTCCGTTCGGAACGGCTATTCAGCTCTGAAAAGTCTGCTTGTGTTGTTTGAAAGCGTTTCTGATATGAATATTTATATGGGAAAAAAAAAGTGTGTTTTAGAACCATGTTATTTAGAAAATACGTTATTTGTTGTATTAATATCAATGGAAGGAGTCTTTAGTGTCAGCACTCTGTAACCATGGGAAAGCCTTCAGTGATAACACTATGTTTTACTTTAAACTTTAAATGTGACTATAAACAGATTTTTTTTTTAATTATGCCTTATTATCCTTAAATGCCAAAAATGTTAAAATAAATAATGAAACAGTGAAAAAAGTTATATGTAGTTGTTCGTCTGAGGTTGTATTGCCTAATTCAAAGCAATTGAAAGACGATGCAACCTACTGTAAATTACCTAAATTGCTAATTGCTGTGTTTAAAAGGAAATATGTGCAGTTATTAAAGAATAAATAAACGTTTTTGAAAAAAAAAGTTTTTCCCAATCTATTTTCCAATAACAGTATGCTCCCAAGTGTTTTATTCCTTACTTTTATATTAGAACATCTTTTTCTTCTGGAAATAATCTCATGACTCACACTGTCTGTAATCTGTAGACGGTAGTTGACGGGAGTGAGAACAAAATTAATAGTCATAGCTTTTCTACATCGTATTTATTTTATCTTTATTAAAATGAATATGGGCGGCATGGTGGTTTAGTGACTAGCATTACTCCTTGCACCTCCAGGATGCGGGTTCGATTCCCGCCTCGGGGTCTGTGTGCATGGAGTTTGCATGTTCTCCCGGTGTTTGGTGGGTTTCCTCTGGGTACTCCGGTTTCCTCCCGCAGTCCAAAGACATGCAGGTTAGGCTAACTGGTGTTCCCAAATTGCCTGTAATGTGTGAATGAGTGTGTGTGTGTGTGCCATGTTATGGATTGGCACCCCGTCCAGGGTGTACCCCGCCTCATGCCCTAAGTCTCCTGAGATAGACTCCAGGCCCCCGCGACCCTGAATACAAAATTGTTATCACTTTTTAGAATTTCTTATGAAATTTGCTGTAAACTAATGACAACATGCATTTTTTCCATATAAACATCATCATAAAAAATAAATAAATAAATAAATAAATCCACAAACGCCCCCCTTCCCCCTTAATCTTCACAAAGTTTTATAAGAATAAAAACTCCTAAAAATCACATCTCTGTTTAGACTGTGTATACTGAAGCCCTGCGGTTTGCACAATAGAATGAAACGTTAATCTAAATGAAGGCTGAAAGAAGAGTGTGTTGAGGTCGTGGCAGGCCCCTGTGTGTGTGTGTTAATAACACATGCGGGGCACAGTGGCATTGTTCCTGCACGCGGATAACAGCAGATATTAACAGGACACACAGGAGTTCCTATCAGGAGAGCGAGAAGCCGGGACGCCACGGGGCACGCAGCCCATTTAGTCCACTTATCTAAAGTCTCTAATTACTGGCGTTTATTTGATAAACAGAAAAGGAAGAATGCGGAAGATGGTTCAGCAAGGAGCTGAAGGGGATTAATCTGAACTTCTTAAACAGAGAGACAGAGGGAAGCATCTCCACTGCAATCCCTGATGTGCTTCTTTAATCACGCGGCAATTAGGAGCAGCTTCATTCCGCACTTTCAGAGATTGGGAGAAATAAAAGGGGAAAGACTATCACAGTTTTATGCAGATATGATGTGTTATTGCACTTAAAAGTACTGAGGGAATTAACACTTTTCTTTTTTTTTGACCAGAGGCCACAATATGGTGCTTGTGTTCAGCACTGAATGCATTTGTGATGTCAGTCTCTATAATAGTGATTAAGAAAGTAATGAAAGGGATTTAGAAATTTTTATATATTCTTTTCCATAATATATATATATATATTTTTATAATTCAATCATGGCAGGTGTATGAGGGACGTTCAAGTGAAACCAGGAAATTTCTGAAGGTGTAAAACTGATTGACATTTACATTAGACTTGAACGCCTGATCGTTGAAAATCGACAGATAACTTATTGCTAACTTTTGGTAGAGATGCATCTGTCTGTGTGAACTGTACACTAAAACCACTTGCACATTACAGGAACTCGGCTGGGAGTTATTGCCACATCCCCCATACAGTCCTGACCTCAGTCCAAGACATTTCCACATGTTTGGGCCAGTAAAGGAGTTCCTGGGAGGCCAGTGTTTCAGACATGAAGCAGACAGTCCCATCCTGGCTCTGGCATTCTGAGACGTTTCTCTACCTTGATGGTGTTCAAGCACTAGTGAAACACTGGGATAAATGCATTAGTGTAGCATGGGATTATATAGAGATTATATAGAGAAATAAAGGAAGTTTTTACTTTCATAACTGTGTTCTGCACAATCATAAGTCCCGGTTTGACTTTTTTGTGGAACAGTTTGCACTGTTTGTCCAGCAGGACGGCTCGTACCCACCCAATTTCAGATCTTCCTGCTCACCAGCACCTTAACATAAGATTATCATTAACATAGAATATCAACCTTGTAGCTATGTACTGATAGAAGGGGTTAACAAAAGTCTGTGTATAGCTATACCTTTAAGTAATGTAATTTTGTACACTATGTATCATGAATCAAACAGGAAAAAAGATGAAGCAGGAAGTCAGAACTTTTCCTTTTTTGATTTCCCGCCAAATTTCAGAGGTACAAAGAGGAGCAAAAGATGTCTGTATAGTTTATGTATTTTTACCTCTTCAAAAAGTGAACGCTGCTGTATATTCGATGTTATGGGTTGAACAAGCGAATATTTCACTGTACGTTGTTGGATCTAAACAAACAATTGGCTTCACGGCTGAGAGTTAAGGAGACCATCTTTAATCCCTGAGAAGGAACTCGGAAGTGAGCGCACATTTTATGTCGATTCTGTAACTCAACTAACAAGTACAAATTAAATTTAAAAAATGTATAAAATGAGAAGAACATCTTCCAAAAAAAAAACTGACTAACAAAAAAACAACAAACAAAATACAATGCTGAAATCATACACGATGCTGAGATTTGCCTTATTCACTGTTCACTGTATAAAATATATATTTTTTTAAATACGTAGATGTGCATTTAACATTTACAGAAGGAGTCTCCAGTGTCAGTGCTTTGGAACAACTGATTATACAGGAGCTGCCATAACATAAATGACAACAGGAAGCAGGTTCAAGCAATGACTTGAACTATAAAGTGAGTTTATATGCTACAACCGTCTTAAAAACACAAAGAAGCAAAGAATATTCTATTCAATCAGAAAGCATTTTCAAATAGACCAATTCAAGGAAAAAAAAGCTCACTCGTTCTTGTGTTTTGAAGTCAGCATTCTCTCTCTCTCTCTCTCTCTCTCTCTCTCTCTTCAATTCTCCTCCCCACCCCTCTCTCATTCTGCAGCAGCTAAAATAAAGAGCCGGTTTCACAGGCAATCTCAGCCTTGTTTGTGTAAGGTAATTACTACTCGTCCTCCCGTCACGACAGTGCTGATGATGCATGAAAATAACCGTTGCCCTACTTCAATCAGAGCCGAGAAAAGAAAAGAATGAGAGAAAGAGAGAGAGAGAGAGAGAGAGAGAGGGAGACGGGGGTATGGAAACAAGGGATGAAAGACGGAGAGAATGAAAAGGAGAGAGAGAATCAGTCTCTGATTAATTAGCTGGAGTTTGGTAATCAGTTTAATAAGGCTGAAGTTGCCGGTGAGAGGTCCCCTTTGGCCTGGACCTCACTAAGCTGAGCACGTTCTCCCGTCGAGTAAACACACAGCACACGATTTACATAAACAGTTGCTTTTATTATTTATTTCATTTTTTTCCCCTTTTCGGTCTCTCGGTATGTGTGTGTTTGAGTGTCTCTACTTCAGCGAGCGAGCCAGCCTTAAAGCCGTACGCCAACGCTTAAGTCGCTCGCGACGAGGGGGCAAGGCAAATTCATGAATTTTTCAGGGGATTTATGGAGTAATTAAAGCCGGGAATTGCTAGCGCCGCGTCCTGCATGCACAACAGCATGACGTCAGACTGTTAGCGGTCGGCTAGCATTCAGCTCCCACAAATTCTTAGCGTTCAGCCGAACAGGTCACTTCATGAGCTGTGTTTGAGTAAAGTCTTATTCGCTGCTATTAATATCACAATAATTCATACAAATATACATTTTTAACTACACACTATATTGAGTGTTGCACATTTCTGTACTTCTGTGTAAAGATACGAAAATAAACTGGACGATTCTGATACTGATTAAAGTACATAGCGCAAAACCTTTCACAATGATGTTATTTAATGCTAATTATGACTTTCCGAGAGAGAAAAAGAAACTTCTGAACAAACTTGAGGCGGCGAGGCTTCAATAAGCGTCTGTGTAACCGGCACGGCTCATGCTGGTACGCCGTTACAACACGGGGAAATAATTTAAGCTGTGTTAAGTGGCCTTTTGTAATTCAAATGATTATGCTTGGCAGAGGGTTTAGAACGGCTTTGACAAAGCGACGCCATTGTTTGCGCCAGGACGAGGTTTTAGGCAGCCCCGAATTGAGGGAATTACTTTAGAGAGTTCCTCGAAGTTCCTCAGGGTTTTGGAGACAAATTGGTTCGGCGCTCACTGAGCACGCTCGAAGAGTCAGCCCTGCCCTCTACATAAACGCTAACGCTCAAGCTGGAGCGCCTCATGCACAAAGACTCATCTTGTTTTTGCCATTGTTCTACTTAAAGGTTCTACTTTTTTGGTTGGAGATCACTAAGGTTTTGACAATTTAGGCTTTTGGTTCAAGATGAGGTCATATCGAGTTGATCCCACAATGTGGTTAACATTAACATTAGCTAATCATGCTAATTCCTCACCATACCAGGACGCTGTGTGCTCTTTGCTTAAGAAGTCAATAAATACAGAAAAAAAAAAAAAGAAATATCCATCACTCTTGCATCTTCTTTAAAGGATGACAAAAAAAATAAAGCTAATGTTTAGTATATCATGTAAAATCATTACGTGAGGCAAATCCCGCCACAGGCCATTTGGAGAGTTTGGTGTTCGACGGCATCACCTTGATGGGATCATGACCCCGAAGCTCTTGGTGAATCATCTGCCTCGGGTGTGTTTATAAAGCCAGTAGGGAGCGGCGTCCCGGCCATTCGTTGTGATCAGCGAGCCGTGCCTACACTCAAGTTTAAAGCAAAGTAGACGCTGGCCTTTCTGTGCACGCCGGTTTGTCTTGCCTGCAATTAAAGGCAAGCTCTGGAGAGTAATCAGGAGCAATGTACCCTTTCCATCAAGACACTGTATTGATCTTTGATCCTACTTATTTAGAGCTTAATCACATGATGCAATAATGCTTCCTCAGATCTTTAAATCACTGTCTTCTTCCCCTCTCACAGGTAACAACTTGTATAAATAAAGATAAAATGGGAAAAAATGGGTGGTACATGCTGGCTTTGCTCTTTCGAAAGACTTTCATAAACTTTACCACATGGCTCCATTATCTGCAGTCACACTTTATGGACAAAAGTATTTGGCCAAACCTGTTAATTGTTTAATTCAGTTGTTTCAATCAGGCCCCTTATCCCCGTGAAATGCAATCTTAATGCTTCAGCATAACAAGACATCTTGGACAATGCTATGCTTACAACTTGTTTGGTGAAGGCCCTTTTCTATTCTATTTTCTATTCCAACATGACCATACCCCAGTGCACAAAGCAAGGACAATAAAGACATGGTTTGATGAGTTTGGTGAGAACAAAGAACTTAACTGGCCCAAACCCAGAGCCCTGACCTCAACCCCATCCAACACCTTTGGGGTGAACTGGAACGGAGATTGTAATCCAGGAGCCTTCTCGTCCAACATCAGTGCCCGACCTCATGAACGCTCTACAGAATGAATGGACACGAATTCCCACAGAAACATTCCAAATTCTTGTGGACAGCCTTCCAAGACGAGTGGAAGCTGTTATAGCTGCACGTGGGGGACCAAGTCTATATTTGAAGTATGTGTGTTTGTATACAATGACATTACAGGTTTGGACAAATACTTTTGTATCTATACTGTGATGTATGATGTACCAATGTGTAGTGTACATCAAATTCAGAAACTGGACTGACCTTTTCTAGGAAAAACACTATACTATCGTGTATACTATCGTGTATACTATCGTGTTACCACAAAAAGTCACTAGAACACCTTTAAAGCCCCTGGTTATAGATTCTACACAAAAATATATTAATGCAGTTGGAGCAGTTTCAACAATGAAAGTGCTCCCAGATCCAAAAAGTCAGATCATATGAATTTGGAAATATTATGGATGTTGGGGCATTGTTGGTATTAGTTTTTTTTTGAAAGTTAGGAATTACTTTGATAAAATGACATCGGTCAATGCAGACAACGTGGGATAACGTTGAATATCTCTAACACAATGTTACAAAAATGACTTCAAGATCAAAGTAATACCAAAATGTTGGCCTGAGCAGGACTTAAAACTTTAAATCCAATCACTGTGTCAAGAGCACTGCATGCTTATCACTACATCATTATTTGTTAAAGCTTGTAAATGTGCGCACAGTACATAACGCATATGCGTAAGATTTTCTCGCCAATTTAGTCATATCCAATTCCCCCTGGCACTAAGGGCTCCCACATCAAGGCTTTACTATGAGTGAGTCAGGGAGGGCCGAAGACTATCAGGTGTTTCCTCTGAACAACATGACGCCAGCCGACTGCATCTTTTCGAAAACGTCTTATTCACGCACTGTTGGGGGCGGCGTAACACACTCGGAGACAGCGCTATCCACTCCTTCCGCTTGCATTAGATCACAAACCCACGGGACCCTGATTGGCTATAGAGCCTTTTGATTGATGTGAGAGCGCTAAGTGCCTCCCATCCCACCCCGCTGAGAGAGCTCAGCCAATCAGCTCTCTTTAGGCCCCCGGCTGCGGGAGGCTACAGTATCACCCGGGAATCGATCTAGTGATCTTCGTATGATATGGCGGGTGCTTTACCACTGAAAACAGAGGTAACATTACAGCACTGACAGATGGCTGACATGAGATGTGGGAAACTGTAGTGTCCGCCCCAATCACTGATCAGAATTCTAAACCCTGTTAGAAACTTAAGGGACCATGGGACATTGATGCAAATGGATGTTAACCTTGGATAGGTTTGGATCATTCATTTAAACTTAAATCAATGTCTTTATATCAAAGTCACTCCAATCTTCAAAAACAACGTCAATGAACGTCATTGCAACATCATTACAACTATATTACACTCTCATCCAACGTTAGTGTTCACGCTGTTGTGTGGGTGGAGTCATCCTGTAAGAGACCGCCCCCATTCATCACAGACTAAAGGTCATCAGTCTATGAATATATTTGCAAACTAACTTCTTTCACGGACCTATCTGTACACATGGTTGTACTTTAATTAAGCAACACAATTGTAAGTTTTTATGTAACCCTAATGAACAAGGCAGCTTAATGTTTTCTTGACACGTCCATAGTGTAAAAATACTCGGCACAGTGCGAGCGCATTAAATAGAAATAGACCTAGCAACAGTTCTATACAAAGCTCTGGCCCTTTGCAGCCTTTTTCACACATTTTCATCAATAACTTCTTCCATATGGATTCGCTTTCGCCACTCTGAAAGCGTGGAACGGCACCAACACAAATATTTAAACGGCATTTTCCTGAGAGGAGAGGGTAATTTGCGGGTGTAATGAATGTGCTTTATTTCATCCAAGAATCTTTTGTCTTGATGCAATTATTTAATGAGCAGCTGGCGTCAGAATAAATGACGTTCCTATTCTGCTCCTGATCTTGACAAACAAGTCCCGTCTAGTGACCTGCTAGGCTTTCAAATCCAAAGCCTACGAAAATTTTATTTGCAGAACATACAGTACCTTCCTTACGTTTTGGTGGCATTTGTGACTAATCCCCTATTTACCCAGTCGCTGATTTTTCATAGACGCCGTCCTCGAGTGCCATATTCTTTCCAGTTTTTAAAACGGGATGTTATGGTCGCACCAGTGGATGTTCAGAGTTCGGAATTTTTACCTCATTGATACTTTTTTTTTTCTTTTTTTTCCACGGACTTGTTTTGATAGCTCCATGAAGTTGTTTATCCTTCCAGGAACAGGTGTATTTATATTGTGACACTATAATTGCACCCAGTTGAACTCCATTTAACTAATGACATGACTTTTGGACACGTGGGAGGTGGGGGAATACTTATGCAATTGTATGTTTGGTTTTTTTCCCCCTAACAAAAACCTTTAGATTTATACCTTTCACGTCAATATTATGATATATGTTGTGTAGAATTGTGACATAATCCAATTTCTGGTCCAGGTTCTTAGAAAAGGGAGATGATCAGAGGAGGGGGTGAATATTTATGCAAGCCACTGTACTGAATGGCAGAATTAAGCAAGCTGTTAATACAAAATCTTGTTCCACTTACAGAAATACTGACCATGTGTGCAATATTCAAACCCACACATATTAGAAAGGTTTGTGACTTTTTCCAAGTTTCGGAAGTTCACTTTACAAGACGTTTGCATTAAAAAAACTGGGAGACGCTTTTATCCAAAGTGACTTATGTGCGACTTACAGTATGAGCGGACTGGTTCTCTTGCAATCAAGAGATCTGAACTTCCAGCGTTCTGGTTCACTCAAAAAAATTCACCTCCTGATAAGGCTCATGAGGTCTGGTTTAACTGTAATTTCACATGTCAAATTTTTATCAGGAACTCCTTCGGTTTGTTTTTAATAATATCATGCAAGTGGTTTTATGTTATTGTTCCTAACACCCACCCTTTTTTCCCTTCTAAATGCTTCAATATGTGTACTTGGAGTTGCAACAACTATAATGGACATGACAAAAAAACTCATTAACTGCAGTCTCATTTAGACAAAAGATACTAAAACGCCTGAATCGCCGAGGACTGCCATGTTCTCCGGAATGTTCCAACAACGGTTGGAAATGATTAATGTACCCCACTCCAGACAGACATTTTGTAGATATTCATTCCTTCCATACACGGTAGCTCAGAAATTCTCCAGCTCTCCCGCACCACCGAAGCCGAAAATAGTGTAAATGATGAACAAGCTCGCTAGGACGAAACGAAGCATCTCGGACAAAATGTCTAGTCAAGGAAGTTGACATTTGCGGAGCAATCAGCCGTAACAAATGCAAGCAATTTGGATGACGTCATTCCGGTGGGAGTTTCAGTACAACGCTAAACACATGGAAAAGTGTGTAATCCGTGTCATTCGACAAACATTTGGGCTTCCACTCAAAATAACCCCAGTGGCTACATGGAAAGCGAGCAGACCGGTGCTGTTACACGGATACGAAATCTTTCTAATCAGCCTAAAATCTGTAAGAGAAGTTTACAATTAATAGAGACCGAGCACTTCGTCTCGAGGGTGTTGTGAAATGGAGCATATGCAGTTAATGAGTGTTATTATAAAAGCAAACTAGTTGCATAAGGCTGAATTCTTGGCCGAAAAAAAAAATGTCTTTCAGCAGACGAAGCCGAAAACGATGACAGATAATATTACGGAGACTTTCCAGTTCTCCATTCTGACGTGAAAGCATTTGCACCTTGTCTTTGTTGGCGAATGAGACGGCGGTCATTAGAACCGTTATTACCACGCTCCTTCTCGTCAGCGCCAGGTGACATCTTTATTATGATTAATAGCCTGATAGTTTTAGCACAAATACCAGCTCATCTTAACTGTTTCGAAATGATGTTGCAAGTTCTAGCCCTCTGCCTTTCACCTGCTTGGTCGAGATATCTAATATCTAATTTTCCAGACAGACAGTGGAACAAATGGTTTACAGTCAAAATGTTAAAGGGTTTTTCCATCTGGAGGAACACCTAAACATTTTGTTAGAACCGTACAACAAAGGATTTAGGCAATTTCTAGATGGCTGGAATGGTATATGACCGATTATATTTTAGGAAATAAGGGTTTCTCAAGGGTTCCTTGGATGCGTAATGTTTCTACTTGGAAACCTCATTGATATAAAACCCCTCTTGTGTAGGGTTCTATAGATTTTGGAGCATGGGTCTTGGCGTTTGCGCATTCAGCAAGAGTAAGGTCAGACGTGAAGTTCTGTGGTGCTGCTCGCGTTCCTGTTCATTCCAAAGGTGTTCAGTGGGGTTAAAGTCATGGTTCTGTGTAGACCACTTACTTCAACCTTGGCAAACCATGTCTTCATGGAGCTCGTATTGTGCACAAGGTCATTGTCATCCCGGAATAGGTTAGACCTCTTAGGTCCATTGAAGTGAAAATATAATGCTGCAGTTGTAATGTAGCTAGAATTGCAATCTAGTACCAGAGCATTTCTCCATGTTCAAGGTTTCATCGCACCTCCCAAAAACATTCCAGAAGGTTGTTTGGCTATGCTAAATTGCTCCTGGTGTGAATGTGTATATGCACTGGTGTCGAATAAATGAAAGAACCATTTAATGAAGATATATTGTAGACTCTTCTAAGGGTTTCACCAAAGAACCATTAGACATCATTAGACCTTTTCAGGAGGCAAATAATCTCTTTCAAAAACACCCTGAAATTTAGAACGCACGAGGAACCCAAGTCCAGGCTTCCAGTTAAACAGAACTTGTTGTCGTTATGTAGCAAGCTTTAACGCGGGCAGCTGATGCATTAGCTGAGAAAAATAAACAGTGATTTACGTGTTGTGGCAACACTCAAGACGTGTCACGTACTTCCAAAACAGCGCTGCCAAGTTACCCTATTATTAACAAACGCTAACGAAGCTTAATTACCTCATTTACACTGGCGCACTGACAGCTCTTCTGAAGTGCTGGCACGGATCCATATTAGTCGCAATCAAAATAGACCATCAGCCACGCTTCCTTGTACGATCTCTTCCCAAGACGCATTAAAGGAGCAAACGGGACGAGTCATCGCCACCAGGACGCCAATTATTTCATACAAGACAATCTGTCTGACAAGGAAAGCTTTTTCTCTCACATTCTTGCTCTCGTTCTTTCGCGAGCTGTCTTCAGACCTGACAGAATGCTGCGTGTGGCTCCAGGCTAAACCGAGTGGTTAGTTCAACAGTTATCAAACGGATCTCGCAGCATGGGGGAACTCGACAAATTGCTGTGTGAAGTGCTATTTGAGACACACCGGCATTCAGACTTCCACATATCCAAAAGTGTATAATTGGCTTAGCTTTCAGGAGGTGGAAAACATGCTCTTATTTTCCCTCTCCTCTCGTCGAGGAGCAAAATATAAGCCACGCGTGAGGATCTTTCTGCTGGTAAAAAGAAAATTAAGGAAGTTAGGGCTCTCCTCCTAGTGTGTTCAGCTGACCTGTAAATGGCGGTTCAAAAAAATTCGCTGCTACTTCATGTTCCTTTGTTGGAGAGTAATGGGATTTCTTCCATACATATTCTTTCTTGTCGTTTTGTAAGTTTATAGGAAAACAATCAACAATAGTAGTGCAGTTAAGGTACATGTAGTAGTCAATGCATTTGCTCTCATTGCAAATAAAACAGTGATAATTTTTTTTTCTAGAAAATGTTATAACCATTCAAGCTCAAGCTATCCACTTCAACCATCCCTCCTTTCGAGTTTAATCTTGGGTATCCATTGCATCATAGGTAAAGGCCAGCTGTGTAAATGCAATCTCTATTTCCTCACACACACACTCGCGCACACACCTTGCATGCTCTCCCGCTATATAACCTCCCCGTTTATTCCTGCTCAAACCTCCTTACAGCCAACAAATTTCATTTTGCTCAGGCAAATCCTATTGCACATTATCCACTACATTGCATTAGGGCCCTAATCTCCTCTTCCCTCCCGTCCCCCCCTTCTCTCCCCCCCCCGCCCCCCTTCCCTCTGCTCTATACCGCCATGAAAGAACAGAGAGCTGCTGATTAACCCACTTATTCTGGTAACTTTACACGGCACACAGATTTAATTAGGAGGAAAACAGCATAACTGAAGTCAAAATGAACATTTAGACCAAAGAATTTATTCAACTAACCATGTACAGTTTTTTTTCCCCTACCTTTAAAAATACAACAGAAAACAAATGTATCAAAAGTTCATATATATTTGTACAAATTTGCATTTCTCTTGAAATGTCACATGTAGCCCATGTTGCTTTTGGTTTCCCATCTTTTCTTTGCTTCAAAGCTGGAAAGAAAACAAGAAATATTTTAATGAATACGTAAAAAAAAGCTATTTGGATACAGCGGTACCTCAGCATACAAACACACCTTCTTAAGAATTTTCACCTTAAGAACTGAAATTTTGAAAGAAATTTTCCTCGGCACACAAATTATTTTAGGCATAAGAGCGAACAAATCAAGTCAAATCGATGCTGGCTAAGTTGCGCATACGTCTGGGAGCCGTACGTGTTTTTTTTTTTTTGCATTTTTGCAAGATTTAGTGAAGACACAGCACCATGGGCCCCAAGGATGGTAGGAAGGAAGGCAGCAAGAAGAAAAGAGAGACGCTTTCAGTTTGGTTTTTAAAGCAGATGGTGCCAAGTGGAATCAAATTAAGGTTAAGGTTTAATGTATTTAATTTCAATTTTTACTTCATTTACATGTCTTTTCAAAATGCTTTGATTGTTTTTAAAGCCAAAAATATGATTATAGTTTTGTAAATTGGTAATATTTGTAATATTTTTGAGTGTCTGGGACGGATTATCTACATTTATATTATTTTCTATTATATAAATAGAGCTCCTAGCATTCGTCTCACGGAACAGATTAAATTCGTATGTCGAAGTACCACTGTACATATGTTTTCTCAATAAATTTGAATAACTATGGTTTAGCTAATAAATTATTTATTCTAAATTATTGTTGTAGCTAAAATTATATACAAATCCCTTATTGGATATTAAATAATTACGTACATTAAACAAAAAACGGTAACACAAGACGAAAGTGGTAAATGAGAAACTATGTGGGTGTGGCCTAATATTCAAACAAGCAAATATGCTTGATTGACATTTGAGATGTCTTCAAGTTATAGAATTAACACTTGCTTGCTAGGTTACCAGCTATATACACCTATATATATATATATATATATATACTTACTTTGTGACTACGTGAGAGTTTAAGTGAGAAGGAAGAAGACATACTTTGGCTAAAAGTTAAACATTAGTAAAGAGTGAAAAGATGTGTGGTGAGTTACATAAATGAATGGTTACAAAACAAAAGACAAGCCCCTCCCACTGCACATGCAAAAGGGGAGAAGTTAAAAAGGCGCCACACATATAGGACGATCATAGATGGAGAGAAAGTGACAGACCCCCATGCGATCTGTTTCCTCTTTTTCCGTGCAGCCCGTGAATCCTCCTCTTCTCGTCTGGCTCGGGCAAAGTCGCGGCAGTCGGCAGCTTCTGCGATTTTCACAGCGAGCTGTTGAACGAGACCGGCAGACGAACTCCATTAGTTCTATCCTGTTTCACTTCAGACCATACCGGAATTCAGTGTGTGTGTGTGTGTGTGTGTGTGTGTTTGTGTGTGTGTAAATAAATCCTTCGTATGGCTAACATAAAAGCTCTTAATTATTGTCAAGTCCATTTAATCGCTTCATCTGAAGAAGTGCAGGGTGTGAAATAATAATAAAATGAGGGTAAGTGTGTAGAGAATACACTAAAGAGGGGAAAAAACAAGGTTTTGGAAACAAAAGGAGAATAACGCCCTTTTCCGCCTTCTGAAATGGGCTTATTATTGAACCCTGAGGAACTTCGATAAACACGTTGAATAAATCACAAAACCTTTTTCCTTTTCTCTTTAGTTCTCTCTTTTTTTTTTTGAGAGGGTGGAGAGTGTGTGTGACGGGAGGGAGGTAATTCCTTCTAATACTGCTGAACACAATCAGAGAGAATGAAAAAAAAAATGAATTTCTAGGGTTGAAAAACCTGGAGAGAAGACGTGCGAGAGAAAGAAAGAGAGAGAGAGAGAGAGAGAGAGAGAGAGAGAAATGTTTTAATTATAATTAAGTGGGATAAACTTTATTAGAAAGCCTGAAAGTAAAATATCTCCTAATGCATGCCAGGATTAGGAAGGTCAGAGCGAGCAGGCAGGAGAAATTAAACTCTAAAGGCTTTTTATCGCCACATTTCAGGAACCAAGGGTGTAAAATGTTCTAATTTGGGATACATTAAAAGCCATAAAGGTCTTTCAAAAAGATTAATGCTACTTTGCTCGGATTTAAGATAAGGCCTTTAGCGGGCTGAGAGAGCGTCGCTCTAGCTGGGCCCTTGAGCCATTCATCTATACAGTCGCTTGGAAGATTTGTTTAAAAAAAAAAATGCACCCACAGAACCTGAAGCTAACACACTATGACAGTTTTTTAATTCCTTGCCATCTTTCTTTTCCTCCTCGAGGTTTTAAGAGGCATAAATCATGTTTTCTAGTCATGCTAAGCCATAACGGGCGATCGGGCTCGCGTGTACCAGAGATCCAACGAGAGATAACTTACACCAGGGTGAGTGCGATCGGGACGGTATTAAATTGTCTAGTTTTTGAATCGAATCAGTGGAAAAAATAAAGCTGTAGGGTAAGAGATAGAAACGGGCAAAAAAATAATAAAAATAGGAAGAAACCGAAAAAGCACCACCAATTCCTCCGGACCTGTCCTATTTCACACACTCAGCCACACTGGTGACTACGTTTAAGGCACTAGGATTACCAAGCAGACAAAGCTGATCAAAGACACACACACAAAAAGCGCCCTCAAATGTCTGATTAATCAAGCCTCGCAAACAGCTTATTTCTTTTTAGCCCCGCATGCACGTAGGAAAATGAGATTGGGCGAGCGGCGCATTGTGCAGATTTGTTCATTCTTATCAGGACAAAGCCGGCGGCGGCTTATTTCATGGATCGCTGGAGCAGGTGTCGCCTCCTCTCCTCGCAGACGAAATTAGCAAAAAAAAAAAAAAAAAAGGAAAGAAAAAAAGGAAAGAAAAAAGTTGCCTCAAATTAGCCTCTTGTATTTGCAGTAATGTGACATTATTTTGATCCACTTTTGAGGATTTCCCGCCGTCTCTGAGCACCAAATCCTTTCACATGAGGGAGAACGCTGGTACCAGAAATGTAAATAATTAAATAAATAAGGGCGAAAAAAAGAGGAGGAAACAGAACAATATACATGACACAAGCACTTGTGTTCTTTGTTTTATCCGTTGTTTCTGATCGAATGGCCTTCAGGGAAGAGTTCCCTTCTCGTTCCTTTCTTCGTCCCGTCTGTAAGGCATTGTGCCGTGTGTGTGCAGCAAAACCTGCCGCCGCCGCCGCCTTTATTCACTGCTGGGTTTATTTGGAGGGATTAGTGATGTGACCTTTGAAAGGCCTGAGAAGAGCCGGTTCCTGTGCTTCTGCCAGGCAGCTGCAGTCTAACACACACCACTAGGTGGGTTTGGGGAGGAAAGGGGTTTCTAGCGAGGCTTCTAACCATTTTTGTTTACATGTGAATTTAAAACAGAAATTCGTCTTAAATCAATGAGCGTCTTAAATCAATAAGGCAGAAGGAGTAAAAGTTCAATTTAATACTTCTGAGATATTCAATATTACTTAATAATGTTACATTTTAAGATATTTTTATATTCTTGTGGTTTGTGCTCAAGACTTAAATGAATAAATGAACAAACTAATAAATAAATAGAGCTAATGAATTAAGTAAATAAATAGACAACTTCGCCCCATTCATTTAGCTTCATTTTTGAGGCTGCTGTATGCTAAAGATGCCCAAACAAAGCCCCAAAACACTGCAATACACTCCTTAGGGTGCCATTATAATGCAAATAAAAAATCTTGACTGTTTGGAAATGCTGCCAATCCCACACACTCGCACAAACACATGCACACACACATGCTTACAAAGCAAGTGTTGAACACTGCATAAATCTTCTAAAAAGGATGTTTTTAGAGGAAAATTGTCTAAAATCCATTCATAAATTTACTCCCCACGGTGAAGCACCTTCCAATTAAAGCGTGTGAGAGCTGGATTAGCGAGAATAGCGCGGCTCCAGGTGGCTGAATCGGCAGGCTGAGCCGCTCGGCTGCGCTTGACGTGTGGGCGATTAATGACCGGACTAATTCCCTTATCGTGCCACCTTAATGCTGAAATAATATGACTTTAGTCTACTCGGGGAAAAATAAAAAATAAATAGAGAGATTCTGCAGACCCAGTACGGGTATCAGATTAGCCTGCTCGCTTGGCCTTGTCGAGAGCTGAGTTGGTGTGTTTATGGTGAAAAAAAAATAATAAAAAAAAGAGACCACTGCAAATACTCTACAAGCATTCCATTCTTGTGTCTGTTGAATTCCAACACAAGCACAACTCATTCTGCTTTAAGAGGTACTGATTAGGTTATCACCTGAATCCAATTTTATTTTAATGAGGAACAGTATGAAACCCACTGTGAACATCACTCTTGCAATATGACCAGCTGGATGGCTAAAACAGTGCTAGTATTACTGTACCTCAATGGTAATTGGAATTTTATAAATAACCACTGACCATGCCAAGAGGGTTGAAAAGTAAAGTTTTAAGTGACTAAAAGAAGGGTTCAGCCCTTGCTTTACTGGCACAGGGATACAGTGAGGATAAATTTCAAAGAAAGCAGAGGGCAAAAATCAGTCTCTACTGACAGGGATGACCGTAAAACTCATTCGAGTCTCACTCAACAACTGTAGGACAACAGCGAGTGACCTTCAAACAGTGGCAAACTGAAGCTAGGGTGAAGTGCATGGTGAGGATGGTTTGAAACAGGCAGGGATGATGTCATGCAAAGCTAGAAAAAAGCCCTTCATCAATGAGAAGCGAAGAAGGTCCAGGCTGAGGTTTGCAAAAAACGAAAGAAAATCGGACTGTAGAAAACTGGAGTAAGGAAGTCCAATTGGCCAGGAAATCCAAATGATGAGTCCAATTTGCCCAACACCGCATCATCTCATGGTCACACAGAGACCTGGAGAGGCCTACAAGCCACAGAGTCTCAAGCGGTGATGATCTGGGATTGCTACCCTGGAATTGGAAAGATTTGTCTTTGTGATGCACGCATGAATCAAGCTTATCCAGGAAGAACATTTACTACTTACCTCAACTCTGATGATTGAGTTTTCTGACAAGACAATCCTCTATGCCACATAGAGAGGTCAACCAAGGTGTTAGACGAGGACCACTGGATCAAGACCCTGTTATGGCCAGCATGGTTTGGAGGCCGGGGCGACAGCCTTGGGCTCCTTGCCTGCTGGGCCCCGTGTGCGGTGGCTTGTGGTGCCCTGGCTGTTCTGGTGCCTTTCGATTATGGCCAGTATTGACTTTTTTGGCCATTTGTGCTGCATTGGGTTTTCTTTGGGATTGGGCCAGAAAGGGCTAGAGTTTGATCTGCGTGGGCATGGGTGGGTGAGCCTAGAGTGCCCATGATCCTATCACCAGATTGCTGATCCATGTTTTTCCCCTTAACCCGTCAATGATCATAATGTTAATGCTGTATACACAGAATAGTCATACTCTGGAATAAGTCATAGAAATTAAATCAATCCCTTTTGGTCAATCAGAATGGAAAATGTAAGCGCGCTGTGGTTGAAAATGTATGAAAGATGTCCAATGTGCTGGTTTTTCTTATGATATTAGAACACCAGACTAAAACCCTCCTTTATCAAAGTCTGGAAAGTAAACGCTGCTTTTCTAGACAGACATCGAAGCAAAAAAACTGGTTGAAACCCCATCTTAATGAACATTACATGTTTCTGTATTATCCTGCACTCCTCTACTGAAATGTAAGACACGATGTCGAACCCCGCGGCGACGATCAAACCGCTAAAAAGTCTCATCTTTGTTCCCAATTTATCATCAAATGAACTTTTATTATATCTCATGATGACTCACGCTACATTTCAGCCCATTAATTTTTGAAAGCAGGTTTAAAAACCCCAGCCCTAAGCTTTTATCAAATTGCTACGGAATCTCATTTGGATTATTGTATCTTATTAATTACCCCATAGACAAAGCATACTTTTCAATGTAGATTTTTTTTCCTGTGCTGTTTAATTAATTAGCATGTTTTCTCTTTTAATTAAAGCTTTTTTTAAAAATTAAAGCCCACAGCAAAACACATATATAATTTGTTTGTAATTAGCCCTTAATTGGTGGTAGTGGAAGCTTAGCACCCTCGGTTTCCTTCTATCTTTTTTTTCCTCTCCCCTTCCTCCTTTCCTGACGTGCCATTTTATTGCCAGTCAGTCATTAATTAAACTGTTTTTTTTTTCTAATTAGCTTATAAAACTGTTGATGGCACATTATTGTAAGTGCGAGTTCAAAGCTCGCTAATAAGCCTCGCCTAGTCAGAAGAGGGAAGATAATGGGACGCGTACGAAGCCGAGGAACTTTCAGACTTTTTTTTTTTTCCCCCCTCTGTAGCTCCCTGAAGATGACAGTCTTGTGTATCTGGGATCAGATTATTGAGTCTGAAAATAATAATAGCTTTTATTTTTCTTCTACCAGATCCCCCTCTGAGAGACTTCCTCTTTCTGTGTAACGCTGTTTGTGGAGATTATATGAATCCCTCATCTTCTTCTCCTCCTCCAGGGCTCATATTATGGATATTATGGATATTTCTGTACGGACAAGAACAAGACCAGAGTTTCAATAAGATTGGCACACACACGTAAAAAAAAAACGTGTGGTTGAAGTAATTATCTGATGCTCTAAATAAGGCAGTTAATGTGTAATATCTCACACAGGCATCACATCAGGCAGTCACTACTTGAAGGATTGTGTGATATTACTTGAAGCATTATACTTGATCTTCACACTGTTGATGATTGTAATAGCATTTTATTATTTAGTTTTATTCCTTAACCTATGGTACAAATTGGTTTGGTTCTCAAGTCACAATATTCCTCCACACCTTCTACCATAAAAATCCATAAACAACAGATTTACAGTATATTTAAGCACTCTTTTGACAGTATAATCGTTTCTATGGTAACAGAGGCTTTTATGGTATGATATGTTAAAAAAAAGTGTCTTGTTTCTTAACGGTCAAGTCTGCAGACTTTTCTGGTTTCTATGACACGTCGTTTGTGGGTTTTTTTTTTGTCTCATTATCTTCAAAAGCGAACAAAATAAAAGTGCTGGTGAGGAGTTAATCTTGATCGACGCTTTGATGCAGTACAAGTATTAACAGGAAGTAACTTGACTTGGACATTTGCTTAAAAAAAAAATTTTTTTTATGGTACACGTGGACCATATCGAAATACCCTGCCGTTAGTTGTTTTAACACACAATGTGGTCAAACCTGATGAATAACATACACATGGCCTGGTGTTTGATATCCCTTCCTTTTCATACTGTCTCACTAATACGTTTTCACAAGCTTGAGAGAATTGAAATTGGAATTAAATTTTTTTTTTTTCATTTAGATCAAATACAAAGATCAGCTTCTGCTTCTTTTAAGTCATTCTGATCTAAAATGTCAACTGAGTCTAAATCCACTCTTTTTGTTAATTGAACTATAAAAGCTCAAGAAGTTTGATCATCAACATCATGAATGCTATAAGACAGATTTTACCTTATATCAGTAAGTGAGCAGGTTTTATATCAATAAATGTGGAACAGACATGGATATTAAAAACACAAGCATGTCTTAGCCAGAAATTATGCTTCTTCTTTTTTTTTTTTTTTTTAATGCTAAAGCTGCATCACATAAAGTCTCTTGACACTGGGTGAGCTAGTTATATTTAGCAGCCACTTACCGTTATGCTAATTAGTGAAATTAATTGCTCTTTATGAAACTTAAAGCTGTGTCACAGAATGTACAATAATGAAAGTATGGAGACACGTGTGTCCCTTAATTGGAATGAGCGTGGCGCTTAATCTGGCAAACTAATACAGCCGAGTGCATTAAGGGCTGCGAGCTATTCTCACAACGCCACGACTCGGGAGGATTCGCATGGGGGAAAAACATCAACAGCAGAACAACTTGCTGCTGAACTTCTGCATATGTAAGAGACACAACACAACAGGGAGTGCGGCTATAGAATGATAATCAACAACTGTGTGTCGTGAAAGGGAATTATTGTCCAAAACCAGCATGTCCCAAAAGAATTATTTATCTTATACATATACAACAATTTACTTATATTTTATGAGGGGCGTTCAAGTCAAACCAGGACTTGGCTGGAAGTTATTGCCACACCTTCCGTGCAGTCATGACCTCACGCCAAGTCATTTCCATGTGATTGGGGCATTAAAGGAGTTCCTGGGAGGCCAGTGTATTAGACGTGAAGCAGGAGGTTTGATGCCTTTGGTGTACTGAGAAAACTTTCTACCATGATTGTATCCAAGCACTAGTGAAACACTGGAATAAGTGCATTAGTGCAGCAGGGGATTATATAGAGAAATAAAGGGAGTTTTAACCCTCATAAGTCCCAGTTTGACTTGAATGCTATTTCTAATTGGTTATCAACACCTTCTGAACAATCAGAATCGAGTATTCACCATGACTGCAGTAGAACTGCTTATCATAATCGTCTCCTGTAAACATTCTGTACATCCATAGACTCAGTGTGCGGTTTTGTGTCCCCAAATTTAGGAAACAAGAGCTTTAAGCATGTAAACGTTTCCACGGACGGCCTCAAGAAAACCTGTTTTATGTCTCTTTATATTTGGACAAAGATGAAAGAACCATGAGAAATTTTGAAAACGGCTTCACACAGACAGATTAAAGACACGGAACCTTATTAAGTCACTAAAGAGGCTACACAAGAGTTTGGAAATTTCAATCATCTCTTCAAAGTGCACTAAGATATACAGGCGTGTTTGAGGGGTTTGAAATTGCACCAGGAATAATCCATATATAAATATATAATCCGACAATAAAACACCACGAGACTTCAGCTATCTCTGTGTTTCACTCACTGCTAAGCACCTTATTGTCATGGTATAGAAATATAATACAGAACGCACGAAACCTCCGATACATACGTTATTAAGACCTTGAAATGGAGGCTCGCCACAGTCGGGATTAGTCATTATTTCGTGTCGCTGAGGTGTTCCGAGCGCTGTTTAAGCACAGGGAGCTATGATCGTCGACGCTGGCCGGATTAGAAATTAAGGCGTAAAATGCTGCACTAGCACCCACCCCGACCCTGAGGACCGGACGACACATTTCTCTTGTTTATCTCCGGCTCACGGCTGGGTGTGACGCTGGACTAAACTGTCCTAAACAAAAGAGTAGAAGAACCCACAAAGGTTTGGATTAAACCATTAGCCATGTTGGATAGACTCTATTTAAACTATTTAAACCAGCAGTGGAAATAATGGCTCAGTAACAAGCAGTCTGGACATAATGGCAACTTTGTCCTGAGGTGTTCTGAAGGTGGAAAAGATGTGCAAAAAAAAAAAAAGAGGGAAAATTGAGAACCCCCTACTTTTAGGACTTTAGTGGGATAATTAAAGAGTTATAAGATGGATGTCTAACAAAGTTACTTGCAATCTGTCCTGACACAGAAACCCTCTGTTGTAAGACTGAAGATTTATAAGAATTTTCTTGTATAAGAATTTAGTGATCAATAATTGTAAAGTTTACACTAAAGTGCTTTTTCAAATATCTCACAATGAATTATTTTAATATTTCACAATAAATTGTGAGCATTCTGAAATTTTCTTTTAAATTGAGAATCTGCTTTTCCTAATGAATTCTGGGATTCCTTTTAATGTAGGCAAAGCAGGACGTAATAATTATTATTATTTTAAAAACTTTATATTATATTGATTATGTCATTAAAGAGCCAGGCTACTAGTCAAAAATGTATTTGTTACATAGGATATATTGTGAGTTAATATGAAAGTTAGATAGTTGGTAAAGTTCTTACTGACAAATACGTCACTTTCTTCACTGCATCTAGACAACTTGGCACATCAAGAAGATGGTGTTTTATTTAATGATTTTTAAAATACTGGTATGTTGAATTATACTTTATTTTTTAAAACAGTTTTTTTTATTTCATTGTTTACTTGTTTACTGTGTCTTCACTGCAAAAAAGCACATCGAACAAGGACTATATCCTGGATCTAGTCAAAGTTCTTTTATTCTTTACTATTTTTAGTTAAATTTCTACTACTTTTAATAGAAGATTAGAATAAACCAGATTTAAGTTTGAAGATTTAAGTTACAACTTTTTTTTTTTTTAGACATACAGAACCAGTCAAAAATTTGTACACACCTTCTAATTCAATGTTTTTTCTTTAGTGATTTATTTTCTACATTCTACAACAATACTGGAGATTTCATAACTATATGGAATTAGGTAATTAAGTAACAACAACAGTCAGTTGATATTTAAAGACACAAAGGTCAGCTGGCCTGGAAAAGTTCTTGCAACAACAGTATTGTCAAGTGCATTTGCAAAACCCATCAAGCACCATGATGAAACTGGATCCCAGGAAAGCAAGAGCAAAACTTACCTCTGCTGCATTTAGAGTTACCAGCCTCACAAATTAACAAACAGCATCTCAGATTAGAGCCGTTACGAAGGCTTTACCGAGTGTAAGTAGCAGATACATCTCAATGTCAACTGTTCAAAGGAGATTATTGTAGATTTTGGACACTTTTAGTGTTGTTTTACAGTGTAGAAACAAATAAAAATCAGAAATGACTATGGAATTAGAAGGCGTGTCCACACTTTTGATTGGAGGTGTATTTTAAGCTATAGATTTCCTTGTTCTACCAGCAGATTTTAATTAGCATTAGCTTAAAATAGGATATGAAAATGTAAGCTTAAAATAGTTTCAAAATCTAGAAATGTGCCAAATTATCTTTAATTCTTATGATCAGAAACAGTAAATAGATCTGATGAGATTAAAGAGATTATCACTATATTATCATTATAATTTCAGTTTTTTTTTTTTTTATTTATTTTAAATTTACTATAGAGTGTACGGTCTCTGATTACTGTGAAGGTTATAGCTATATTATTTACAATAAACCAATTGATGTTACCACAAAATAAATGGTTATTATTATAGTTTTCTTGTCGCTGAAATTTGTATCAGGTGCCATAGGATTTGTACAGTACTTATTATTTCAGATTTGTCAGCTTAGTACAAACAAGTTTGAACCTACAAAGTTCCATAATCCCAATTTGAATTGATAGTAACAACTAGTCTACCAGTTTAACTGGTCATTTTGAAACTGAAGAGTACTAATCAACTGGTACCTGGTGGGTTATGTTCTGCCTTTGTATTCCTTTAACTTATTAATAATCAATTATCAACAATCAAACAGGCTTGCGCGTGTTAAAACCCAGCCTCGAGAATGTGTGAAACGCTGCTCAAATCCAGATGTGCTGTAAAAAGCTTTCCAAGGTGGTACACCTGTGGTGTGTCAATCACCTGAGAAAAGCCACTCGCTCTGGGTTAAATGTCTTACACAGCGATTTGCAGCATATTAACTAATATTCTAAGAGAATGCTGCATTTAGGTTACATTGACTACATTAGGGAAATTCTATCAATGATGGTCCATGAAACTAGTCATATTTATTACAAGGGAGAAAAAAAAAAAAAAATCACATTTCAGCCTGATAAGGTTCGATGAGGAAATTGGTCTGCAGTAAAGGTTGTGAGTTCAAATCCCAGGATCGCCCCAGGAGCTATTGCTGAGTCCTTAAACAAAACCCTTCACCCACAATTCCTCGGCAATGTGATTGGACCGTATAGTGCCTAAAGCGCGATTCAAATGAAGAAAGGTAAATATGAAGAAAGGTAGACTTCAAGGGCAATATTATGAACATAAAGGAAGTTGTGCTCTGTACTTGTAACGCTATCCGTGTAAACACTAATGTCTAGATCTAGTTCGAAAAGGATAGATAAGACTGTCTGTGATGCTCTGGAGATAAGCTTAGGGATTATTCTCGTAAACAGCACCTTGAGAGGGAAATTGCCTGAATCGTGAACATGTTGTCTGCATTCTTGAGGAATTTAATGCTTGTTCTCACGGTTGCGGCGTGGCTGTTGGTGGCATATTTATCGCATTGCTTTGAACAAAAATAAAAACCCAATGGGTGATTATTCATGCAGGGCAAATAGTGGCATTTTCACACTCTCGCTGGAGGAAACACAAGCTGTAATTGATTACGGGTGAAATTATTATTTGAGGTTAACAAAATTACGGCTGCTCCACCCAATTAAGCTGGTTAAATGATTAGTTTATGGGAGCGTGAGACCAGGCAAAAAAACAGGAGCGAATTTGGCTTGGTTCTCAGAAATAATAAGCTGAAGAAACGTGACATTAAGGTGCATCACCAGTGCAACTGATCGGCAAAAAAAACCCAAAAAAAGCTTTTTAAACGTTTAAGGTCAGTATTGGCTTTAATATCAGTCCATCGTTAATAGTTCTCGCTCAGAACGGCCCTTCAACACAGTCTGCAGCAGAATCAAAGCCTCGTCCTATAAAACGGCACATTGCATTTTTAAAAAACGCCTCTGAATGAAAAGTTCTGAGACATAAAAGTACTTCTTGCTACCAGTGCAGAGTCCAGGAGCCAGGAACATCTTTTTAACTGCAATTACACGTACGCGAGTGTTACATTTTCTGCCAAATTAGCTCCGAACCGCTTGATCCCGCTCACCTTCCCTAAGAGGTGCCGTTTTCGAAACTGCAGGCGGTGTGTTAAGTTCTGAGCGCACTTCAAAGGTGCAAACTCGCGCCTGAAATACTAAAAAAAATAAAACATTTAAAGAGACCATTGTTACTGCTGGTAGAAATACAAGCCGAAAGTGCTGTAGACTTCAAAAAAAAAAAAAAAAAAAACTGTGAGGAAGGGCTTTCTATTAACTCCAATAGAAAAGGGCTTCGGGATGTCCGGCCCACGAATAAAAGGGAGTGTATGGTATGTGTGTGTGTGTGGTTGTTTCTTCTGTGTCTTTGCGGGCAAAATGGCGGCCGACCCATTAGCTCAATTCGTCGCGCTCAGAGCGATGTCTTATCGGCGTGACGTACCTCACGAGTCGCCAGCCGGTCGCTCAGCTCCTCCGCCTTCCCATAATCCCCTTCGGCGATGGCTCGCTCCATGCTCTTTTCCAGGCCTGACTGGAGATGAGAAAAGGATGGAGGGGGCGAGGGGAAAATGAAGTTATTTCCAAATAGAAATAGAAGAGGAGAAAGAGCGGAGAGGGGAAAAAAAAATATATCAAAGACGAACTTAAAAAGCGCCTCGGGCTCTTTTTTTTTTAATAGGACTTCCATTACAACAAATATGGAGATTTTTTTCTTCTCACAAATGAAAATTGTTATTCGATTAAACGCGGAATCCTTCAGAAATGCTGCAGATTATCGGAGGCGTACACTGGTCTTTAATTACACATTTCCATTCCACATCAAACACAGAAGTATGTTTGATGGAAAAAAGGCAGGAAAAATAAACTAAACATCTGCGATAAACCTTTTTAAAATAAATATATATCTATAGTGCAATTTAAATTAAACCAAATACACATTGTTTTGTGGGAATGGAACTTTTTAAGAATGTGATTCCTTGATGTACAGTCGTGTGAAAAAGTCCTGAGCCACGTCTCATTTCTTCATATTAAATAACATTACATTATAGTGCAGCAATTCATTGAATAAAAAAAAAAACATAAGCGAAATCGGAATATGGGCAGGAAATTATGCAGAGTTTGACAATAATTTAAGTATTTGTTGATTTTTGTGCATCATTTCGACTTCATAAATAACAATTGGCCATCGTCCTCTTAATTAGATCGTTAGTCAGATGATTTGCTGATAGCTTAGATTAACACACATTTATCAATCACATATAGCAGTTCAAATCATAATCGTAATGTGTCAAAATAATTACAATGTAATTACTAATGTGTATTAATGTATATTAATGTATAATTAATAAGTGCCACAAGATACCATTTTACAACTTTTTTTGTTTATATCTCAGCAGCGACCTCATTTCCTCTCTTGTCTGTTCCAACCACTCAGCATTCAGCATCAGCTGTATACTAATCATCATCTGCACCTGTTTCTCACTGGTTAAGTTAGAACGTTTCTATGACTGAATGATTCTTAGGTCACTGTGTGGCTTAACAAACAAAATGCATTCTGAAAATGCTGAAATGAGAATGAAAATGAGAGACAAAACAATTTCTCATGAAGCCTAGAGAATGCCAAGGTGGCTGCTCAAACCGTTACATGAAACATTTCATATGAACCAAACTGAGAAAAGTCGGTTGTTTAAATTGTACCTGTGGTGAAGGTCGGCTACTGGCAGGGGGCTGAAATCTATCGTTGGTGCCGAAATACTTGGTCAGTTCTTCCCACTGCTTTACCCGAACTTCCTCACCATCATCCCTGAGCAAAAACAACCGAAAGACAACATAATGTTTTTTTTTTCTTCTTTAACTCGTTTTAGTTCATTACTGTTTACTAGCCCACACTGGTCAACAAGAACGCTTCAATATTCAGCCATTTTTCAATCAGACTGAAGTGGTTTTATAAGAGTAACATAAAAAAAGTACATAAGAACTAAATCCAGTCTCTTAAACTTAAAGCTAAAATCAGTGCACATGTTTTTTCATAGTCAGGTATATAGCTGGAAGTCAGTGGAAACTCTTTAACAAGACAGTGAACCTGCGTGTGATCTCACACCTACATCAGGAGGTGCAGGGCGAGCACTTCACACACATTTCACGTCAGCATGATGCTTAAGTTGGCTACTGTAGCTACATCCTGGTGTTGCGGCTCTTCATTAGCACTTGGTGGGTGTGTTTTTTTTCTTTCTTTTTTTTTTTTTTTTTCAATGGAGGGAAAAGGTGACCGCTAGATCAAAGTGCTTTACTGGAGTTAGAGACAGCATTAGAGTCGGTCTGGGTTTAAGACCATAAACCCAAACTGAAAATGTGAAATGAGCATTTACTCAACTTTTTCTCTTCTGCATCACAAGTCTGCTTTAATGTTCCACCTGTTCAGATGAAGGAAAAATAAAACATTTTATACAGTTCATCACAGTGCATGTTCTGTCAGCATGTACAGTATGTATACTGCCGTCGTGTTGTTTTATAGTTTGATGCTTGGACTGCATTCTGAATTCTAATGAATATATAAAGATGACATAAAAGAGAAATGAGCTGTACCTTTCCTGTGCCGTTTTCTCCTTTGTTTTCTAACTGGAGGTTGATCCATCTGAATCTTTCTCTCCTCCTTAAGGTCTTTGAATTTCTTTAATGGAAAACATGTGGTGAAATACAGAAACATAATGGACTGCTTTATTTGCTTACTAGGCAATAATATTAACAGCAAGTTACAGATTTTAATTGAGAAAACTAATGTTACAAGGAATGAGCTACATTTAATTAATCATTAAACTTTTGTAAAGGTTTAAAATTGTAACAAAATCTGGGGAAAACGTAATATCAAATCGGAATAGTTATAAAATCTGATATTTTCAGAATTGCAATATTAATCAAATCTGCATATATGTAATAATAATCTGCGTGTATATATATATATATATATATATATATATATATATATATATACACACATAGAGTCAGCCAAATTATTATTATTATTTTAATATTTTCATGTAACATATAGCAATAAATTTTGTATAAAAATATGTATACAGTTTTTTTTTTCCTGAAGTGTGTATGTTTTTGGCTTACTATATATATCATATATATGTGTGCGTGTGTGTGCGTGTGTGAGACAATATATAAATTGCCACACAAAAGAATAGATTTTTTTTTTCATCTATCCTGAGCAACTTTAATCAATGATACGCTCATTATGTAGAAATTAAATCAAAAATAAGTTTCAAAAGTGATTTAAATAGTATTCTTCAAGACTCTTAAATGTCGTAACATTTTCTTTATTACATAATAAATAGCTTCAATATATACTGTATATATATGAACGTAGTTGACAAACAGAAGTCAATATTTTTTAACTCAAAAAGAAGAAAAAGAAATCAACATTACATAAATACACACTTGAAATCCCACCAGCAATGTGACTAATATTAATCTGGTATCAAATCAGCAGCAAGCCTGATTGGCTCTAAGAGTTTATGATGTTTTGTTTACATTGTTAAAGTGTCCCATGTTAATGCTTCAAAGAGCCAGATATAATAATATATAGAGCCAGATATAATAATAATAATAATAATAATAATAATAATAATAACTAAACAAAATAATTTAAAATGTGGTTTAAAGTTTTTTTTTTTATGTTATTTTAACTACAATTCTAGTTTTGGCTCATTTAAATCAGGTTTTAAGACTTGTTCTATAACTGATGCCTCTTGCAGTTGCATCAAGATAAGAAGTTATTAATGCACCGTTAAAACAAGGGTTGTGTTGTAGATATAAATGGGGTGTAAACCTGCCACAGATCCTGAGACACTCCTGGCAAACAGCTGTCAGGGGGAGATGATGATGATGATGATGATGATTCATTCTGCACATTCTGGTCTCTCCCAGCAGGACATGTCTCGGTTTCAGTGGCAGTCTGTGTGTTCTGCGTCTCGTCCTGAGTGTCCTCCTCCTCTTCATCATCATCATCATCATCATCAGGACTCAGATCAGCCTCACTGAGTCCTTTCGGAAGGAGACCTCTGTACATGTCACGCTCTGTCCGGTTTCCACCTGTTTTGATAAGTTTCGTTCCACGCTTGCTTGATTTTCAGGTTTATAAATACATCCGGTTTCAGTTTACATAACTACAAACATGCATTTTGGCGCTATTTTAACATTACGTTACAATTTGGTGGAGTTATGTTGCGGCTTTAGAAACAGCCATTGTTTATGTTCTCACTTCCGCGTTTAGTAAAAGAGGCCGGCGTTGATTGGCTGGATGGCTCCGTTTCCTGCAGCAACAACAAAGCTAATTGGTTACAAAGGATTTCCTTGGCGACGAGCTCCTCCCAACCGCAGACTCTTAAAAGGCTTCTGATTGGACGTGTAGTGCAGGAGGGCGGGCGCAGAAGCCGTTATACCATCAGTTACCGCATTGCACTCTCACAGGCGTTAGTGATTTACTCAGTATTTATTCATATACATCTGAAACTCGGTCAGCCTTAAAGGTAATTAATAAAATGTGATATTAACATTTTAGCATTAAAATTTATGTAGTTATTTTATGAACAGAAACAGATTTACGAACAGCAAAAACAAATAATAATAATAATAATAAATCAACCATCACACTAGATGAAACAAATATTGTTTTTTAAAACTAATATAATTTATATTAACATTACAAAATAAACAACCACCACCACTAACAACAACAACAACAATGATAATGATAATAATAATAATAATAATAATAAATCAGTCACCACATTAGATGAAACAAATGCTGTTGTTTCTAAACAAATCTAATTAATATTAGCATTACAAAATAAACAACCACCATAAGCCCAAACAACAACAACAATCATAATAATAATTAAACGTAATAAACTACCTTTTGATGTTTACAAAATAAATAAATACATTTAAAAAATCACATTAGACTAAACTAATGTTGTTTTCCCCAATTAATATTAACTTTACAAAGTAAACAACTACTACTATCACAAATAACTACAACAACAACAATCATCATTCATAAAATGTAATATAAATATTCCATATTTATCTGAGTTTCTTTTGCTGAAAAAAAAAATTGTAAAAAAAAAAAAAAAATCAAACGTCACATTTGACCAAACAAATGTCTTTTTCCACTTCATATTAACATTACAAAGTAAACAACAAAAACAACAACACTAATAATAAGATGCAGATGTTATAAAAGTAATAAAGTTAAAATTTAATTGAGTAAAAATTTAATTACATGCATCACATTAGACCTATAGATCTCATTATGTTTTCCAGACAGGTTATATAATATAAAATGTATTTATATTAAACTGTATAAATTAACATTACAAATAAAATACTAAAAATGTTGTTGTTAGTTTTTCGTCTGTTCCCGTTGTGGGGTCGCCTATAGAAATGAAGCTTCTTGTGTTGTTGAAAATGTGTCTAGGTCTTAGGCCTTCATAATGAAAACAGATGCTGAAGTAAAACTCATCCGTCCCTGTGTGTGTGTTGCCTGGTTGAGTTTATCCCCCCAGCTGAGCGTCGCTCATTATCATTCCCATGATTAGCATGTTAATCTTGTATGGCCCGTGGCACTGCAAGCTGAAAACAGCTGCTTAAATTGCTTATTTATATCAAATGACATCAGTGTTGTTGTTTTTTCTCCCTCGCTAAATGGGTTGCGGGCTTTGTGCCTAATTGCAAAACCTATTGACTTAAACGATTTGTTTACCCTGCTCTGATACAGGAATGAAATACCCATGTATATTGTTTTGCAGTAATATAGACAGTTTATAGACAATATAGACAAGGAGATGTCATGCATCATGGTATGATTAAACTTCAAAGAGGATGCTTTTATAAACATTCAACCACAGCACAGACAAAAGTATGTAACTTTTTCTTTTTTTTTTTTATTCATTCTTTTTCCATACTGCTTATCCTGTGGCGAGGCAGGGTACACCCTGGACAGGGTGCCAAAACATTACAGGGTACACACACACACACACACACACACTCATTTGCACACTGTGGGCACTTCAGTTACTGTGGGAGGAAACAGGGGTACCAGAGGAAACCCACCAAGAACAGGGAGAACATGCAAACTCCACACACACAGACCTGAGATGGGAATCGAACCCAGATCCTGGAGGTGCAGGGCAACAGTGCTAATCGCTATGCCACCATGCTGCCCTATGACATTTTATCTTGTGCTTAGGATGAGCAGAGCTGGTTGGTTGCCCATGTTCACTGTGGATTTGACACTAGAGTGCTGATGAATCTCATCTATTTAATGTGTTTATGCTTGCTAAGCCTACAAAGGTTATTGCTGCTCAATGGAGTGTCACAAATATACCTAACCTCTCTCTCTCTCTCTCTCTCTCTCTCTCTCTCTCTGGGGAGCCTCTGAGGAGTCCTTGGCCATGACCCTAAACCATATGCCCCATATAACCCAGCCACTTCATGCAGTGCCAGTCCCAAGCCTGTTGAAGGTTGCGTCATGAAGGGCATCTAAAACAAGGCTGATTTGTCCAATACCTAAATTATAGTAATTAAAAAGCATCCTAGAGTTTGTCCTCCTTTCTCCTAACAGCAGCACTAGTGACTTCAAACACCATGCATGAATTAAATCATCACATCATCAACGTGTAATGTCTCCAAACGATGACAAGTGCTAAAACGATTCCAAACGATCCACGCGTTCAAAGTGGATCCAAACACCAGATCAAGATCTCAACTTCGAATCATAAAACTACCCGTTAAACAGGAGTGACCAAATCAGGTCTATTCATTTTCATTCGCAGGTGCTAATCTAAATGTTATCAGTGTTTTTTTTTTTTTTTTTTATCTCTCAGTATTTTGCTGCACCTATCAGTAAAAAAAAAAAAAAGACAAAACTACTCAATCCTACTGGTGACCTTTGCAACATAAGTATCGTAAACTTCTGATTCATACCACCTGCTGCACTACACACATCTCCTGATGCGCTCAGTAAATCATGCAGAATTCTCCTAGACAGACTTACAGGCTTGTAACTGAAACACACACTCATTTTATTGAATTACCCCTCTGCATTACCATGTTTACCATGTTTACCATTTACCGGTGAAAATAGGACAAGGTCATTAGAGCTTTGATTTATCTAGCCGTCTAGATAGTAAAACTCTGATTTGTCCATCTATGACAAGAATCTTCACAAAAGACTTAATATTCCTCATTCTACAGGGTGGGCCATTTATATGGATACACCTTAATAAAATGGGAACGGTTGGTGATATTAACTTCCTGTTTGTGGCACATTA
>JAQMYJ010000039.1:31745339-31756376 GCA_030014305.1 Clarias laeviceps
TACTATTAATAATAATAATAATAATAATAATAATAATAATAATTATTATTATTATTATAGTAATAATAATAGTAATAATAATACTCAATAACAAATCAAAATATATACAAAATCTTGATACTTATAGAATCACAATACCGCTCAAATCGACACCTCAGTATCGTGATACTATCGCATCAGGTTATCCCTGGTGATTCCCACCCCTAATATATAATAATGTTTCATTGTGTTTGTATAGAATCAGCCAGGCTCGTCATGATTGAATAACGTATTCTGAGTTTCAGTATAAAACATACGGAAATACGCAGAGAGGTACGAACACAAAGCAAACACTCAGAGCGGCACTTAAAGACGTCCTCTCATGGGTGACTGAGTAAATGATTGGCTGCTTAAAGCGCTTGTTTGTTTTTTTCACCTCCTCCCATGAGCATCTTATTTTTACTCATCTTTTAGAAATGTTTTAAGACTCTGAGCTTGGGTATAAGAGGCCTACAGCGCTGCGTATTGGACTCCAAAGCCACTTAAGGATTTGGACATGAAAGACGCATCCCTGAGCTTCTGAAATGAAGTTTATTTTTCCACCCTTCTCGATTAACTGAAAGCGGCACCTCTGAGCCAAAATGAGAAAATTGGATCGGTGTGTGTGTGTGTGTGTGCGTGTGTGTTTTTCAAGGTGTACATTAAGAACAAAGCATGCTGACAGTGTAAGACAGCTACTACGTTGAGTACGCTGGATATTTATGCTGCATAAGCTTGATTAAAGTGCACTAAATAAGGATTAGTACATGGATGAATATAGAGTCCTCTGCAATAGTAACCCCCCAATTATTCATATTAAATTAAATTACATTAATTTATATTAAATTGAAGTAATGGGAATAAATGTTTTATTGTGACAGACTGCCATGTGTCTAGAGATATTCACTCACTCAACATCTATTCCACTTTATCCTGTGTTTAGGGTCACAGAAGGGAAATAAACCTCACCCTTAATCCTAAGGAAATACTAATGAGTGTGAGCTAATGCATGGAGACAAGTTAAAATCCTATTATGTACAGTAAGGAGACCTGTTATAGCAAAAATAATCAATAAGAAGGTTGTGTGATGAAGCAGCCTTCATGTTACTAGTCCGAAATGTTTACTTTTATATCAAAACATTTCCTGTTAAGATTGTTGTGATCAAATTTGATCACAACAGGAAGAGACCCAAAGCAAGAAAGATTCTGTTAATACTAATGTGTTAATACTAATACTAACTCTGTCTGTCCTCCCTCAGACGCCTCAAAACCTGGCAGTAGAATTCGCTGTTGACGTTCTGGCTCCAGGGGAAGAATTCTCAATGCACAATACAGAAAACGTCAAAAAAGACAGTGAACGTGCACTCAGTCGAGCTGCGGACCTGCTTGTGTTTTTTAGTAATGGAGATGATGGGAAGACTTACTGTCTCAGGGTCGTAACCATACACCCATGTCGAAGATCTTCGACATGAAAGACGGGTCATCCACAGTTCTTGGCAGACTTTGACGCAATGTTCCTTCTGCTCCTGGGTCAGCAGCCCGGGGATGAACTTGGTAGCAACACGGCGCATGTTCAAATCACAGGTGAGGATTGCCTGACACACCAACAATGACAGCAGTGTTGCAGATTGTTCTCCGAAGATCATCATGCACACATTGTCGAATGGTTTAGACATTTTCAGAGGTCTTCCTGACCTCTCATTATCTTTCAGTGATGTTCTTCCACTCTTGAAGGGCGCGTGCCACTCAAAACACATCGAGCGACTCGTTGCAGCATCGCCGTAAATGTCTCTGTGGCAGATTTGCCCAGTTTCAAGTGGTCAGAATAGCACCAGTTGCACAACTCCTGATGTATACAGGTTGATGTCTTTTGGCACACTGACTTATGAAGGTTGGTGCTTCCCTGCACCCTTGTGCTGCCATCTGTTGGTGTGTTGCAAAAGTAGTCTTGAAAGTTTTTGATACCACCTTGTAGCAGTGGGAAAAAAAATAAAATAAATATATATATACCTTGTCATAGTCCTTGAAACCCATTTCAGAAACAGTCTCAGTGATAAATTTGTAGCTAATTGTCTCCACTAAATGCAAAAAATAATATTAATACTGGTTTACATCATACTGACTGCTGACTGGCTGCAATTTCAACAAATGGATCTCATGATCTGGAAGGTTAATACAGTCGATCGAGCGCATTAACATGATCCTGAGGTTAGCATCTGGAACACCTGTTGTTACAGAACCAGAAGGGTGAATCCAGCAGGGGTGTCCAATAACCTGTTTCAGCAGTGAAAAATATTCCCGGTGATATATACTTATAGATTCTCATCATTGTGGTGTTTTCTTTTCCAGAACATTTCCTCTCCTCAGTGTTGATATGTGTGTGAGGGAAACCTTTTTTCTCCCCCCCCCTCTAAGACAACAGAAGGCTGTATTAGCCACGAGGGGCTTCAATTCGTCTCCGAGAACCCTCGTTAGGTTTCTTTAATAACCCCGTGTAAACCTAAACCCCTCTCTCATTAAGGCCGAGTCGGGAGTAATGCTCCCCTGATTGCTCGGTGGCACAGCGAGAGGGAAAAACCAACAGGGGTCACTCTGCTGCATTCCACCCAGCCATTACAGGGTGAAGCGTTTCCACCTGGGCCTGATAGAGTCAGTGTGTGTGTGTGTGTGTGTGTGTATGTGTGTGTGTGAGAGAGAGAGAGAGAGAGATTGCACAGTAACTTATCGCAAGCCAAAAACAGAGCTCTCATTGTTGCAGAAGGTGGTGAGCACTAAATCAGGTCTTAACCAGCGCAATGAGTCTGGTATCTACAGACCTACTTGAGCCACTGACCTTCAGGGATGAGAGTGGAAATTCCCCATTCTGTCTCTCTCTCTCTCTCTCTCTTTCTCTTTCTTTTTTGCTTTTCCTCGCACACTTCACACGAGCTGCTGAAGCATTACTATGAGCCCATTACTTTCCTAATCACATTGTAAAAAATCCTCAGCGCCTTTCATGCATCCCACCCTCCTTCTTTTTTCCTCTCCCTCGCTCCCCTCTGCGTCGGTGTTCGCATTCTCCGACTGTGAATGGATTACGCCGAAATAGCTGTTACTCAAATTTGAGGTCAGCTCCCAAATCCATTTGTGTGTGTGTGTGTGTGTGTGTGAGAGAGAGAGACAGAGAGAGTGAACTACACATTCCTGTATTCCAGCTGTAGTGACCTGCTTTCCAGCACTTCCTGATTATTTTGGAGCCGATCTTTAGTTCCTCACGGACACAAGGCACAACTTCTGACGGCCTCGATCTATTAAATGTTGATTGTAAATTAAGTACAGATACGATACTGAAACCTTAAATTAAGTCAGTCTGAAAGAATCCCCGCCAGTTCCTTTGTTCTCCAAAGATGGAGTGCGTGTGCGCACGTGCGCGCGCGTGTGCTGTAACTCGGTCACGGCCGGCGGTAAAGCCGCTCTCAGCTTGCCCGCCGTCATGGAAACGAGTTATAATCTGGAAAATGAGGCGAGCGGAGAGGCAAGCTGACCTCGTGTGTATCGCCAGGTTATCCCGTCTCGCAAATATTAAAGCAAGAATGGCCGCTCAGGCCGGGAGGCACCGCACAATAGCTGCGTTTGTAGAAGGAGAAACCGGATCCTCGGGAAGGGAAAGTGTAAAGTGACTTGGCAAACACACACAACAACTGGATGTCATTGAGAGGAGAGGACCTCTGAACGTCTGTTTTCGTGTGTGTGTGTGTGTGTGTGTGTGTATGCGTCTGAACTCCATCTATACTGAGATTGAATAAAGTGTTTGCTCATTATGATCCTTCTTGATTCGGTGAAGCTGCTTTGAGACAATGATCAGTGTTATATCGCTGCGCTATATGAATTGAATTGAATTGAGTTGAATGGAATTGAATTGAGTTGAAGTTTGAGTTAGGAAGTTACTTATACTATTATATGAACATACAGTATGTATGATGTTTTCCTGATTTATATTAATATACTTTTTCTAATGCTAATTCTAATTAGTGTTTCTATGGTCACAGCGAACGCAGGGACACCGCGGATGCAACACATCAACAGATTTATGTGTTTAATTGGGCATAAGTGGAATATTTTTTTATTCATTGAACTTATACTCAAGGAGTCTCTGGTGTTAGTGATTTGTAACAGCCAGAGGTTAAGCTTTAGGGTTTTTTCCAACATGGGAAAAGCCTTTCAGGATGGAGGAGTTTGGTGTTTTTTGTATCTGTTACGAGGAACCAGACAGAATCAGGGCTTTCCCGCAATATTAACCGTAAGTATAAATGCAAACAGAGGTGCTATATTTTTGCATATAGTGAAATAAGTGCAATAAAGAATGCATTGTTATGGGACAATAATCATCTCTGGTAACATCCATTTCGTCACCATCCAGCTGTTGATCAATTTCCGATAACAGCATGCACCCACATGTGTGTTATTATTTACATACTGGACACACCTACCACATTTACTGCACATCTGCATCCCTTACATGCTTAAAATCTGATTCTTTTTAAATTCACAACAATGCACGTCTCATTTCGGCTATTTCATGAAAAAAAAATAATAAACTGCCAACAGACCCCTGGCTGGGCGTGAGCTTAATTAGTGAAGCGATGGAACGTGTGTGTTAATTTCATTAATTTCAAGCTTTGTTAAGACTCCTTACAGTGCACCTTGTCACTGTTTCATTTATTAAATCCCAATTAGTAAACGCTTCCCCCTTAATGACGTTCATATTTATTTTAGTATTCTAAAGAAACAAATCCTGTCGTTCGAACTAAATATGAAATGAGAGTAATGTGAAAAGTGCTGTTGTTAAGGGGAAAAAAAAGAAAAAAGAAGCAAAGTTCATTGAAGCTAGCCAAGTGCATTACACACATATTAAAGTCATTTTCGCTTTGCCTGCCAGAATTGGCCTCGGCAGGGGGAAAAAAGGAAATCAATTTGAACTTCTCATTGTAGTTTCAGGTATATAGGCTTCTTTCACTGCTTAACTTTGAAGTAAAAAAAAAAAAAAGAAAAAAAGTCTACCTGGCATTGTGTAAGTGTAGGCATGTTTTACTATCTTTACAGAACCCAGATTTCCCCATAAGGGTAGAAATATTTGACAGTTTCGACCTTGAGGGGGCATTCACGGAGTCAAGGTAAACACTAAACTGGGATGCATTAAGGCGTAGCATTAATTAGCTGCATTTATAATAACTGTGTCAGTGGAAATGTCCTCATAAGGATAGTAAGACAGACAGTGTGTGTGTGTGTCTGTGGTGCTGATGGTGGGTGATGGCGGGTGGGGGTGCTGGGCGTCGAGGAGTGACATCTCATCATCAGCAACTTCAAAAAGCACGCTGCCACTTAGCACTCAGCAAGCTAATGTCCCCAAGCCATTGGGAATGTAAATTATTCAAACTCATTTAGCGCCGGCAAATTGGCCTAAGTTCAATCAAGAAAAAGCAGGCGCAAGAAGCGCGGCCTAATTGTGCTTGTTTGTCAAATGAAAAATTTCATTTGGCTGCGGAATGGAAGCTGCCAGCGGAAATTCTTTTTTTAAGGTGAGCTCCTAGCTGTATTATCACCTAAACGCAGTAAAGTCCATAATCACGCGGTGATAATGAAAATGGAGCCGGCGTTAACATTCAGGCTTTCGTGGCCCCTGGGGCGGCCGACGATAAAAAATTAAGTACCGTGCTCCTCGTGGCTGGCACAGTGACACCCGGGCTGCTCTCGAACCGCCGAACGCTTTTTTTTTTTTTTTTTTTTTTTTTTTTTTGGTTTTAAAATAAACTTTATCAAAGCGCCATTGCAATGTGGAAAATGTCAACGCGAGATGCTCTGAAGGCAAATTGGATTTCCATTAATTGTAAAATTATTGCTTTTGACTGATGTATTGCTATGCTTGTTAAGAGCTGCCAGTGGAACGAGGCCCTGTCTCCTATTTTATTATTTTTTTTATATTTCTCTGAAAAAAAAAAAAAAAAAAAAGACTGGACAGCCAAGTTGAAGTGAAATCACCTATAAGGTAACCTCTGGCCAAGTTTGGTCCACAGGTCTTTTAACATCAAGTTACATATGACAAAGCACAGAAATCAAATTCATAAATTAATATCTTTTTAAATAAATGACTACATGACCGTATATTATTTTTTATTGTTATTTCAAGTAGCATTTCATGAAATAGTCATTAGAACAGTTAAGAATGTTAAGACAATTTCCAACTCTTATACTGTTTTAAGTAATACTGTATATAAAATACACAAACTGTGTATATTTATGTGGTATATCTGTGGCATGTTTGCTTGTCTTTTTAAACATGCATATTCATGACTAAATATCTAATGATACGGAAGCATAATAGTACGAGAGGCGTTCAGTCAAACCAGGTACATCCAGAGTCCACTGCAGTCATTCGTACTGTAGAATGGAACGTCTGATCCTTAAAAAACGATGAATAACTTGTCACTGACTTGAGGAAGAGACGCATCTGTCTGTATGAACTTTACACACAATCATTCACCAACACCACTTGCACGTTACAGGAACTTGGCTGGGAGTTATTGCCACATCCCCTGTACAGTCCTGACCTCAGTCCAAGCCATTTGCACATGTTTGGGCCAGTAAAGGAGTTCCTGGGAGGCCAGTGTTCCAGACGTGAAGCAAGCAGTCCGATTCTGACTTTGGCGTACTCCGAAATCTTTCTACCTCGATGGTGTCCAAGCACCAGTGAAACACTGAGATAAGTGAATTAGTGTAGCAGGGGATTATATAGAGAAATAAAGGACGTTTTTATTCTCATATCTCTAATAATGTTTCTGTTATTCTGCACAATTAAAAGTCTCGCTTTGACCACTCATTTTTTTTTTTTTAATATACATGGATATGGCTATGTTCTATACATATAGATAGTCTGATCAAAAAGAAAAACAACAACAACAACAAAAATCATTTTTGTGTGAAAATTCAATTAGATGAAATACACTACAATATATTAACATAAAGCTTTTTAGAGAACAAACCAACACGCTTTACATGCATTAAGTCAACTGTGCAAATGAGACCTGAAATTAAAATGAAATTAAAATGCTAATGCATGCTTTTTTTTTTCCTAACAAAATATTTTGGCCTGCTAGTCAAATTCTCAACATTTATGTGAGCGATAATATCAACAGGCAAAGTTCCAAACAAGAATAAAACACAATCTTTATATTTTAAATTCACATCTTCTGCCAGAATAACTACATCACTCTTGCATTGTTCCTGATTCAACTCTGAGTTAATCCTGAGTCATTTAAAAGCTTTCTAAACAGCACTTCATTGACAGACACCACACACACACACACACACACACACACATACAGAGCAAGCAAATGTTACTCCAAAATCTTGTTTGTTCTTATCCAGGAAACAAAGGAAGGGTACTTTAAATAGTTTGTTCTTGACTTCTAATACTCAGCACTTTGCCTCATGTTATTTTTCTTTATGTAGGCAATTCCATGATTGCAGTGCTACTAAACTCTTGTAATTATTGTACGGTAAAAATAAAACTTTTTTTCCCCCCATTGAATTTGAAAGAAAATAACCTTATAAATGCATTAACCAAAGCAAAAGGTTTTCACGTTTTTAAAGTTCTCTGCAAGAGTACCGAGCCCTCATTTCTGCATATAAAACTTAAACTAAATGAAGTAGATTAAACTAAGGAAATGTTAACATATGTTGTGCCTAAAGACGCAATAAAAAAATTGGTTGTTTATGTAACAACCTCAGCAGCAGCTTCATTTCCCCTCTCGTCTGTTGAAACCACTCAGCATTCAGCATCAGCACTATACTAATCATAGGCTCTCATCATCTACACCTGTTTCTCACTGGGTTCATGCTTCACCTTACCGTAGGTGGGTTTTGGTGCTCAATAGAGTCATAGGTCACTGTGTGGCTTAACAAACTTCATCTGAAACTGGTCCGGTACAGGGAATGGGCTTAAAATTAGAGCCAAAAAACTTGGCAAAAGTGGGAGCCAAAAAAAGTCCTTCAGGAAGCCTGGAGAACTATTCATCAAGACTCCATTAAAAGGAGAAGAAAGTCTGGCCCTTTGGAAGCAAAACATGAAGAAATTAGGTGGGAAGCTCAAGACTTTCGCACAATACTGTATATTGTTTCTTCGCTGTGTTTTCTCTTAATCGAGTAACAGGATAAAGGTTTTCGGTTTAATTTTAGCAACAGAAACGTCTATGCTAAACATATGGGGGACAGATAGGAAGGACTTTAAGAAGAATGTTTACATTTTAAAATGAATCCTTTACTTTTAATCTATAAGTCAAGGAAATAGGGTTGTACTTTCAAAGTGGCCCTATTTCACTGTCATCGAAAATAACTGAACCTTCTTCTTCTCAGGATCTTCAAAATATGTGAAGGATGTATTTTACAGGGAGGCATGTGCAGTGATTTTAATACAACATTTATAAAAGATTTTATATAGTATGTGATAGTTGTTTTATATATATGTACTGTGTGTGTATATATCCTTACATACAACCAAAGGATCAGTGATACAGATCTTCTTTTTTTTAATTATCCTCTACTCATTTATCAAAGCCATATACTTTATTTGTACTACCATATACAGTATACATTTGGCAGACGCTCTTATCCAGAGCGACTTACCTTTTTTTAAAATCTCATTATACATCTGAGCAGTTGAGGGTTAAGGGCTCAAGGGCCCAACAGTGGCAACTTGGTGGTTGTGGGGTTTGAACCTGGGATCTTCCGAACCATAGTCCAATGCCTTAGCTACCCCTGGCGCCTAATATATACTACTATACTATGTGTACTATATTCTTGAATTGAAATATTGATGATCTCTATAACTTTTAATCTGGCTATCAAACTTTGTATTTAGCGCACACGGCTTACACAGTTATCAGTCACTTATAATTTCCAATGAAAAGAATCGCAAGGAATTCTTCTCCTTCCTTTATCAATTATCTATCAATTGCTATCTATCAATTAAATGACCAAACACATCACAGTATTGGTATTGGGGTTTATTAATATTGAGGCTGTTTGGAAATAATTTAAGCTCTATTGTCCTATCACTCATCTGGATTAATCTAGATATTTAGATTAATTGGATTTTATAATGGCTTTTCAAAGTGAACTTCTTTCTCTGTAGGTCTGGCCTGGCTTTGCTGCTCCAGATAAGCTGCTGTATTTAAAACCTGACATGCATAAGATGAGACGGAGCGGATGGGGATTTGCAGTCGAGGTCTGCCCTTTAGTGGTCGCTGCATGGAAGTACAAGTGGATGAGACGTGGAACCATGAGCTTCTCGTACTGATGTGCAGTCTTATTCATTTCAGCATTTTTAACACACAACACAAGTAAATAGAAATGTAAGTACTTTTAATGACCTTTAATCGTTGTGTGCATACTGTACATTATACACAAATCCTTGAATCTGATTGGACTGAAGGTGCTGATGAATTTCCATTTGCTACTCTGACTGTAGTTCCAGCTGTAAAGTTTTATTTGAATAAACTCCTCCAAATACATTATCATTTCTATAGTTTACGGCTTACAAAGGGACTTGTATGGCAGATGATCCGTATATATAGAGATATAGATATATAGACATTTTAACAAAATATTGACACGGTAAAGTTTTCTGTACAGAGATGTCTACTTAATATTTATGGAAGGAGTCTCCAGTGTCAGTGCTTTGTAATACTGAGAGGTTTAATTTATAAACATGAGACGGTGTTCAGGATGGAGTAAATGTCAATTTGTGTCTTATTATTATTATTATTATTATTATTATTATTATTAAATTGAATAGAGGAAAAAGTATAGCTGCTACAGGACCATTTATATCTTCTATAATGTAACAAGGGATAACTTGTTTCACTGATGTTGCACAACATTAAATATACGTATGATCAGATAAAAATGAATACGTTTTGCACTTTAAAGAATTAATTCTTCGTCTCAGGCAGTGTCACACCACTCTGTCATTTATGATCCTTTTTATAACAGCATGCACTTGTGTCATTTATTCCCTACTTATTACAGCATATACTAACACGTATACCTGGCTTATAGACTATTTCCAGGTAATATAGGCAATATAATATATGCAACATGGTAAGTAATTATTAGCGTGTTTTTGGTACTTTATATAGCAGGATGAAAGACTAGTTCAGACTTTATTTCATATATAGTGTTACAAATTTCATAGTTTAAAGAGCATAACGTCTGACTACAAGCTGACTCTTACTGTTCATTCTGTTCTCCACTCATGCTCTCTCTCTCTCTCTCTCTCTCTCTCTCTCTCTGTAAAAATACCTGCAATATGTCCAAGCGTTCAGTGCTGTCTTTGTGCAAGCAGTCTCCGATCAGGCAGGCACGCGACCCCGGCCCTTGACCCGCTCTAATTAAATACTGGATTAAGCAGGAGGAAGCAGGCCGCCTATATTTCAGGCAAACGACCGTCTGCTCAAAGCCCTTTAAAATGAGCTAAGCGATGCGTTTAACTTTAGGAAGCTTACCTCCTCCACGTTGGGTGTCATGTTAGGGCCGATACAAAGACCCTGTTTGTTCGGGCTCTTAAGCATTCGTACGGCATCGAGGATTTCGCTCAGGACCGGAGAACATGAAAAAAAAAAAGAGAGCTATATGAATCCACTGGTGCTGGTAGCGTTTCAAGGGATCTGCTCAATCTTACTGCTGCCTCTACTTGAGAATGAGGTAATTACTTATTGGACATCAGTATAATCACATTACTGTTCATTATCATTGTAAATGAGAGCATGATTAAGCGATGAAAAAAAGAATGCGATAGCAGACTTAAAGTGAGGGTTATACACTTTGCTTTGTTTAATTCTCACTAGGCCTAAACCTCTTTGCTTCTAGTGATAAGAAAGTAAAAAAAAAAATTGTGCATGCAGCGTATTAGTCAATTACAAGACCCACATTTTTTACCATGTGTATAAACAGAATATTATGCTCTATACATATGGTTTATAT
>JAQMYJ010000039.1:31757136-31769008 GCA_030014305.1 Clarias laeviceps
TATAATGAAACCCTGTAAAATAAAGATAACACCTGAGTGAGTTGGACATAAAAAAAAAAGCCCTGCGACTGCACAGGTATATGGTAGGTGATATGGGATTCATCATAAAGCAGGTACTGTATATCATAAATGTCATGTTTTACCATTAATAATATCAACAAGCTTTTTTGTTCTCTATTGTTTTCCCCTCAGAAGTGTAAAAATGCTTACAGTCCCTGTGTCTGTTATGGTCTGAGAAATAACAATCATTTGTTTTTTATTATTATTATTATTATTATTATTATTATGTTTTTTTTTTTTTTTTTTTAGTTCGCCATTTTATTCAAACCACAATACCATCAGGAACACAGTCTGGAGGCCAGATTCACACCCCTCATTGCAGGAGGTGCTAAGCCACAGCGCTAATCACTAAGGGCTGCCAAGATGCTAATAATAGAGAAAAATTTCTGCACAAAGCTATCTTTCGAACATTAACTACAGCTACTATAATAATAGTGCACTACTGTATATGGTCTAATATTAGCTAGCTAGCTTTGTGTGGGGATTTCCTAATGTTGTCTAATTAGCTTCGATTAGCGGTAAACCTGCATGACTAGCTTGGTTTGCTAAAGTACTTGGGAGTTGAATAAAGACAAGATAGCTAGCAAGCAAACCTAATTAGCTAAACTTTGATGACTTGCACAAATAAAATATATAAAAATACTGTGTATCTAAAATAAACCATTTGTCTGTATTTAACTATTGTTTTTACTGGTTAGCGTTTAATTATTTATAATGGCATTGGGCAGTTGTCCAGCTGTGTGGGTGAAGAATAAACCATTTGGGATCCTGTTGACATGGAAAAATAATTAATGATGCTGAAACAGAGTTTCTGTTACTGCTTTGAATGTGATTATTTTCCATTAGAAGCGCATTCCAAAGTGTTTTATTTCTCTTATAATGCATTGATTTGTCAATTAAAATATTAATGAATGACACGTCATACTCTTTGACCTTGCATAGTTAGCATTAATACTGTATTATGGACAATAATATCCCACAAGACCTATTAAATATTATGAAAACATTCAATTATTGCACAGCTGAGTGGGCTTAGTGATTAGCACTGTCACTTTGCACCTCCAGGTTCTGGGTTAGATTCCCGCCTTGGGTCTGTGTGCATGGATTTTGCATGTTCTCCCTGTGCTTGGTGGGTTTCCGCCGGGTGCTTCGGTTTCCTCCCACAGTCCAAAGACATACAGATTAGGCTAATTGGCGTTCCCAGATTTCCTGTAGTGTGTGAATGAGCGTGCGAGTGTGTGTATGTTTGTGTGCTCTGCGATGGATTGGCACCTCGTCCAGGGTGTACCCCGCCTCATGCCGTAAGTCTCCTGGGATAGGCTCCAGACCCTGACCCCCGCGACCCTGAATACAGGATAGTGGATGAGTGAGTGAGTGAGTGAGTGAGAATATTTTATGAATGGATTACTACATGTTATAAATATATTCAGGGCATTCATATAAAGCTTTACCCTAATATATTTCTTTCATACCTAAAAAAAATACAATAATGTTAAGCTAGCAGTGCTAATCAGTTTGGCTAAAAAGGAGCATTTAAGTAGAGAATGATGTACCAACTTTCCGTTCAGCATGGCGAGATTACCTCAAACCACACACAGTCCACGTAGAGATAAATAAGCATATAATCTCAACACTCAGCTCTTATCACAACCATGCGATTTCAGCGGGACGCACACGGCCGATGAAAGCGAAATCATCTTTAAATAGTGGCTTAAGATTCTGACTTTCGATAAGTCGTGCCACAACAGGTTTGATCAATGAGGCATGCATTTGTCATATTGCCTATTTAGATCACACCGATTAGCGGAACCGGATGTGTAAATTCTTAAATTCTAACAGCAAATCTTTCCTTTTCTGAATGATTAATCTGACAGAGGTGGGACTCGACATGTTTATAATAGACCACATAAAGGTAGAACAGAGATAGAAGACCAGAATACATTTAGGTATTTGATAAGAAGAGAGCTGTGAATGGGAGGCATTTTATCCCCTGCCTATATTTCCTCTTGTGACAATATCATTCTGTGTTTTATTTATCTATTTATTTATTTTTTATAAAACCCCTAAAGCCTCCGGTATCAACCTGACATTAGACTCCCGTAAGTACCCCATTTCTTCAGTTTACCAAGCACTTGAGCACTCTTGTATCTCCCCGAACTTACACACGCAGCTCTTGCCATTCCCCACCACCAGGGCTCCTTATCATCACTAGACAGTCTCAATGCTAATTTTCCGTTTACCAGGCAGTCCAGCACTTGTCCAAATAACGATAGGAATCTCTCTGTGCTGTTTGCACGTCATTTCACGCGTGCCATCTCTTCTGAGCCTAAACTCCATTTAAGTTTTTAATAACATTTTATGATGGTCCACATACGGGTAAACACAATCTGATTACCTAGAGGAATTGAAAAATACAGGGCTGACAGCAATTGGTTTGATGTTTACATCCCCCCCCCCCCAAGAACTGGAGAACAGAAGAATCGTTTTGTTAAACGTTACATATTTTTAAGTCTGTGTGTGAACGTGTGTCTATAGCTTGGTAGGGACCAAGTGTAGAAATATCTTTTGATGTTGGTTTGAGGTTCACCTTGAAGATGTGCATAATATACGTATTTTATTAGTAAATGTCATATTGTAAAGCTTTATAGGACCGTGCCAAAGTCTTGATCCACCCCTCATTCTTCAAATTAAATTTAATTAAATTATGTAACTTTAATTATAGAAATGGGAACAAATGTGACAGGCTGCAAAGTGCCTGTCATTGTTGTTTTTTTGGCTGCTCCCAGCAGGGGGTCTCCACAGCGGACCATCCAGTCCACACATACAAGCTTATGCCCTACCTGACGCAACCCTCCCATTTTATCCGGGCGACCACTGAGCCGCCTAAAGATGCAATTTAAAAATTGGTTGTTTATGTAACAACCTCAGCAGCAACCGCATTTCCTGTCTCGTCTGTTCCAACCACTCAGCATTCAGCATCATCACCTGATCATCTGTCATCATCTACACCAGTTTCTCACTGGTTCATGCCTTAAGTTAGATGTTTGCTTTAATTATATGTCACTGCTCAAGTACAAGGACTGGACTGAAGATGAGCAGAAAAACAAAGTTTAAAAAATACAAGATTTTTTGCATTTGATTAAATAATTTCAATAAATGTAGACAAACCTATTTTGCTAAATAGCTGCAGGTTTTAAACAGAAAAGTAACAAATGCATAACATTACATTAACTAGTATTTATATATGCTGATATTCTGAAGATACACAACAATATCAAGGGCTGGACTTTGGAAGCGACTTCAACAGTCATTATCACAATATAACTGAAAATAAAGAAAAAAAACAAAAGAAGAACTTACTTTCCTTCTTCCTTTGATCTTCAAGAAATTTGTCAAATCCTGAGCATGTGACATTTGGAATATTTCAAATATTTCATCGGGGGGAGTGTGTGTGCAGGTAAAAGGGTTGAAAGTGTGGATGTCTACAATGTACGTTTTTCATGAAAAGTTTCATGAAGTTTTATTTATTTATTTAGTACGGTAGTGAGTGTTATAGATGTTTTTATTTTTATTTTATTTACTTATTTAGTTCAAATAAGTTGTTGTGAAGGACACATTGTTTAAAACAGTCTTCTACCCTTACATACATGCAATATTTGTAACTGTAATATCAGTTGGAGACAAATGGCATCCCGAACACGCAATAAATCAAATCAGATTTTAATATCTTGACTTTACAGTTTTAATTAAGCATAATATTTCTCTGTATGCCTTTGTCATGAATATAAAAAAAAAAAAAAAACTTATTCATTCATTCAGATATTACACTCTAGTAATTTGTAGACAACATATCTGAGACAGTTCCACTTTTCACTTTTCTTGTCTGATTCGTCACACAATATGGATTTTTGTTACACCATTAAGAACGGAAAAGTACAACCGGATCATTTGTGTTTTGCACAAAAGAACATCGCTTCCCCAAATTATTTCAGTGTTCGTTCCAGGCGTCTAAAGTTCAGCGTCTCAAGCAATTCCTTGATCGTTTTAGATTTCCTCACCAATAAACGCCTCTTTGTGTTCGACCGAGCTGCTTTGGACAAGTGCTGGCCCTCTGCTGCCTAAATGGGCCGATTCTGTTTCCCCTTACTCACTGTAAATTTCAATAATTTGTTTGACTGGCTTCTTTCCCTGTCACTTTTTATCATATTATCAATGACCACTAAATTTCTCCCTCGCCTGCTCCAGGAGCGCCGCTGACCCCGCTCCCTATTACAGTTCTGTAATGAAGTGCAATGGACTGGTAATTGGTTCACATTATACCAGATCAGGTAACATTAGCCTTATTTCCTTATCGCAATGAGTCCTGCTGCTGCCTTCTCAATGAGAAACTCAACACAGCCTTTCCTTCGCTTTAATGCACGGGGTGTCATCCAAATAACATTTCAGCTCATCCAGGCGATCCCCCTCCATTCCAGTTTTCTATTTCAAGATTGCGCTCGGTGTTTAGCTGAGCGATTTCTGCTTGTCTGCCGGTTCCTTCTGCTTGAAAACTCTCGAAAAGGCGGCAGCCATTAGGCACAGAGATATAAGCGGATAGCATTCCCCATGCAGAGGGAAGTACAGTATGCAAGATGGTAACCTAAGTGAATGGGTGAAACGCGAGCAGGCCGTACAGTGGCCTCCTGCCCCTTTTTTTTTTTTTCATTTGAGTGGCCCAGACGGCTGCTGCCTTTTGTTCAAGCACTGCGAGCAACAGGAGCCAGAGCACAGTCATGTTTATTTCAGCTCAAATAAGTTCCCTGGCTCTCCACACAGCCAGCGTATTAGCCATGACCATTGTTTGGTCTGCTAGTCGTTTAGTGTTTCATGCATCTAGGCCGACACCGCTTAGCAAGAGAAGTTCGGTCCTGCCAAATGTGATTACATACATGGTAAGTTTAGAACTTAGGGTTGATTAAAACTCTCCTCTGAGTGTCTTGAAGCTAGTACAATGAGTAGCCTTTAATCATTATTATGTACTGATATCAATAATCTTAAGCGAATACATCTGCCTTGATTCTCTTTAATTTGCCTCTAATTCTTTCATGTTGAAATTTCATATTGTTCCTCTTTTGTGAATATATATGTAAAAAGAAATTTGATTAAATGATGTAAAATGTCTATTATGTACATGAGACTGAAAAACGCAGCTGTTTTTGTTTACCGCCCACCTGTCAGTCATGATATACTGTAGCCACACCCTAGTGGGCCTTCAGTCCTCCAACACTTTTTGCACTAAGAATCCCAAATAGAGCAGTTTCTGGTGCTTTAACACAGTACAGTACAGTATATAATTACAGGAAGCCTGAATCTGAAATCTGGAAGATTTTTATTAACCCAGATCAGTGATGATTTTATTCCTGTTATAACCTGACAATCTGTTTGGAACAATGACATTGACTCAGTTAAATATGTGACATGATAGTTTTTTCATAACTGGTTAGGTAGAATTGGCTATTTTCCATGTCAGTTAATAAAGGATGATCCACAGCAGAGCCGTCTATAGGGGAAAGAGCCTGGGTAGCCTCTGGAAATCCAATAGGCCTGTTTGAGCAAAATTGACATTTTTCAACAATGTACAGTATGTTCTGTCATGGCACCTGGATTTTTTCTTTCCAGGAACCGAACTTATGATAAGGATTTCATGTATATGATAGAGTGGCCCCATAGGGACAAAGTACAAAGGTGCAAGCACAAACAATATGAAAATGCATTGCAAAAAAAAAAAAAAAAATGAAAGCAAATCCAAAAGCACATGGTTAAGTGACTATGGTTAACTTAAATGCTGCTAATATTTACTATCCATATTTATTCTGTTTCAGTACAACAAATTACTTCTAAAAACTTAACATTAAAATTAAAATTAACATTTACTTCAGTTCATTTTCCTCTTAACACTGATTGACGTCTCATTCCTGGCCTGTGTACCTGCTTGGTCAAATCGGGCTCGTCTCTCCCAGAGCACGTCCAGTGGAGCAAATCTTTTTTTTTTGCACCATACAGTTTTTGGCATGAATGTTCCCTTTTTTTTTTTTTTTTTTGTTATATGTTTTTCATTTTGCAGCGTTTTACTTTCTGCATGTGCTTTGACTTTTGTATGTGTTTTTGGATTTGCAGCACGTTTCCCTAATGTTCTTGTGCTTTCTCTCTTGTATGGGCTTTGTCTCCAGGGGCCACCGTAATATGTCCATCAAGATAACATCACTCACTCACTCTCATTCTCTCATCGTCTATAGAGCTTTATCCTGTATACAGAGTCGCAGGGGGCCTGGAGCCCATCCCAGGAGACTTAGGGCACGAGGCGGGGTACACCCTGGATGGGGTGCCAATCCATCGCATGGCAGACATCTCATTCACACACTCATACACTTGTTCACACACTACGGGCAACTTGGGAACGCCAATTAGCCTAATTTGCATGTCTTTTGACTGGGGGAGGAAACCCACCAAGCACGGGAAGAACATGTCGAATTTAAGGTGGATCAAGATAACAAGAATGACTTTAATTTAATTAATTTTTTTTTTTCACAGTGTGAAAATTTTCTTAAAAGAGTGTTTGATGAAACCCAGAATGACACCCCTTTTCACTTTTGTTGCACTTTTACAGACATGTTCTGGGATTCCTCCAAAGGTTCATTTCCCGTTTAGCCCTGGCCTGTACTATTACACACCGTCTATACATATTTAATGCAGTGGCAGTCTTTTAATGTGCCTAATGTGATGCTCAGGTAGATGTTCATGGTTAATGTTGCAAATGACATGTGACACACCTAAAACTTCTTTCTACTATGACAATCAAAGTAGATATTTCTAAATAGCACAGAGTTTGAGTTTTACTGCACATTGGTCTATAGCTGAAAATCAATAGCTATAGACTATAGAGATAAGAAGTAAGATTTCGCATAATGTTGTTACAATAATGGAGAAATTCCCCCTTATTAAAGTCAGTTCACTGGGAGTTCGGCACAAAGGTAAAGACTCGGTCATGCACCTGCTGTCTGTTCATGGAGTTGAGAGGAATTAAGTGGCTTCTTCTACAGGAAATTATCCTTCAGGGTAGTTTATGGATCGGTGGTCTTTCCTAAATTCGCTGGAAATCCAAAAATGTAATCGAGGTTTGTGCAGATTATAGCCAGCCTTGTTGTATTGTTTTGTCAGAGAGCAAGACAAGGACATGGGGCGCTACAAGGTCAGGAGAAGACCTCATGGTCCGTTTATTTCTTTATAACATTTAAATAGGTATGAATGCTGCAAGCGCTTACTGGAAACATTTTATTTTAAAGATGAATCAGAATGTCTTAATTCCAAATATCGAAATAATTTAACTGTTAGCAGAATTGAGAGATTATATCTCTAGAGAAGTCATGATGGGGAAACATAGCCAATATTTAACCAATTAGATTTATAGTAAGGAATGAATCCTTTTATTAGTTATTTAGTTTTTTTTTTTTTTAGGAGCAAATGCTTGCAACACATACAGTAGAGTAAAACATGCTGAACATGCACTCTGCTGCCATCTTGTGAAGTGACATCAGATTACCAAAGAGAACACAGACATCGGCTCCCTCAGTGGGTGGAACCAGACTGCCGGATCTAGTAAAAGCTTCTTGTCTGTACTGACTGCAACCTGGCGTTAAGTGTACAGCTAGTAAGTGTGATTAGTGATAAGCAGTTTTAATGCTTATGATAAATGCAGTCACCTTTTTGATTTGTAGAAGCAGTTTAAATGCATGTCAGTGGTCCCATTAAAAAAAAAAAAAAAAAATTCACTTAACAAGAAAATATTTGGTTCAAGACCATTTATTCATTTGATCTCGGTTAAACTGTTTTGCCCGAAAGAGTTGCACAATTCAAATCAACAAATTCTGTTAATTTGCTATGACATGACATATTTCAAACCCCACCTTTTCCTAACACCAGCAGAATTTACCCACCCGCCCTAGCGATTGTCCTGTTGATCCAGTCCACAAACTGCGTGACCCGAGTATAAACCCCGGGTTTGTTCTTCAATCCACAGCTGTCTCCCCAGCTAACGACGCCATAGATATAACGAATCTGATTTTCCATGCAGGTCAAAGGTCCTCCGGAGTCACCCTATCAGAGCGAGAAGAGGAGGATTAGGTAAATAACTAACGAATTAAATAACAAATTTCATTCAGGTTCATTTAGATTTTTTTGGCAGAAATTGTAGAGAAATATTTAAAAGTTATAGCGTAACTTATTGAACTAATCAAAGTGACAAGAAAGGGTTTTTAAAACTGTCAGGACAATAGAAGGCAGGAAAGAGAAAAAAAAATAAGTACATGAAAATATGTTTTATTTATATTGTAGCTGACTTCTGTGTTTATTGCTTCCTGATTTAATTTGTTACCAAATTGATCAATAAGACCCACCCCAACCCTGTTCTCCAGTTTCTTTGATGTTGTATTTGTGGTTTTCCAGTATATACATGTTTATATGTATTTATTCATCAGGTGTATTATTATTATTATTATTATTATTATTATTATTATTATTATTGTTATAATTATTATTATTATTATTATTATTATTATTATTATTATTATTATTGTTATTATGCCTTATTTTAAGTTTCTGCACACGATATCTGAATATTTCTTATAAAACATATATTTTTTTTACAATCAATTATTTCCTGTCATGTACAGCCAATCTATAAGTCATGCTGCTATAAGGTGTAAACGAAGCGTATGATTTCTCACCTGACAAGCATCCACTCCGCCCTCCAGGTAACCAGCACAGAACATGCTGTTGTCTATGACTTTTCCATAAACATTAACGCTGGAACAAGTTTCCTGGGAAATCAGTAACACCTCAGCATCCAGTAACTGATTGGAGCCATATCGTGCTAAAAAGCGGAGAGAGAGAGAGAGAGAGAGAGTATTTATTTAGTCTATTTCATTAATCAGTCTGATGTTGTATTTGTTCTCAATGCTTTTTATCATCCTTTTGTACTTCTCAGAGTTACTAAGATTCCCTCGCCTTACACTGAGCAGTGGCCCCCCATCCAGAGATGCTGCACTCGGTTCCATCAGGGAAATCTTTACTGGGCAAGCAGGCTGTCTTTACAAACTGACTCTCCTGTGCACACTTCCCACTTGTCCCTTTTAGCCTCAGCAGAGCTGCAGAGAGTGAATCAAGATGTAAAGGTAACATGATCATAATTTCATCATGTAAACATCACCCACAAAGCAGTAACCAATATGTGTGTAGTCAACCATGATCACCAATGTCGTTGTGGACCGACTCGGGTGTCTCTACGTATTGCTCATGGAGAACGGTCTCAACAACCTCCAGAGTTTGGTGTGATGCCTCAGGCTTCCCCAGATTAATACTTCCCAAAACCACTCGGTATTCTTTTGTGTTATCACTGTGAAAACACACATGTTTTGCAAGCGTAGCCACTCATATTTATTTCTTTAAATATTTACAGTATTAATTTTATTTACAGTATTTTCAAATGTCCTGGCGCTACTGTATATCAGTTCATGTTTTTACAGTATAGTAAGTAAAGATGGTTAAACTTTATCTCCATTATCCTATCTAGCACTGATACATTTTTTTTCAATTTCCATTTAATGTATTTACTATTATTTACTATTTCTTTGCTATTCAAGGGCTACTTCGGTTAATCTGGCACTTCCATTTCTGAATTCTGCTCCAACATGGATAGACAACTATTTCTCAAGGATTAATGCTTAGGAAATTATTAATGCAATCTCAATTTCTTAAAAACACTCTTTGGTCCTTTTTTTTAACCTTGTCTACATCGACATGTTAGGATTCTTGAGGTCACAGAGGCAACCTACACATGAACAGAGCTCACTACATTATCCAGGGACCTACAGTATGTGCAGCTACAGTAGTCTGCTTGCTTAGTTTTGTTTGCATTCGTGTCATTACAAATGAAGCACTTTCTGACTTGTGTGTTGTTATGCTGTTATATTTGGTGTTATGGTTCATGATAGCATCGTAATAGTATTCCTATAAGTCCATCAATTACAGAAACATCTTTTGGTCAGTTGTCAGTAAAGCAGATGTTAGACAATACTCACATACAATGTCCTGCAGTCAAGATCCAGCATGATTTAATGAGGGTGCCTCCACATGCATGTCTGAAGGCCTGAGTTGTACCTTTGGTTCTCAACTGAACAGAAGCCTGCCATGGCTGGCCACCAGGAAGTGCCTTTATACCCCCATAAATACGATTTATTTGTTTTACCGGCTGAGGTTTGCCACATACTGCAAACTCTTTCACCGGTGGCATGACGGTGGGTACGGCATGGATTTCTGGGGTGTGGCCTCCTGATGCGTTGCTTACAGGGGTCTCGCTAACTGGAAAAGTTGGTTTATCAGTGTCATTTCCTGGTGTGAGGCTTTCAGCAGTGCCATTTCCTGGTGTGATGATTTCCACAGTGCCATTTCCTGGTGTGATGATTTCCACAGTGCCATTTCCTGGTGTGAGGGTTTCAGCAGTGTCAATTGTTGGTGTTGCACTTTCAGAAACATCTGATGTTCCCGGTGGGATGGGTTTTATGGTTGAGTGAATGAGAGTAGGGTGTGGTGGAATGGGCTTTTGTACCGAAGGAGCATGGGTGGGATCTAAAATAATGTCAATTCAAAAAAAAAAAAAAAAAAAACAACAACACAGCATTCAAAACACAGTTTCTGAACATTCAATTTATTTGATCTTGTAACCCAGAAGATTTTGACAGCAGATTTTGTAGGTTGCATTTCATATGGAATCCATATGGAATATGGAATCCAGTAAGACATGGTCATACAACTGACAAAATGAGAAACAAGAGATGCTTGGTTAACTGGTTTTTACAGGTTAAGGTTCTAAGGGTCTAAATAATTGAAAAGTATAATTCCAGATATTTGTGATTTTTTTTGCCAATTGGCACCACTTAGACACACTTTCGTAGTTTTGCTCAAATCGTCATTTCGGACAATCTAATAACATGAAAATGTTTGCTTACCAGTGGGACATTTCCTCACATTGCATTGTTCCCATCTTATCTTCTTTTCTACTCGCACGAAACACCATGGCTTTGAATCACCATCTGGATTTCTGAGATTTAAGGAATTCATTTTAGCTGAAACCACTGAAGTGTCTTGATTCTCCCCTCATGATTAAAGATTAGGACTTGTAAAGACATGTATAGCTTAATACCTGCAGTAGTTGTGAGGACCCAAACCCTGAGGATCGCTAATTGCATAGAAGGGGTTTATTCCTTTAGCCAGAAGGAAATAAGAAGTCCAGAAAAGACAGTCATGTCCCTCCTCTGTCTCTGATACCATCCCTCTGTAGGACTCACCGTTTCCCTCATAGCAGTCATTTGGGCCTCAACAAGAACAGCAACATGTTACTAATTCATTTGATTTTTATTTTTATATTTATGAACATAGTATTCTTGATCATAGTATTCTTCTTCACAGATTAGAAAATGTAGTAGGAATTAAGGGAACGTCCTCTCCTGGCTCAGATCCTATTTGACTGATCATTATCTGTTTGTAGATTTGAATGGTGACTATTTTACATCTTCTCAAGTGGAGTTTGTTGTTCCACAGGGTTCAGTTTTAGGCCCACTGCTTTTTTCTCTTTACATACTGTACTTCTTCTGGGCAACATAATTTGTAAGCATGGTATTAGTTTTCATTGCTATGCTGATGACACACAGTTATACGTCTCAGCAAAACCAGATGAGAAAAACCAGCTTGCTAAAGTTGAGCAATGCGTAAAGGATAT
>JAQMYJ010000039.1:31845538-31857816 GCA_030014305.1 Clarias laeviceps
TATGTATATACTGTATATATATATATATATATATATATATATAATGATTCTCACAAACTGCAGAAATTAGCAGGAAGTGGTTTGTATTTCCTACAAAAGATAAAAAGATATGGTATGTTTTTAAGGAATTTGTCAGTTGTAGACCATTAAAGATGAGGAAGTTTCCTCAAATTATTTTAAAAAGCGTGAATCAATTCTGAATCAAAAACCGACCAAAAAATAGATATATGTCGTATACACAGAATACACAGTATACAATTAAAAAAAATATGGATATGCTATGCACAAAAAAAATTTAATACACATAATTTTAAAATATTTGGCATAAGGAATATTATGACTTGACATCTGCCACCTGTAATATCGAGCAAGTTTGGAGATATTTGTATCACCATCCTGGACATTTCCCACTCCTTTACAGTATGTATATCTGTCTACAGCCTTGTTTTAACCTCCTGGCAGAGGCACGTTGGTCCTGGGCTAAAGTATCCTTGTATTTTGATTGTCAGCCAAACACAGCATCATTCACACACATTCATACACAAAATCATGAATTTAGGTTCTTGGATAACTATTGATCATCATCATGATTAACTTTTAGACTGGCCTCAAACTTGTCAAAAATTCTGAATTGTTTTTGCTTCATTTCTTACATTTTAAATACAGAATCTATGCTTACTATAGAGTCAGTGTGAGTGTGTGAGCTACCATTTCAATAGATTTAGCTACAGTATGTGTCTATGCACATGTCTAAATTAAGTGTGTGCATGAGTGCATACGGCCGTGTCCGAGAGCGCGTAGTCACGTTTACGCAGAGCTTTCAGCGTAAGTGCTGAAACAGCAGCTCTCCACCCGTGCTGCTTCTCTCCTGTTATCGGAGTTCATTTTACACTTCATAATTTAGCCATAAATCTTCACACAGTGCGCACTGAGGATGTGTGAGAGATCGCAGGAGCTTCAGAATGACAGGTTCCCCCCATCTCTCTCTCTCTCGCTCTCTTAGATACAAGGATCTTATAGAGGCTAACTCATGTGAGTTCAAGCAGGTATGTACTGTACTGTACCCACAGCCAGAGAAGAAGTCTTTTTAACCTGCACACAAACTATCACAGGTGGAAACCACGCACGTGTCTGTCTCTCTTTCTCACTTTCATCTTGTTTGTCTCTTTTCATCTCAGTGTAAATCATTCACATTACAGCAGGAGCCATTATGCATTACTCGATGTTATTTGTTGGTTTATACGACAAACTTGTATGTCACTGAAAGTGGGTTTTTGTTGAACAGGATCCTGCAGTGAGTTTCTTTTGCACAGTAGGAAGTCAGGGAGCAAACTCAACATATGGCACAGCGGAGTACGGCACAACTCTGGCAGTTAGTCACTAATTGGGTTTCTGAACCTCTAATTGAGGTGTTTGCAAACAATGCTGCAAATGGTCCAAGACGACATGTGTGCACGCTAAAACGGAAACACTTCATTTCATCGCTAAGTGTGCTGGGAATTCTACGACTAACAGCAAGCCCGCGTTGGTGATTTATTTATTTATTTATTGCGGGTTGTTATAATTCAGCTGTAATAGTATTTTGCATCAATGTCTTTGAGTATTTCGCCACTATTGTTCCAGTGGCTAAATTAAACAAGTACAGACAACTGAAGTGTAATAAAACTGAAAATAATGAATTACACACTCATGCTAAGAACGCAATGCAATCCGGAAGCAACTATCGGGACTGTCTGAGTTATGCTAACTTTACACCTTACTGATGCTAATCTCTTTAATGGGCTTTGACTCCGGAGCAATGCAATCTCAACAGCCTTGCCCTCTTTCCACCGTGCTGTGATTTGTCTATCAGATTAGCATCTGATAGCCTCGAATGAGAACCGCATCAGGGCTGAGAAAGAAGAGCAGAGTGATGAAGGCGCCGTCAGTTCAACTAATCATGCTAATCACTCGCAGGTTTAATAACTCTGTCTCCGCGTCTTTATAAAGTTAACACATGTTTGCTCTTTCCTCTCCGACCAGCCTTTTTCTTTGGACTTATTTTTTTTTTTTTATTTTATGCCCTACGCTTGTGTCAGTTCCTTCAAGCCTTTTGAAATAAAGGAGGTCTGAGTGGAAGTGGAGCTTGTTAGAACTGGGATGTGAAGGCTTACTCGGTAACACAGCTTGCTTGAGAAACGTGGATCGATAATCTGTGGTAGGCGGTGCGGCATGTGGAGTGCATTAGAATCAACCGTGAGGATTTAGCTAGAAACTTTTTGATGCTAACTACTGGCTACACTAGCTTTCTAGCTTCCTCACAAAGCACTCAGTAAAGATCCCTGTGTAGATTTATCACTTTCAGGGTTTATTTGAGTCCAGCTGGTCTCATATAATCACTGCTGGGTGTTAATTCAACACTGGGGAAAGTGCTGTGTGCTTGGTTATAAAAAGTAGGGTTTCAGATCAGGAATGAATTCACAATCCTGACCAGGTGTTGATTAATTTTTCTGCTTCCTATGGGAAAATATTCAGGACAATGTTTTCACTTCGTGGTTTCCTGGTAGCATGTCTGCTTTTTTTTTATTCTTCTTCTTCTTATTATTATTTTTTAAAGCAATTTTCAAGAGTTATAACATTAGGTAACTTTTTTTCTTTTTGTTCCACAACTTTAACTACTGTATAAAAAGTATGATTAGTCATTCTTTGCTAACAACAATCAAGCAAATTGCTTTCATATTAGAGGAATAAAACACCATGGGACATGCTGTTATGGGAAAATGATCACCTTTGGGTGGTTAGCAATTACTCTGGTTCATGAGACCACATGACTTCACTTTATTGTTAATTATTTTTCCGTAACAAGCACGCATTACTCTTCCAGTTATCATGGTTCTTTCTAGGTGGTGGAAAAAGGAGCTATAAATTCACCACTGATATTTGCACATATTCATTTCATTCTCTTTATATATACATAAAGAGAGATAGAGTGATAGATAGATAGATAGATAGATAGATAGATAAATATTATGCTCTATTTAGCTTGTCATTTCTCCCAATTATGTTTTGCATTCTAACTGACGATGTATAATTGCAACTATATGTTTATTGTCTATCTATCTATCTATCTATCTATCTATCTATCTATCTATCTATCTATCTATCTATCTATCTATCCATCTATCTACTGCATCTACTGCATCTATCTATCTATCTATCTATCTATCTATCTACTGCATCTATCTGTCTATCTATCTATCTATCTATTGCATCTATCTGTCTATCTATCTATCTATCTACTGCATCTATCTATCTATCTATCTATCTACTGCATCTATCTATCTATCTATCTATATATCTATCTATCTATCTATCTATCTATATATCTATCTACTGCATCTATCTATCTATCTATCTATATATCTATCTACTGCATCTATCTATCTATCTATTTATCTATCTATCTATCTAAATCATGCACATAAAAAGAAAAAAAAAAACTTTGTTGCTCCCTTTTTACCTCCCATATCTGTCTACCTTTCAATGAGCAGGATTAAAGGTAGTGGATATTAATTTTAATATTATGTGCAGCGTCAGCAACCTCACACACTTAAACAGCACTGCCGGGGCTCACATCCTCGCCTATATGATGACAGAGTACAGGAGCACCGAGTGAGTTTGTTTTTGTGCGCATTGCTGGCTGCACTCGAGCAAAAGCCATCTAATAACCCTTAGAGACTCGCTGTTGTCCCATAAAAGCAGCGCATTGTGATATTTGCTACCGTTGGCGCTGATTAGGTGGCAAGTAGTAAAGAGCTCCCGAGGACATTTTCCACAGGTCACCCTCCATATCTCTCTCTCTTTCTGTGTTCTCGCTGTCTTTCCTTATTCTTTTGAGTCCTATTCGAAGCACTCACATCACCCATGTTTCACTCGCTGGAACTCTTAAAACACTCCAGTGTTCCATAAACAAGAAGAAACACCGGCGATCTGCATAATATACAGCTGTATTACAGGGGGCACAAGATCTCAGTGATAAACACACGCTTGTTCCCCGAGACTGGATTTTTGTTTGCTCCTGCTTGGAAATGCCATATTATTTCTGAGCGCATGGTTGACGCTAGGGTCATACAAATCCATCATCAAGTTCTGTTTTTAGATGTGCTGTTGGGAGAAAAACACAGCATATGTTTAGTGTTTCGAAATTTATTCAGAAATGACTCAAATTATAACTTGAACAATGTGAGCAAACTTTGTTTCCTTTTCTTTTTACATTTCATAACATTTGATTGATATCAGAGTGAGTTTGCATGTTCTCCCCATGGTTGGTGCGTTTCCTCCTGGTTTTCTACCACAGTCCAAAGACATGTGGTGTGGGTTCATTGGCATTTTAAAATCCTTCATGGTGTGTGCATGAGTTTATATACTGCATGCTTGTGTCCTGCATTGGGTTGGCACCCCATCCAAGGTGTACCATGCCTAAGGTCCCTGGAATATGATACATGATGGACAGATGGATGGATGGATGGATGGATGGATGGATGATTGTCAAGGAAGCAAAGTGGTATGACGTGGCTTCATGAGAAGCCCAATTACTGTTAACTATTCTTTTCTAACAGTACATCCTGAAGTAAAGTCGTTTTCATTTCTCAACACAGCATTTCACTTGTCCTTTTTTTGGCAAGCGTGAACTCACCTGCCGTGAAAGATTTTCCTGTGCTGGGATCATAAGAAAATGTTTATTTAAAAAAATTTTTAAGGAGTCTCCAGTGTCAGCGCTTTTTGTAGAGGCCTAAAAACATAAATCTGTAACTTTAAAAGAAAATGTTTAGAACAGTTGATTTTCTGCTTGATGGTTTCATTGGAGTTGCATTTTTTTTTTTCAATCATATTGTCAAGACAGATAACATGGTAAACAAGTGCTTATAATGTGTTCTGGGGTAGCTCAGTGTTTAAAGCATTGCACAACCCTTTGGGAGGTCCAAGGTTCAAACTCCATGGCCATCAAGATGTTCCTGTTGCACAAGGCCCTTGAACCCTCAGATGTATAATGAGATGATAAAAAATGTAAATTGTAAAGTTATCACATCTAGAACTATTTTTTTATCTCATCACTTGTGCTCAGAATGACATTCCATGAATATAAAAGCTTCTCAGTTTTTATTTTATTTAATTTTATTACAAACCCCTTAATATAATGGATCTGGAGCATATACTGTATACAGAGACATAGTTTACTCCACTGATCCGAGTCATTTCAAACAAATCTTGATTCACTTTGGATTCTTGTGATATTGGATCAAGTGATATTGACAAGAAGGTGACCCTTTAGTGTTGTGTTTTTTCCTTTGACCTTCCGTACACTGACATATTTCATTACCTCATTTATCTGAGTGCTGCTTCTGACTTATTCGTTCTCTAGCTGAGTTCTCATGATCTCCGTCTTTCGTTCTCTCTTTGTTTGCCCAGTAACCATGTGTCCTTGTCAAGCTGGGCAAATGTGGCTCTGTGTATCAATTTTATCTGACTTTTTTTCTCTGTCTCTTTGTGTGTTCCGAGTGGCACATTTTTATGAAGTGTCCTTTACAAACATGTGGTGTGTAATGGAGGGCCATTATTTGAATTTGATGCTTTTCATTATGAAGTGTTTTCCCTAAGGAATTCTCTCTCTCTCTCTCTCTCATAGTTTCAACTGGACTTCACAATCTCAGACCTGCAGTAAAGACTCCATTAGGCAGAGGGACTCAAGCATGTGTTTGAGCGTATGTTCTCAGAAAAAGTTTTTTTTTTTGCTACTCTATTTGTGGTACGTATATTTGAGACATGGCTCAGCTAATACCTATTTTAAGGTCACCTCAGGCACTCGAGAAAGACGTGAGACGTGAAATTGCACACAAACATTCAACAACCACATAAAAAAAAAGTTTCCATAAAGTATCTTGAAAAGTTCTTAGTATGTTCTTTCTATACAGCGTAGAAACCTGCAGAGGGTTCTCCTATAAAGCAGTGTTGCTGCAACAGCACATATTAATATTATTATTATTATTTATTTTTTCTTTTCTTTATCAAGCTTGCGTTTAGCATGTTTAAGTTAATAGAACTGTACAATTCAAGTTGGCTGTATATGTTAAAATAAATAAAATAATAAATAAATAAATAAATAAAAAACTAAGGTTCTTGGAAAAGTCACAGTTGTCCTTGATGTAGAAGCAAATTAAGAGTTAAGAGCAAAAAAAAATTAGCATTCATCTACTGAAAGGATAAAAAAAAAAAAAAACACAGACACTGATTTCAAAACTCAACAAGCATCGCTAGTGAGCAGTTGGAAATGGCATTTAATAAAAGCTCTGTCTGCTTCAGTCGTTACAAACACAGCCAACGCTGATCAAATCTCTGACCATGTTCTGCTCTGAAATACAGTTTCTGATAGCACTAACAAAAACACACACACACAAAGATAAAATGAAATTCCTAAGTCCACAACGACATATTGTAAGAATTTCATTTTCCGTCCCATCTTCAACTATAAAAACACATTTCATCCTCGTTTCATCTCGAGCAAATCTGTCATCGCCGTGTTTTCTCTAACACTGGGTTTGTCACTTAGCCTGACATTTCATTGCTGAATGCAAATTTCCCTTCCTTCAGAAACTGACACAAACACAAATCTATCGTGAATCTGTAGGGTGTTTAAAAAAAAAAAAAAGGTCACATGATGTCGTTAACAGCCTTCCACTGAAATCCTCTTACTCATAGGTAAACAAGAAAAAATGGCAAATTGAATAAGAAAGAAAATGACCCAATTCAACTCTTCCTGTCAGATACATAGAAAAAAAACAAATAATTATCTAAGCTGCATCACAATCCTTTTTTTAGGTCAACTTTATCCATGGATGAGGAGATAGCTGAGTGTCAACTCCACCCTATGGATGGTTTTGTTCTGCAATGAGGAGCATTTGGATTCATTTACCCCGTATTCTGAAGAATCTAAATCAGAGAAAACCGATACCGTTGTGGCCATTTAGACAAAAGTGAAATTCACCTGGAATGACACCTCATTCTTTTAAATAATGACAATCAAGACTACAGACCAATATATAAAATAATAAGAGACCACTGCAAAATGATTTTCTTACAGGTGCATGTATTGGTGAGATGAACAGTTTTGTTTCTTTTTTCATGAACTGCTGACAATGTTTCTGTCATTAAAGGAAATGACATCATCACAACACATTAAAGTAACCCAAGACCATGCAATATTGCAGACCTGTAATAACTCAAATCAAACAAAATGCAAAACAAATGTAAACAAATTGTGTTAATGCTTTGGCTAAATAACATTAAGAAATGAGTATATTGTGAACTAACCCTGATTTCAATTACAGCTTTCATACGTTTTTGACTTTATGCCACTTTTTTTTGCAAAAAATCAAACAACTCAGCTTTGCTTGATGGTTTGTGGCCCTCCATTTTTTTTCTTAATGACATTCCAGAAGTTTTCTGGAGTAAATTGCAATGGTCTCTTGCATGCAATACGAGCTACAGTAAGCAACAATACAGTGTGTCTAACTTCAATAAAGAAACAAAACAAACATTACCTTTAAAATACTAACACTTACAGCTTTAGAATCCACACCTAAGCTTTAGCACTGTCTCAAATCCAGCTTTAAATTATTTATCATTAAGATAACTAACTAACTAGGTTTCAGTAGAACTGTGCAGACATTTCCACTGTTAATATATAAAAGTTGCTGCTGCTCAGGAAAAATATAAATTCTGACTCCTACGGTGGCTTAGTGTTCATCACTGTTGCCTCGCACCTTGAAGTTTCGGGGTCTGTATGCATGGAGTTTGCATGTTTCCCCTGTAAGTCTTCTGGAAAATGCTCCAGGCTCCCCATGATGCTGTATACAGGATAAAGTGGTTTAGACAATTGTGTGAGTGAGTGAGTGAGTGAGTGAGTGACTCCTGGCTGGAGATTAGCTCCGAGCCGTAGGAGGGTCTTACAAACTTTTTCGCTCTGGGAACTTTATAAACATTACAATTAAAAGGTTAATCTAAAGAGCGGAATAAAACAAACAGACAAACAAAAAAAACCAGAAATCCAAGAAAAATTATTCAGGATTTGTGCTTACACCATCTATAGAGACCCAAGTGACTGTGCAATATCTGTAGAATGCATCATATTGCTTTGCACCTCATGGTATAAGGTAGTATCGCATAAGCAAAAATAATAATAATAAAAATAATAATAACTTTCTGCATTCAGCGTCAATTCACGTTGTCACCGTAGAGTTTGGAAAAGGACTGAGACAGCCAATGGGAAAACACATCAAGGTTCCATTCAGACAAACTAAACGATGTGTATAATAAAAGTAGCCGAAGCCAGTCAAGGATTCCTACAGTGAAGCTGAAGCCCTGCATAATATTACACTCAGCCTGAGGCATGTTCTGTCATTTCTAATGTTTGGCCTTGTCTGTTCATTTTGTTTGCGTTTTTCATCTTTGCTTCTCTGTGACCTTGGGTTTTGCACTTTGCCTCTCATTTCTGTACATGTTCAAGTTTCGTTCCATCTCAATAACATTGCAATTACACCTTCTTTTTTTAAACTAATCTGTTTCTTAGCATTGGGTAATTGCTTTGGCGTCCACTTGTTGCCGAACAAAAAAAATGAGCAACTCATCTTTTATCTCATTTCATATTTCTCATCTGCGCATCCCAGATGGCGGCATTGAGCATTGGCTGTCTGTGACTTTGGCTCCGCCTGTCATTTTTTTTTCTTGTCTTCCTTCTTTCCCTTTCTTTACGTTTGCACTGTGTTTATCACTGTTCACTTTTTGGCTTCTAATCTTTACAGTCTGATTGCTGCGACTCATTAAAGGATACACCAACTCTCAGCACTCGCATACTAGGGAAAAACGACAGTATTTTACTTACACAATGTAAATAATGATATATAATTCTCTGCATCATCCTGGCCTATAGTGCCATTACAATTTATATAAGTGCCATTCTCCTGAATTTAAACTTTTTAAAATATTTTTATTCTGCCCTTAATCTAAGAAAGAACTGAACTATTTAAAAAGGTGACAGGCTATTATATTTCATTTCTGTAGATTGTATTTTTGCTTAAAATTACTACTTTGTCACTGAAATTAATCAAATAGTTGAGATTTAAATTTTTATTTTTTTGGCATAAAAACAAAAAATGTAGCTAATTAACTAAAACTACTGGAAATTCAACACATTGCTGGAAATAACATTAGTTTTTATCCTGAGTGCAGTCTGGACCTTGTCAAGTTATTTGGTGACCTTTAAATGCACTTAGAAGTGAAGAGTGTGTGTGTGAACGTTTGCACGAAGTGTTTCTGTGACTGGCTCCAGTTCCAGTTCAACTCCAGCCAGGATACAGTTTACTGAAGATTTTTTTCTTTAAAGGAAGGAAGATTTATTGTTGACATTTATTCTTATTTATCCTTGAATTCATAATTTTCAAAAGTCAGAGGGGGAAAAGAAACTTTTGTCTTATTGCGATTATAGTATTAAGTTCAATGTCGGTCGGTCATGAATTTATTACTTGCTCACGGTGCAGCTTTTCTTGTTTTTCTTTTTCATTGTGGTTGGTGAATGGGTCTCAGCTGGTAATAAATTACACTCCAGAGCATTTAGAAAGAAACTTGTGGAAGCATTTTCATACAGTATCTCCCTATATTCATTTTCCGAGAACAAATACACACTTTTCCCATGATGGATGCTCACTGAAGTTTTATTATTTGAGGCCCACCTTGTTTTCTCTTTGTAATTATATAATTAGATATTTTTATGCTCCTTTTGTTGTTCTAACCGAGATGGGTATTTATACAGTTTTGATCATGGGCATGAAGTCCACTTGCTGTATGACATATGAGGAATAAAGAACAGTGATTACATAGGAGTAATGACCCTTGCATTTAAGTGGAACCAGATGAGCTACTGCATTTTTCCTAACTCACCCCATTCCTTATTTCTTCCTGTCCAGTGTGTGTGTGTGTGTTCTCTCTAAAATATGAATCGTATTATCATCTCGTGTCTAGTTCATCACAATGGCATTGTTTGCAGTGTTAATCTGTTATATTTATGATTGCATTGTATTTATAATATATAATGTCCTCAATTGTTTTCCTGTTCTGGTCAAAATCACCTTTTTTAAATCCATTTTAAACTCATATACAGTAGCAGTAAGGGGTATAAAGGGAGGCCTGGGTTACTGAGACACTTAATGCGGCATGGCATGGTGGCTTAGTGGTTAGCACTGTCACCTTGCACTTCCAGGTTCTGGGTTCGATGCCCGTCTGGGTGTGTGCATGGAGTTTGCATGTTCTCCCAGTGCTTGGTGGGTTTCCCCTCGGGTACTATGGTTTCCTCCCACAGTCCAAAGACATGCATGTAAGGCTAACTGGTGTTCCCAGATTGCCTGTAGTGTGTAAGTGCATGTGTGTACTGTATGTGTGTGTCCCCTATGATGGATTGGCACCTCGTCCAGGGTGTACCTCGTGCCCTAAGTCTCCTGGGATAGGCTCTAAGCCCCCGCGTCCCTGTACACAGGATAAACCGGTATAGACGATGAGTTAGTGAATGACTGAGATGGTGTGATGTATCTTGATGTGACGCAGAATTACTGTTATCCAGTAATTAACTGAGTATATTTTCTTCGTTACTGCACATATGTACATATTTCACATTTCTGCTTGAGTTGTTTTATACTTTTTACATTTACAATGGTCAAAGGACAGGACATATCTGTACTTTTACTAGTCTACATATACAGTATGCATGGCAGTTGGTTACCTAACGACGGTCATACAGTAGGTGGTATTTAAAGAAGGAATTTTGTCATCTCCTGACTGTTATGCGCAACTATGTGCCTTCCCTTAGGAGAGAGAGGGGGGGAGATTTTTTAACTATGAAAGAGTCTACAGTGAGCTAATATAAGTCCAGTACTTTTGATATTTAAGTAAATTTGAAGGTGAGTACTTTTGTACTTTTACTCAGGTACACAAGTAAATGGAGGACGTCTACTTTTAGCAATATTTGCTCTAGAGAACCTCAACTTTGACTCAAGTACAGGATTTGTTATAACAGCAATTTATCAGATATTACAAGTTTTATTTCCTTTTTATTCATTTCTAGTAACATATACTGTAATGGAATGTCCACAGAATAGTTGTTCACAAGAGAAAGTCTCATGTCTCTTTCTCTTGTGTTACCAAGAAGCACAAACTTGAAAAACCTGAATTTACAGATTTCCTGAATGGTAAAAAGCACTAATACTTGAGAGTCCTATCAAAAATGCAAAATACAGTAAACCATGCCTTACAATGAGCTTCAACATTTCAACAATTATACACTTATACATAAAAGAATTACACATCTAAATCTCTGTTATGTACAAGTCCCTTTGTAACATGAATTGTGTGTTAGAACGAGTGCATTAATATAAACTTGTGATTTGTCTTGCAGCTAGAACCACTAGTCATAGCTGCTGTTATACGGAATTAATCACCACGTTCTGTCCAACACACAATGTGTCTTCTGCTGTCTGGTTCCCCAGTCAGGGTTTGGTTTGCATTTGCACCCTTGGTTTTTAGCTGATGGTGTTTTGTGGTTCTGTGTTAACTGTGTCAGTGTGAATAAGACTCCAGAACACACACTTTATCCTCCTGGGGTGGTAGACACCAGATCTCGTTAGATGAATATGTCCAGAGCAATCACTTCATACATGCCAAGAGAGATAATGCTACCTCCAGCAGGGCAAAAGTCTAAATCCAGGGGTACACCTCTTTTCATTTCACCAGCAGCTGGAAGCTCATGCAGTTTTTCATAAAATTTTAATTCACCTCACTGTTTTAGAAGTAGTTATAGGCATACAGGATGTTTACACAAGTGTATTTACAGTATATAAGTTTTATATGTATGTGCACAATGGTGGAATACATTTCTCCATGTTCTAATTTCCTGCCAGTAACGAACTAAGAAAACACAATCGAAGCATAAATTTTGTATATTGTTTATTAAAACTGACCAACATATTATTAATATTAAATTGCATATTTACATTGCCACAAACACAACTGCGAGCTGATTTATCCATTGTGACAAAACTGTGGGAGGTGAAGTTGAAGTGTTTTGCAAAATCACAGAAAATTTTAATGTAAAAAAGAAAGAAAGAAATAATTAGAATCTACAGGGTGGGCCATTTATATGGATACACCTTAATAAAATGGGAATGGCTGGTGATATTAACTTCCTGTTTGTGGCA